>PPND03000006.1:0-370912 GCA_003708095.3 Saturnispora dispora | reverse complement strand
ACGGAGCGCTAGAGGAACCAGATGAAACGACAGAGCTTGATGGAGCACTAGAGGAACCAGATGTAGTAACAAATGGAACGACAGAACTAGATGGAACGACAGAGCTAGATGGAACGACAGAACTAGATGGAGCGCTAGAAGAACCAGATGGAGCACTAGAGGAACCAGATGAAACGACAGAGCTAGATGGAACGACAGAGCTAGATGGAACGACAGAGCTAGATGGAGCGCTAGAAGAACCAGACGGAGCGCTAGAGGAACTAGATGAAACGACAGAGCTTGATGGAGCACTAGAGGAACCAGATGTAGTAACAAATGGAACGACAGAACTAGATGGAACGACAGAGCTAGATGGAACGACAGAACTAGATGGAGCGCTAGAAGAACCAGATGGAGCACTAGAGGAACCAGATGAAACGACAGAGCTAGACGGAGCGCTAGAAGAACCAGATGTAGCAACAGATGGAACGACAGAGCTTGATGGAGCACTAGAGGAACCAGAAGGAGTAACTGAAGGAGTAACTGATGGAATTGTGGATGACAAAGTGGAAACGGTAGAAGGAGGGGTAGACAATGAAGATGAGAAAAAGCAAGACTCAGCTGGCGTTTCAACAACATAAGACACGTATTCAGTCACGACAGTACCTGAGGTCACATCAGAGGTGATGGTAGTGGTGTGTGCTGAGCAATCGGTAGCTGGCTTAGTGATGGTACTGCTCTCAATGGTGGTTGTGGTAGTAGTAGAGAAACAAGACTCAGCTGGCGTTTCAACAACATAAGACACGTATTCAGTCACGACAGTACCTGAGGTCACATCAGAGGTGATGGTAGTGGTGTGTGCTGAGCAATCGGTAGCTGGCTTAGTGATGGTACTGCTCTCAATGGTGGTTGTGGTAGTAGTAGAGAAACAAGACTCAGCTGGCGTTTCAACAACATAAGACACGTATTCAGTCACGACAGTACCTGAGGTCACATCAGAGGTGATGGTAGTGGTGTGTGCTGAGCAATCGGTAGCTGGCTTAGTGATGGTACTGCTCTCAATGGTGGTTGTGGTAGTAGTAGAGAAACAAGACTCAGCTGGCGTTTCAACAACATAAGACACGTATTCAGTCACGACAGTACCTGAGGTCACATCAGAGGTGATGGTAGTGGTGTGTGCTGAGCAATCGGTAGCTGGCTTAGTGATGGTACTGCTCTCAATGGTGGTTGTGGTAGTAGTTGATAATGATAATGATGATGCTGACGATGAAGAGCTAGACGTTGTCAAAGTAGATGTTGTAGGGTTATGCAAAATACTGGAACTTTTACCGACAGCACAACTTGAGTAATAAGGATTTTGAGATGAACAAGTAAAACCAGGACAGCATTCTGGATTACCGTTACCACAATCGCCACCATTTGTGTGACATGTGGTTCCTGGTGGTATTTGGTAAATGCACTGACTGTATGCAGGATTTCCAGAGACACAAGAGTACGGATAGCAACAGTCACCTGAAGCATGACATTGCTGATATTGAGAGCTACATGCTGTCGCAGTCGTTGTGACCGCTGGTGTTGAGCTAGAAGTATTGGAAGCTGAAGATGATGTTGTACATGATCCAGCAGGTGTCTCAACAATGTAGGAGACATATTGGGTAACAACAGTACCAGCAGTAGCATTGGAGGTAAAAGTTGAAGTATGTGATAAACAATCTGTGGCGGGTTTGGTGATCGTACTACTTTGAACAACAGTAGTCGCAGTTGTCGAGAAACAGGATTGAGCAGGTGTCTCAACAAGATACGAGATGTATTCAGTCACGACAGTGCCTGAGGTCACATCAGAGGTGATGGTGGTGGTGTGGGTTGAGCAGTCGGAAGCTTGTCTGATGATGGTACTACTCTCAATGGTGGTTGTGGTAGTAGTTGATAATGATAATGATGATGCTGACGATGAAGAGCTAGACGTTGTCAAAGTAGATGTTGTAGGGTTATGCAAAATACTGGAACTTTTACCGACAGCACAACTTGAGTAATAAGGATTTTGAGATGAACAAGTAAAACCAGGACAGCATTCTGGATTACCGTTACCACAATTGCCACCATTTGTGTGACATGTGGTTCCTGGTGGTATTTGGTAAATGCACTGACTGTATGCAGGATTTCCAGAGACACAAGAGTACGGATAACAACAGTCACCTGAAGCATGACATTGCTGATATTGAGAGCTACATGCTGTCGCAGTCGTTGTGACCGCTGGTGTTGAGCTAGAAGTATTGGAAGTTGAAGATGAAGTCTTCTCAGTTGAAGTTGAAGTGGTAGAAGTGCTTGAGGTCGAAGACGAAGTAGAGGTTAAGGTAGAAGATTTTGAAGATGTGGAAGAAGTTGATGTCTTGGATGAAGAAGACGAAGAACTTTCCGAGGGAACTTTATCCCAACAGTAAAGTGGGAAATCAGACTGACCATTGTTGCAAGCAAACATATAATCATAAGAGCCCTTCTTCTTGTAACCGGAAGGTTGGCTCTTGACTCCAGGACCTGAAAACCAATCAAATTGAATTTGACCAGAGTGACAAACCTTAGAGCTATCAGTTGGATGCTGAGATGGATAAAATTTAACGACGGCACTCCAATCACAAGGATCCTCAATTAAGAAGATGTTTCTATTTCTAGAGTAAACAGTTGGAGATCCCGGGTCAAGGAACTTCGCTTCACCAAGATAATCAATGGACAAACAGTCCTGAGCTTTGAAGTCGACGGTAACGATATAAGCATTATCTTCGTCTGTGACCTTATAAATATCATGCAAATTAACGGAAGCACAAGGGTAATCGTTTCTTTCACAAATGGTGTAATCGTCATTTGGACAGAGCGGAACGGCAGAGGAAGCAACGAAAGACTTACTTTGAGTCCCGGAGGTCAAAGTAGCCGTCGAGGCTTCAGTACCTCCAGCAAGCAATACAAACGAGAACCAAAAGAGTGTATTGATAGCTCGTATTAACATTGGTATCAAAGGAAATGTAACTTTGCGAACAGAAGCTAAGGTCAATATGTATATGCAATGTAGAGTAGACTGAAAAGGGGAAATGACAGAAAGAAATTGACTGCTTTAAATAAACGGTTAAGGGATCTGATATTTTCAAAGTTTGCGACTATAGCAGCTGATAAAATTTTTTGCGGGTTTCCGGCTTGCATATATAGCCCGCGTGAAACGTAAGATACCACATGCTTACCATTTTGAGTTAAGGCGAGAATTTGAACGACAAAAACCGAAGGGGTTAAAGAATGTGAACTATAGAATTAGTAAGGGCACTGACAGCGGTCATGGTTTTCGTCAGTAAGCTTAAATTATGTTACCAATGCATAATAAAGAAAATCATGAATATAGTTCTGAGTGAACAACTTTTACAGTTCGTTGCAGCTATATTAACATACAGTGTTTCAAATCTCAAAGACGACTGGAAAAAATTGTAGAAGAAATAAACTTTGATGCAGAGTCTAATTAACTTTATCACATCTGCTGCAATTTTGAAACCCTAATTTGCATAATTTAAAGCTTCAACTTTTAATAGCCAAAAGCCTTACAGGACGCTACAGTCCACCAAATCAACTCCACTTGAACTATAGGCCGAGATCTTTTTGTAACCAAGAAACATTGATCACTGATCTCACTTTTACGTAACACACTTTTTCTTTCGTTTCCATGACGGAGGAGACTAGGACTAAGAAAGAATGCATGACGTCAAATCTGCGTTATAAATTTGCCGAGGGCCTTGTTTCTCATGGAAAAAGATGTTGTATAATTTCATTTCTAAAAGTCTCGCTGTTTAATTCAAGCATACAGAAGAAGAGTATTTTAAAAGAGGTGCATATAGAATTTTAAGCTGCAGTGTTTTCTTTTTCAAAAAAAGAGACTGCGAGAAGCTTAAAATGGGCGCGGCTAACTTGCCTGTTAACAATTATTGGAATGAGTTTCTTTGATCTTGAAAAGGGTCGACTATTCGGACAATGCAAGAAATTATCTTTTGGAGCACTTCTAAACATCCTTTAAAAGTTTACATGTCATCAGTGAACTAGAGAGGTGCTTTCTGAAAATGATAGTGTTTATTGTACCAGCATATACAAATTAAGTAGTCGCGACTATTGAACAAGGCGATTTTCTGAGCCACAAGTATGCATGGAAGTTAGTAACTTCTCCATTTTTTTTGAGCCGAACCTAAAAAACCGAAAGAAGCGTTGAATCAGAAAACTCAAACTTTATTCATGTCACTTACCGAACAATATAGAAAAGTTTAGTGCGGCTCCAAAACTTTAAAGTTTATTTGTTAGTCGTTCCTAACGGTTATTTTTGCGTCGTTTTCTAGGTACGTCTTTTCAACATTTGTTCTCTCTGTTTCAGTGTTAACATATAACAGTAGAGTTGTTTCAATGATTACAAAAGTTTCTTTTGAATTCATTAACAGCTTAGGTTTTATGTAAACTAAGAAAAAGAATATATACTATTCACAAGATGATACTTACAAAAAAGATAAAATTAGAAAAATTATAAATAAATTTTTAGAGGTCTTTAACAATCCATTCTTTCTCTAAACAATCTGCATCGCTACCAAGAATGCACTCGCTTTTATTCTCGTGAGAATGTTTAAAATATGTGTCACAAACGTCTCTTACGTCATCTAAGGTACAGTCAAGAATATTCTCACGTCTTTCTTGCTTCATTTCCTCATCAATTCCATAGTGAAAGTGGCCTAACCCTTCTTCTCTAACACTGATTGGTGCGTCCAACCTCTGAAATATTGTAAGTTTGGCCTGCTCTAGGTCCTCATCTCCAATTTCGGGTTTGCTAATTTTGTCTTTAATTACGTTAGCTGCACTTCTGAAAACTTTAATGGAATTGAGAGGTTTCGGATCCCTGTATGAATAGAATGAAAACAGACCGTTTAATGCATCAAAAGAAGCGCCACCCCCATAAGCTCCACCTTTTTCTCTGATTTCACTATGTAAATATTTGAAAGTCATCAACTGCGACAGAACTTGTAAAGAGCTTGCATCCTTTTCACAATAACCTGGTCCATTATAAGCAAGAGCAGAGAAAGATACTTGTGATGGAATTCGAACAAATTCTTTCATAGGAAGAGAAGAAGTTCTAGAAATTTCGTATGGTTGTAATGAATAATCATCTGCTTTAATATCTCTAGCAAACTTCAAAACTTCTTCTTCATGGGAGTTCACTTGATCTTTAGATGTCGTTAAACCGTATTTGAATCCGCTTCCTGACTTCAATAAAGATTCTCTAATCTTTTCCAACTGAGGAATGACCTCAGTGTCAAGTCTACCTTCTGCTTCAAATTTGGCTAGTTGACCCAAAAATTGAATGTTTTCAACACCGCTCAATTTTTCTTGAATGTAACCAACGTCAGATATCTTAGAAAGAGCATGTGATCTAGCATATGCATGTCCACTACTAACCACATCACTTAAAGTATCGCTAGTGATAGATTTTATGAGTGTACTCAACTTTTCTTTGTTATCAAAATTAGTTTCTAATAATAACTCCTTCCATAACGAAAGCACCTTAGAGAAATTGCTATTCAAAGAAATACCACCTAGATTTAGCTTCAAAAATGAATTATTAGGATTGTGAGGAGATCCATGCGCCATAAAACTTGCAGATAAACCGCCAGTGTACAGTTTGATTTCATCTTCTATATCGGCCATAGATCTACTGCTAGTGCCCAAGTTAGTGAGTGCGCTTGAAAATAGCGGCAGAAACTTTATGAGACTTTCGTCGAGATCATTATGTGAAATAGGTTTTGATGCATGGAAATAAGTCAAACCGTTGGTTTTTGGCGACAATCTTGTTTGAAACTGCACATTTTCCTGCAGGCTATGATTTATTCTAACATACGGAGCTTCTCTATTAATATCAGAAACATTAACAGTTGGTAAGCATGTGAGATCTTCTACCTCTTCTTGGCTTTCCAATAATTTCAATCCACGCTCGTAAATGATCTCCTTGTCTGTTTCCTCTAAATTTGAAACTTTTAAATCAAGTCTATTCTTCTCTTCCTCTCTTATTTTTTCTGGTAGTGCTTCATCGGGAATCATAACAAATTTGAAATATGGCTTTTCCAAAATATACTTTTCCAAAACATCTTTCAAAATTTGATCTCCATTAAGTTTGTATTCGTTGTTGAACCTGACCACAATTTCGTTCCAATTTAGGGTTCCCACAGGATCTACTCCATTAACCCAACCAGGAACAATAGAGCTCAAAATATTTAAACCAAATTTGGCGCTTTCAACTTTTTTACTCAACTCTAATTGGTGAATGATTGCCTTTATTTTGTTGTCTGGGAATCCTTTCTGATGCACATCTTTCAAAATATCATGCACTAGAGTGTCTAACTTACCGCTTTTTTCTTTTGTGAGGCCATTTAATCCGATGGTGAAAAAGTTTACTGCAGTCATGGAATCAGCACCAGAATTGATACTAAAATCCGTACCAAAGCCAGATTCGATAAGTTTTTGATATAGTGGAGAAGAGTGACCGTCCATTAATGACGTAGAAACAATTTTCAATAAAAAGGTGTCATAAATATCGGTTGGTTTGCCGGCGTACCAAGTTAAAGATGATTTGTATTGTAGATCTTTAGGGAGCATTGGATCTAAGGGACCAGAGATTTCTTGGTAAACTGATTCACTGAATTTGACTGGCTCTTGTATATCATTCGTGGTAGCTCTTTTACCAAATAGCTGAAATGCAGCATTGAGTTTTTCCAAATGGTTTTTCAAAGGAATGTTACCATAAGTATATGTTGACGAGTTTGAAGGATGATAATACTTTGATTGGAAATCAACTAAATCTTCGTGCGTCAAATCAGTAATCTTTTGAGGGTCACCACCAGAATTATTCAACGAAGGGTAAATTGACTCCTGAAATTTGATCCAAAAGTAGTAGGAAGAATCTGAGACTTGTCCTTTCATTTCATTGTAAACCACACCTTTGAAATTCAATGGTGAATCCTTGTTCTTAGTTTCTTCATGTTCTAATCTCCAACCTTCCTGGTAAAAATCCTCAGCCGTCAATAATGGATGCAACGTAGCATCGAGATAAATGTTCATCAAATTGTCAAAATCCTTTTTGTTTGTGGTGGCAAATGGGTAAAACGTGTAGTCATGCCCAGTCATGGCGTTCATAAAATTAGACAAGGACCGGTTGAGCATTTTGAAGAAAGGATCTCTAACTGGATACTTTTCAGATCCACATAAAGTGGTATGTTCAAGAATATGAGGCAATCCAGTAGAATTAGGAGGATTTGTTTTAAAGGCAATACCAAATACATTATTATTGTCTTGTCTATCAATGTGTAAATGATGCGAGCCTGTTTGCTTGTGTACCAAATCGACAGCTGTCAAATTGAAATCTGGAATATCTGTCACTCTTTTGATGTTGTAACCAAAAACCTCAGCGCCTATCGGATACTTTTTGGCACTAGCAGACTTGGCAACTGTTGCCATCGCCCTTACTAGGGGAATTCTGGAAGCCTTAAGCATCTTTTTAGTCTGATCTACGAAGGAACTTCTTTTATAATGCTATCTCTTTTTATTGGTGGCGACTTCAAACAAGATTTGAACAATTTGTGGCGTATAAATAAAAACTTGGCATGCGCCACATCTACTTCTTTTTCCAATGGGAAAATGAAATTTAGCCACCGTAAGTAGACATTAGACGATATATCCATTGGTTGGAAAGTGGTAGCATGTTTCCAGTTGTGCTTCAGTTACTTGTTTTTGTTGCTTTATCGGTGGCACAGAAGGTACAGCTTATGGATGTTTCTCCTCAGTACTGTTCAGGAATGTATTCGAAGGTTGACTGGGGGGGACCTGTTGACCCATTTATTAAGGTTGAGCTAGAGTCGTATCAGTCGCCTGATCCAAGCACAAATGAGGCAGCCATCGCCCTGATAGTTTTTGAGTTTCAGGATATCGACGAACTTGGTGTAGAGGTCCCAGATAGAGGGAAGAGATACATATGTGAGCCGAATCTTGTCAAACAAGGACTATGTCGAGAGGATCAGTTGTATCAGTTCATTGTACCAGAAAACAGCAGTGCCATAACTCCTGTGAAAACCACATTACTAACCGAATTAGGGACAAATAATTTTAGCTACCATGTTACTAAAACCGGTTACTATTGCGTCGCTGCCTACAATCCGGTATTTGGTGACGAGAGTACCAACGCCTTCAAAATGGTGGTCAGTTTTCACAACGCTTTTGGTAATTTGCCAGCATCAGAAATCCCGGTATTACCATTGTATGGTTTATTGACCATTGTGTACGCCGTTTGCCTAAGTGCCTTTTTGTTCCAGGTTTATCTTCACAGATCCGAGTTATTGCTTTTGCAAAAGTATTTGGCCGGCTTCTTTGTCTTCTTAACAATAGAAAGTTTACTAACTTGGTCCTTATATGAAGCTAAAAACAACTCAAAAAAGTTCCCATTGCCAGCTGGTATCCAATTCTACATAGTCTTCATTAGTTGTCTGAACTCTTTCAAGGTTGCATTCTCGTTCTTTCTACTAGTGATTATTTCGTTGGGTTACGGTATAGTCTACACAAAGCTACCAAATAAAGTTATGGACAAATGCAAATTGCTATGTGTTATTCAGTTCATGACATTATTGTCTTATATTTGTGTTTCATATTATATTACTCACTCTCAACCAAATTACGTAATGGCTGATACAAGTGAAGGTTATGTCAATGCTATTGACGATGATTCTCTTTTAGTTCTATTTGTTACTATTCCAAATGCTATTATGTTTGTTGTTCTATACTATACTATTCTATTCAACATGAAAAATACTATGAACCAACTAGCTCAAAATAATCAAATTGTCAAACTTGGAATGTACAAAAAGTTGATCAAAGTTATCTCACTATCGTTAATTTTGTTACTTGCTGGTTTATTATTAAGCAGTTTTGCTATTTTCAGTGATTCACTGTCAGAATCAATTGAAAGATTTTGGAAATTCAACAGCGTAATGACAGCGTTTTGGCCTGCGTGCGTTTACTTTATTGTTTTTATTGGTATTGTCATCATTTGGAGGCCAAGTGATACCTCTTATTTATTAGCAGCCTCAACCCAAATTCCACAAAATGCTCTTGAAGGTGAAAGCACCGAAAATCATAATGTCGATCTGGAACAGTATGGTAATGAATTTGAGTTTGATGATTTGAGATCTTTTGATGCTGATCCATTTGGTCAACAAGAAGATAATATCAACAATGTGAAGAACACTAGTGTTCCAAAATCCTTGTCGGCTGAAGACCCATTTGACGATTCTCATGACATTGAAGACCCTTTCAATGACCCACTACCACCAAGCTCAACGAACAATGATGGATTCGTTTTATCAGATGATGATGATGATAATGAGGAAAATCAAAATGATGATAGTAGTCGTGGAAACAATCATGCAAATGGTACTTCTAACTCAAAAAATAGTGACGGTAGATAATGGAATTGAAATAGACATGTATCATTATATTATGGAATTTTTATACTATTTTAAAAAATATATAGACATTGTAAATTTTTGTTGAGCTAGTATCACTGTCTTTTAATATAGACTAACTTCTATTGTTTCACCCAAAGTAAGTTCTGAAAGTAACTGCAAGAAGGTTTGAGAGTACGTGATTAGTAACATCATATCTGAACCAGAGCATAAGATGCTAACCTAATTTTTACTTTATTTTGTCTATAGAAATTGATTGAGTTAAGCATTATTTTGCTTGGTTGGAGAAACGCTCCCTCATAAAATAGATTACTAATGACTAAACATCTAAGACTCTGTAAAGTACTGGACACATAAATACATTATATAGTAAACTTTCTTACGACATTAAAAAGTAGATAATAAAAGGTATATATTTGTTCACAGACCTTTATAGATAAACTGTAGGTTTGAGGTATGAACCGTCGAATTCAGATTTAGACCACCAGATTACTTATATTACTATGGCAAGAGTTTTCATGGAGGTATAATAACCATAACTGAAGCAAAATAATGTAGGTCATAGCTTAATGGCATGCAATGCGTTAACGTAACTTTTCAATTTTATTCTTCTGTTCTCGTAAGTTAGATGTAGAGCTGAATCATCATATCATCTTTTTCAGTTCAGACAACCCATCAGTTCAATAAGGCTGAACCAAAAAAGATCCCAAAAAGTAATCATCACTGACTTTAATCACTTACATTTTCATCCATAAACTGACAACAAATGCGTTTCTTCAAAGAATACTTAGACATATTATAAACACTAGTAATAATCTAGTAAAATGAAATATGGAGCGTGCCACAATCTACAAACCGAGCGTATTCATGAGTTGTCTTTTTCATTAAGAAGAATACAATGCAAATATGATGAAATAGTGTTATGAGGAGTCATTCTTCCTAGAAAGATAAGATATATTTGGTTGTGCTTTCTGTATAAAAAGTAGCTATAACATTATAATTTTACTAGATAAAGAGGAAAAATGGTTGTTACATTGGCATTTGATTTCTATTGGCTGTTCTTGGCTTTGCTCTTATTATATTGTCAACTCTCAATAACACTTCTGCAGCTTCACTTGCAGAAGAAACAACAGCCTTTTTCAATTTATATGACTCAACAATTCCCAATTCTCTCATATCAGTGACAACACCATTCGTTAAATCAAGACCAGAAGTTGCAAGTCCATTATAAATTGAGGATCTTAACTTGGTAACAAGTTCACTTGAATCAAAACCGGCATTGTCAGAAAGAATAGTTGGTAATTGTCTCAGTGCCCTCGCAAAGGCCTCTATAGCCAAAGATTTTTTACCCGATTCGTTTTGAGCAGCTTGATCAACAGCCTTTGACATGTTAATTTCAGCACAACCTCCTCCTAAAACGGTTCTTGTTTCAGTAGTTGTTTGAGAAACTACAGAAAGAGCATCATGAATAGATCTTTCAGCCTCGTCTAGCAAACTTTCAGTAGCACCTCTAAGAATTATAGTACACGCTTGACCCTTAGCAACACCTTTGAATTTAGTCATGATATCCTCACCAAGAATGAATTCTTCAATTGATTCACAAACACCCAATTTAACATTATCTGGGTTATCAAAAGTTGAAACAACTTCACCACCGGTGACAAGAGCCAACCTCTCAACACCATCAAAATCAGCATGTTCGATGGAGTTAATACCTGCATCTGCCAATAATTGTTCAGGCCAATCGTAAATAAGTTGTCTGTTGATGAAGCAATTTATACCATATTTTTTAATCTTTTCAACTTTAGCTTTCATCTTTTCTCTTTCGGCCTTTTCTAATTGTGCTAATTTAGTTGTTGAATCGACTTTGAATTTAGCACCAAAGATTTTAACTTTATCGGTATCCATGGAGGTATTTGCAATTAGAATTTTAGCGTTTTCAATCTTCTTTGGTTGGCCAACACCAAATCTTTTATCCAAAATGAATCCTTCATCAAGAAATGAGTCTGAGAGTTTACCACCGGATTTTTTAATAATTTGAATATGATCTAAATTCGTTGAACCTTTTAATCTTAAAACTGCATCCACAACTATCTTGGCAAAATGTTCTTTGTCTTGTGACAACACCTTTGAAGACAATGTCGTTTTGGCAATATTGACTAAATCTTGTCTAAACGCCTCAGAGTCAGACCCGTTATCAACAGCAAGTGATTCCAATTGACTCAAGGCGGCCTTAGACGCAATTCTGTAACCTTCAATGATGGTTTGAGGATGGATCTTTTGATCAACCAACTTTTCAGCTTCTCTTAACAATTCAGATGAAAGAACTGTAACTGACGTAGTACCATCGCCGACTTCGTCATCTTGCACCTTGGCAATGTTGACTAGCACCTTGGCAGCAGGGTTATCAAATGGAATAGACTTCAAAATAGTTGCACCATCATTAGTGACTAGCGATTCACCACTAGAAGCTGACGTTAGCAATTTATCCATACCTTTAGGACCAAGGGTTGATTTGACCAAATCGCCAACTGCAATGGCTCCCACAAAGGACGAAAGTCTGGCATTCTCAGCTCTTTCTTCAGTGACCTGGTCTCCAAAGATGTTAATAGCCATGTTTATTTGTCAATGAAAGAGGAACTATCTGTCTTAGTTTCTATTGAACGTTTGCACACTTTCCAAACGACTTTTTCTATTTTCTTTGAAAGAAGTGAAAAAAATGAAGGTGAAGAAAAATGCAACTTGCAAGCGCGAGCTGACACCCAAAGTATTAAACTTATATGAGGACAACAATCCACACAAATTAATGTTTTGTATACGTAGATGATTTTTGGAGTGTTTGTGTTAAAATTGGCTCTCAAACAAAACCAAACATGAAAGTTTTCATAAATTTCCAGTTTTAGAAGATGAGCACTATAAGGGAAGTAGAGATATCTTATTGCTAAATATTCAAATTAGGTATTTTAGTAATTTAAAGGTAATTAATATATATTGAAAATCCAGTGATACTTTCGATTGATTATAAACACTCTTACTTTCAAATCAAAGCTGCTAATTTAATTTTTAAATTCTGTCCAGTAACAGAAAGGATTATAAAAAGATTCAAAAAGCGCCGGGAGAAGAATAGGGAAGAAATTTTGGGGTGGGAAAAAATTTGCCATTTTAGATCCTAACCTCCTATAGTACAATACTCTGGAGAAGAGGACATAGGAGTATTTGAGCGTTGGGTCTTAATTGAAACAGACAAAAAACAGGAACCTTTTTTTAACAATCCCTTCTTTTCAATCACATATAAGATTCAGGCTCCTTTTGCATTAAGTTTTAGCATTTGCAACTGAAAAAACCGTTTTAAAGTCGATTTTGACAGTGGCAACAACAAGAACAAGAACATTTATAATAATAAAAACAATGTCCAAGACAAACACCAACAGGGATACACAGATACCTTCGTCATTTAATGAAACCGTAGAGTCAGCGCAACTCCGTCATAAACAGCTTTTTGATTCCATCGACTGTAAACACAATGGAAAAGTGACATTTGAAGACTTCAAAAAAGCGCTTAGGTCATCGAAACACCCATTGAAGGACTCACCATATGCTATGGAACAGCTTTATAAAGATTTTTTCAATGAAACGAAGACTGGAATCTCATTTTGGAGGCGACAGAATGCTATTGACTTTGAAAAGTTTAACGATCATCTGATGAAAGCCGAAAGCCAAATTAAACAAGGATTCAATCATCTGGATGCCGACAATGATGGTGTCATTACAAGAGCTGACATGTCTGCATATTTAGAGAGCATGGGATTCAAAACGAAACCTAAAGAATTGGACAATTTATTTCAGAATATTGATAGGAGCAACAAGGGCTACATTACATACCAATCTTTCAGAGACTCTTTAATATTTATGCCTAGAATGTATGGATCTAGAATTCAAACAGCGTTTAGGTTTTTCAATGATGACTTAGAAAACCTTTCATCAGAAGGTGATGTCACTGTGGGAGAAGACATTAGAAGAAGTGTTGGATATTTCCTAGCGGGTGGCCTTTCGGGTGTTGTTTCAAGAACTTGTACCGCACCTCTAGATAGAATAAAAGTTTTTCTTATTGCTAGAACCGATTTGTCCTCAACATTACTAAAAAATAAAGATGCATTACTTCATGATATTGAAGAAAGAAGACATATAAAAGTTGAACCAAAGAAAATTCAATCTCCAATTTTAAGAGCTATCAGAACAATTTATAGACAAGGTGGCATTAAAGCGTTTTATGTTGGTAATGGATTGAATGTCTTGAAAGTGTTCCCAGAAAGTGCCATGAAATTCGGTTCTTTTGAAGCAACAAAGAAACTCATGTGTGAGATTGAAGGGGTCGATGATCAATCAAAGCTTTCGAAGCTCTCAACCTACATAAGTGGTGGTATTGGTGGTGTTATTGCTCAAATGACTGTTTACCCAATAGATACACTAAAATATAGAATGCAGTGCGCCTCCTTAGATTCTAAACTCAAAGGTTTTAAGCTTTTGGGAAATACTGCTGCTGACTTATACAAAGAGGGTGGATTAAGAGTATTTTATAGGGGGCTACTAGTAGGTATTGGTGGTATGTTCCCTTATGCCGCTCTTGATCTAGGGACCTTTACTACCGTCAAAAAATGGTATATGAAGAAAGAAGCTGATAGATTGGATTGTTCAATTGACGATGTTCAACTACCTAATCATTTAGTACTTTCATTAGGTGCAGCTTCTGGTACGTTTGGTGCAACTTTGGTGTACCCGGTTAATCTTTTAAGAACTAGATTGCAAGCTCAAGGAACCTTTGCGCACCCATATACATATAATGGATTTTTCGACGTTGCTAAACAAACGGTGCATAGAGAAGGTGTTCAAGGTCTATTCAAGGGGTTGGTACCTAATTTGGCAAAAGTTATTCCTGCTGTTTCAATCAGTTACTTGATGTACGAAAACTTGAAAAAGTTATTTGACCTAAATTAACTGCACAAATCCATCATCCTCATACTGACAGTTGAAAAATATCGTTTCTGCTCTCACTCACCCCCATTTTTTCATTTTTTTTATTTTTTTATTTTTTTGCTGCTGTTAATAGTTACATCCTCGACGTTCAATGTACTTCAGGTACAACAATCCTTTCCATGATCCTCCAATTTGCACGATGCCTTGCTTGTAGATTCAAAAGACGCGTTTTTTAATATACTTTGTATTCTGTTTTTTTAAGATTCCTTGCTACTAGATGAAAATTTTCATGCGCTCCATGCACCTTTAACTCCGTTAGTTCACTAAATAAAAAGAACAAAAGCAACTGTTGCTTATTTTTTCTCTATTGTTATCTACACTTAGCTTACATGTTTGCTGTTATTGTTGACAATATTCGACGGCGGAATGGGCTAGGTTTTCCTTTCTCACGTTTCAGATCCTACATTGGCCCACCATCTACGTACAGATCGACTTGGCGCAACTCAATGCTTTATGGCGTA
Source organism: Saturnispora dispora (assembly GCA_003708095.3). Classification (NCBI taxonomy): domain Eukaryota; kingdom Fungi; phylum Ascomycota; class Pichiomycetes; order Pichiales; family Pichiaceae; genus Saturnispora; species Saturnispora dispora. The sequence continues at coordinate 355,923 of PPND03000006.1, read as the reverse complement.
TTTTTGCAAAAGAAATATGCAAAGTACTTGTGCATCGCATCTATCACTGTTAAAAAAGGACGGCCACTTCAAACAGGTTTACTCGTAAAGTAGTATAAAAATTAACTGTTGCACTACTTTTGTATTCTTATCGTAAAAAACCATTTATCCAAGCACAGGACTTGCCACCCACCCTAATGTGAGTGGCACTAACACCTGAAAGTGGAAAGAGAACATTTTGTCTTGACGTAACAATTGCTGTATTTGCAAATATATCACAAGTTGCAGTATTTACTTTTCAACCGTGTCGCGTTGAAATGTTTTCAAACATAAACAAAAATATGGGTGATGATGAAATATCGATAGAGACTTTTGAGGTTTAGTTGAATGTTACTCATTTAATAATGCTTAGCTTTCAATTGCACACTACACCAGTCAGCTGCACTTTGCTATTCAAACAACCACAAAAAATGGGCAGATTTGGGTTAGCTATACTTGCTAATTGTTTGATATGTTGCTAAATTAGGAAATTGTAAGATATATTGTCAGTACGTCCGTCTGCGGATTAATTATAACACAATAGAACAATCTATTTTGGGCCTGAGATTTTTGCTGTAGAAGCCATTTGTGCATGCTTGCTAAAAATGTTTTGTCTGACTGGCCCTTTATTGACCATATAAAACAAAAGATCGTAATATCTCCACTTGTTACATTCTTTTTAATAATTTGTTCTTCGAAGTAGATAAGATTCCTAATCATACCCCATTTTTTTTGCTTTTGTCACCTACTAGTTGAAGCATATAGCACAGGTATTCATACACTATATTTAATTTATTCACACAGCTTTCAACTTACGTATTGTTTCATGATCCATAGGACTAAAATTTTATAGTTACATTCATATCTTCGACAATATCGGACAAGGCTGACATTCATTCACATTTATTATTATACAATTCCTTCCAATGTCTACACAATTTCATGAGATATACCATAATCCTACTTATCAACGGCCGGCTAATAAATCATACCCATTGAAAAATGTACTTGAAGAAGTTTCTAGTTCGAAACTGAACTCAATGAATTCTGTTGTCAATAAAGTCAAGGAATCATATGACGAACCAATTTACAACTTTGAACTGGATAAACTGCGTCTTTCGTCAGACTCGACTGTCTTCGACTCGAAAACAAACTTGGAGGACGTCAACGTATACAGTGCTTACGACAATCTCATAGATACTGATGATGAGTTTAATGACAAGCAATTTAGTATAGACGAATCTGACCACGACGAAGTCTTGGAAGACGAAGAAGAAGACGTTTTCGATAATAACGGATTCTTCTATCCACCATGGAATAGTAAAATTAAGAATGATCTGGGGAAAGCCTATATGAAATACTGTGACAGACTACCTGAAATAGAATACGAAGAGTTTTGGGATCCTGTTATGGTTAGTGAGTATTCGGTTGAGTTATTAGAGGTATTCAGAGATAATGACTACAAATATTCAGTTGATCCGGATCTCATTCAACACACGCAAACAGAATTATGTTGGGATGATCGAAAATATCTTATTCAATGGATTATTAAATTACACTACAGGTTTAGACTGACACTTGAAACTCTTTATTTAACTGTTAACATCGTGGATAGATTTCTATCGATGAGTCCTGTTTGTGCCAACGAACTTGAGCTACTTGGATCAGTTGCTCTTTTCATAGCTGCAAAATATGAAGAAGTTCATCCTCCTAATATCGAGCAATTACTATATTGCTCTGGGAATAGTTTCGATGCTTCTGCTGTCAGAAAAGCAGAAAGTTATGTGATAAGTACTCTAAATTTTGAGTTAAACTTTGTTGGACCTTTGTCCTTCCTAAGAAGGGTTTCAAAAGCTGATAACTATGATCTTCAAACTAGAACTTTTGCAAAATACTTCTTGGAATTAACAATAATGGATCACCGTTTTATTGGGGCTCCTATGTCATGGTTGGCAGCGGGAGCAACTTATATATCCAAAAAACTATTACAACCAGAATCAAAATGGACTGATGAGCATATTGTTTACAGTGGCTACACAGAAGATCAGTTGGTGCCACTTTTGCAAGTGGTTAAAGATTGTTGTATCAACTACGAACAACATCATAAAATTCTTTACTGGAAATATTCAGATAAAAAATATCAGAAATGTTCATTATTCGTGCAAAAAATACTCTCTAAAGATACCCCTTGATGACATCAGTTCATTTCATATTTTGAAGTATATTCCTTTTTTTTTCTTTACGTTTACATTACTAATTAATCAATTTTTTTGTTTTGCTTTTTTATTATCTTTTTTGTTACATTTTTAGCTTAATATAGTTGTTATCATTCATACTTTTCTTTAATTATTGGGGTTTAATAAATGTCGTTCTTTATTACTTATTCATATATATATAATCATTTGTAGAAAATCATATTATAGAAAAATTGCACGAGTAAATACTGGCAAGAAGAGGTTGATTTCTTTTTGAGATACAAGATCAAATGTAACCATAAATCTTATCGTTGAATGTCTTATAACCCTCTGCAACATTTGACCTACGCGGTGTGAAATTAAAAAGTCAGCTTCAGACATCACATTTTCTGTTTTTCAATAGCAATATCATAAAAATTTATTGTTTATGTTTCATCGATTTCAACAAAGAAAGGTAAGGTAGTTTTGGTAAAAGGATTCGTGGGAAAGTCGGGGTTTATAACCTCACCACCATTTTCTATTTCAGGAAACACAACTTTACTTTTTTTAGAGTCAACACCATTATCATCTTGTTCTGTTAATCTCCACCACCTATTGACTTTACCTGATGGGGCTGGTAGTCCATGTTTCAAGATAACTTCCAGCTTAGCTTCATCGTTTATCTTCTTAAATGGTATAGATAAAATGCTTTCATAGCTTAATTCTGCCTTTCTTAATTCGTATAATTCTTGCTCAATCTTGGTTCGCAAGTTTTCATCAACAATTTCCATACTCACAAGGAAAATTGCATACACAGGCCTATGATCACTGAATGTATAACTTGGAATTGAATTGTATTTCAATTGTTGTAATGTTTCCTTATTATTAGCAAAAGTTAAAATTCTGTCAGTCCATGATGGCGTCCTCTGTTTCTCTGATGTATCATAAGTATTGGTACCAATATCAAATTTGTATGTGGGTGGGAACTTGATTTCCATCTCATTGAAAAATGGAAAACTTTTACCACTATTCATTTGTATATTTAACTGATCATATTCAAATAACTTAGAGATAAACGCTTGTTCATTTGCCTCATCATTCAACAATCCCTTGATAACATTTGCATCTTTTTCTTTTGGTAAATTATCTGTTTTCTCTGCTTCAGAACCTGAGTTGTCAGACTCAGCGGAGGTTTCAATAAACTCATCATCATCATATACATGAATTGATGAAATTTCTTTTTCACCTTCTATTACTTTATCATTATTAGCTTCATCATCATTATTATCACTATTATTGGAATGACTTTTATGGTTATTATTTTTAGCAACATTTGTATTATCAACCTCCTGCTTGGAGGGTGATCCACATTTTAGCATCTTTCTTACCAAATCATTTGGCAATTGTATTCTAAAGTTCATATCCCCCATCCAGATGAGAATATCACTATCATTAATACTTTTGTTTTTTGAAAATTTAAGTCCCTTGGCTATTGTTTTATAATTCAAGTGTCTTTCATCCTGATGATCATGTCCTGCTGCAAGATGTGATGCGATAAAGCAAATTTTCGTTTGATTTGAGTAATTAATATTAATGGCAACACCTCCCTTGTTGGCACTCATACCTTTAAACCCTGTTTTCTTGATTGCTGTCTCAATATTACTGATTCCTTCAACAGCATCAGAGCTTGAAAATACTAGTAGAAGAATTCCTCCTAATTGTTCACTCCTAATTAAGGAGTAGTCCCCTGCGGTAGTTGTATTGAGTGTGTCATTCAATTTACGTTCCCAATGTTTCCTAATTGCTGGATCAATTGACATTACTTTACTTGGAGTTAGCTGAATAACTTCCTCCAAGCCAACAACCACCAGGTCATATTTAGAAAAATTATCTTCGTCTGGAAATAAAAGCGGCTTTAAATTACCATCAAATGCAATACCATTAACATTGAATGTAACAGAATAAATTAGTAATTCTTTCATTCGCATATATTCATCAACTCTTCTTTTCAATCCTTGTGAAACATAATCATGGACAGGGTCAATGAGCTCAACTTGAAGGTCATCATGTTGACCACCCAATAACCTATCTAATTGACTTTGCCTTCCTGTAGTAGAATTTACCGCTACCGTTGTACCTTTAACATAATTTTTACTTTGTTCAGCATATTTTTTGCTTTGCTCTGCAACTTTACCAATAATCCCACCAGTCTTATTTTTAGTCTTGAAAGAAGTATTATAGGTGTCTGCTAATTTACCAAGAGCCACTCCGTTGGATTGCCAAATGTCGTAATGAGAATACCATAAGTCGTCTGGCAACTTGTTTTTGACACCAAAGATATGTTGCAGATAGTACTCACTTATCCTTGACATCAAGTAGTTTGATCTTTCAATAGAATCAAGAGTACTTACCAAAATGACACCATTTTGAACACTATCAATTTCATTTGTATCCAAGTTCAAAGTAAGGGCTCCATGATCGTTTAACTCTTCTAAACAGTTTTCATCGTTCAAGAGAGTTTGAAAGTAACTATTGTTGTCTTTGTGTTTGTGGCTTGCTGAGTTGAATAACTTTTTGTATAAGACTAGTAGCTCGGGAGAATCTCTATGTAGTTCTATAATTGCATTGTAATAGCGGTTGCTTAGTTCAGGTTGGGATCCTTTTGAACTTAGCGCATCCAAAACAAACACTTTACCATATTGATAACATAGAGTTTCAAAGAAACGAGTAAATGCATGCTTTGTTCCATCTTCGGAACGTGGAAAGTCTAGCTTGGTTGATAATAGATGCGAGTCTAGTTTCCAAAACAGGGGAACATTGCCTCTAACCAGCAAGTAACTTATCATAAGAGAACCCAATTGTATCACCATTTCAGTCTCAACGAAGTTTGCCACATTACCATCATCATCCATACCAAACGGACCAGATAAGTGTTTTACCTTCTTGGCATCCTGTCTTGAAACGATCAACAGCTTACCATTCTTCACAGATTTTTGATTGACGTAACCTCTAATAATGGTTATATATAACAGACCATTGTCAAAAACCTGTCTTTCACTTTCAGATAACCTTGATCTAAACGTTGTTAACTGTTCTATTAGTCCATTGTTCCAAATGAATCGGCTTGAGTATTCATTTGATTGCGTCGTATATTCCAGTCCGTTGAGTGATGTACGATCTTCCATACTCAAAGATATATCCGTATCAGGCGAGTAATAAAAAGTCCCTGTTGCCATCAACTTTGTAATTATATGAACTCCACTATGTGAAAGTTCAGTTTCATCACTAGGAACTTTATAATACGATGATATTTCACCATTGAAATTGACAAAGATGGTGTCACAGATCTGAAAGATGTTTTGTCCTTCTTTCAACTCTCCTATGTGTTTTCTATCAATAATGAAACCTGCATAGTTACACCCTTTAACGTTGATAAGTCCTAAAAATCCGTAGATCTGTTTATTTATCAATTCTAACGGTTCTTCCATTGGTGGTAATTGTGTTTCCGGTATGAATTCTATCAAACATTTACCATGAGATGTATCACGCAATACTAAAGCGTAGTCCCCAGTTTTGAGAACTAAGGAACGTGTTCCTCTACTGTAATAGACTTTCATTTGATCTTTAATTGTACAAAGTAGTTAGCTCTAATATCATTATTTAAGTTACGTAATGTTTCTTCTATTTTCTTTGAAGTATAAAGGTGCTCAGCACAAAGTAGTTTGACATGCATAAACATAAACAGTCATATTTACGACTAAAGTAAACATAACCAAACAATTAAAGCTTTAAAATATTGTCCCTTATACATCCATTCAATGCAGATACAAGAGCGCGAAGACCAGATTGCGTGACGTCTTCGTCGATACCAATTCCCCAGATAAGCTTTTTATCAGCAATCTTGACACCAACATACGAAACAGCTTTGGAGTTAGAATCGGAACCAAGGGTATGTTCGTTATAATGAACAATTTCAAAGGACACTTTAAATTGTGATTCAAGAGCATTGGTGAGCGCCGAAAGAGGACCGTTACCAACACCACACAGGTTGAATTCCAGAGTTTTTGACTGCATTTGAGCAATGATTTGTCTTCCCTTTTCAACATTCTTAGTTTCATAACCAGTAATATGGAAAAGGTTCATTTTTGCGGTTGTTTCTAAGTCTTCTTCATTGGATTCGTCGTAAACAAAATATTTGTCTTTGAATAAGTCAATGATCTCACCAGTCTTGAGTTCACGACCTTTCCATTCAGTCTCTAATTGAACACGCGAGGAAAAGTCAATTTGAAGACCTCTTGGTAAATCTAATTCCATATTTCTAAGAATAACCCAAGAAGCACCACCCTTACCAGACTGAGAATTGACTCTTATAATCGCTTCATAGGTACGGCCAATATCAGCAGGATCTAAAGGCAAATAAGGCATAGTCCAAGTGATATCGCCTGTTTTATCAACTTGATCTTGATACTTTTTGAAACCTTTTTTGATAGCATCTTGATGAGAGCCAGAAAAGGCACATACCACTAATTGTCCACCGTAAGGAGCTCTTGCATGAACAGGAATCTTGTTACACTTTTCAACAACTTCAATAACAGAAGACATGTCGGAAAAGTCTAGATTAGGATGAACACCTTGTGTATAAAGATTAAGAGCCAAGGTGACGAGATCAACATTACCGGTTCTCTCACCGTTACCAAATAGGCATCCCTCAACTCGATCAGCACCAGCCATTTGTGCCAATTCAGCAGCGGCAACGGCGCAACCTCTGTCATTGTGAGGATGAAGAGAAATACAGACAGTTTCTCTATTTGTGATGTTTCTTGAGAAATATTCAATTTGGTCAGCATAGACGTTTGGAGTTGACATTTCAACTGTTGCTGGTAGGTTAAAGATAATTGGATGTTCCTTGCTTGGTTCCCAAGCAGCCTTAACCGATTCACAAATTTTTAAAACGAAGTCTGGACTAGTGTCACTGAAGGTTTCTGGCGAGAATTCGAAATTCCAGATAGTAGAGGTCATCTTTGGGTCATCCTTTGTTAAAGATCTCACCAGCTCAGTACATTCAGTAGCTTTTTCAATAGATTGTTCACGAGTAATACCAAAAATGACGTTTCTGAAGCAATCACTTGTAGCTAAATAAATGTGCACGGTGGCCCTTTTAGCTCCTTCTAAAGATTCAATCGTTCGTTTAATCAAATCAGGCCTACAAGGAGATAAAACTTGAATTGACACATCTGCAGGTGCATTTTCTACACACCACCTTGTAAAATCGAAATCGATTTGAGATGCCGAAGGAAAGGCAACTTCAATTTCCTTGAAACCAATGTCAACAAGTTTCTGAAAATACAACTTCTTTTCAGGAACACTCATTGGGTCCGGTAAAGATTGGTTTCCGTCTCTTAAATCAGTTGATAGCCATCTCGGAGTCTTATTGAGTGTTTTGGATGGCCATTGTCTATCATCGAGTTTCAGCTGTGGGTCAAACTGTTTGTATTTAACACTTGGATCTGTGAGCATGGGCATGATGTACTTAGATTAGTTTCTTTTGTTTGCTACTATTATATCGTTATAGGCGGAGAAGTTAGTGCACCTTAGAGTCCTATATAAATTTTTTTTCACCTTAATTCTCCCATGACACATAGTGGAAAGATGTGTGTCTTTATATATATACGATAAAAATAGGATGAGTCACACCAGTCAGCCGGTAGTGAAGGTTAATGCCGAGTTCCTTGGTGGGTTAGACCAAATATTCGGTGGTGCTAAGAGTGCCAAGTGTAACGTTGAGGGTAGAAAACCAACAGTTTCAGATTTGTTGAAATATATCACAACAAATTTGCTAGTTGACAACAAAGACCTTGACGTGTTTATCCAAGATGGCAGTGTGCGTCCGGGGATCCTCGTTCTCATCAACGACACCGATTGGGAACTCGAGGACAAAGACGACTATATTTTAGAAGCGGGCGATGTGATCACTTTCACTAGTACTCTTCACGGTGGTTGAGAGGGGATACTTTTACTTGGCGAACCTCTCGTTCATTTTGGCAAGCAAATGTTCAGAGATCCATTTGTAGTCGTTTTGCAATTTTCTAATAGTTGATCTAACGTTTCTTATAGTAGCAACATCGATATCGTTTCTTGGAAAACCATCAAAAGTGAACAAATCTGTTTCCATGTTGGCGTTCAATGATGCTAGTTTTTCAAAGAGGGTACTCAAATCCAGGTCTAATTGCGCTTTTAGTGCAACGAGGTCGTCTAGGGACATTGCATTCAATGCTTCAGGGCCATCAATATTCATTTTGTAAGTCAGATTAGGCAAATTGTGAATGTTGGTCATTGTTAATATTTTATATCGTTGTCTATAAGATAATAAGAAAATGAACAACGCTGTAGGATGCAAAAAATGCTTATTGCACCAAGTGGAATTTTTCACTCTTCCTGTAGGTCAAAGAATAGATATACATGTACAACTTAATGGAGGAATATCAGAATAGAAGAAGTAAAATCAAATAAGTATTTATAGTCTATATAAAACAGATAAATGTAGATGGAGTTCAAGCCTTCTTCTTCGATTTTCTGGCAATGTTTTTGTGGGTGTCAGGTAACCATTGTTCAAAGTCAGAAGCTGATGCGGAAGCAGACGCAGAAGATGCCTTCTCCTTCTTGGCAGCTCTGGTAGCCTGCTTCTTGTTAACAGGCAACATACTAGCAGGCAGGATACCTGAAAGATAGGTGGTGGCGAATGATTGGTAGAGGAAGTAAGCGATAGCAAACACGGTACCACCAAGCACCAACTCAGCGAAAAGTAACTTTGGATTGAAAATGGAAACCTTTTCGTCCTTGACATTGATGATCTTGTTACTGGTAGTCAACATCATGAACTGCTCGTCGTAAACAACATAAAGAGCAGGAGAAAGGGCGTATGAACCAGGAGTCAATTGGATACCGACCTTTTGGTTGAAAGAACTTGTTTCATTATTTTGAATCTCGATTGGACCGATCTTGGCTGCTGTAATGTTGGCAGCAACTTCACCAGTGACCGGGTCCAACAGTTCACCACCAACTCCAAGCACTGTGATGAGCTCTGGCTCATAGGAAGTCAAGTCATAACTCAACTGAATGGTTTCACCGTTGTAGATATCATCAATAATGGAATCGTGTTCCTTGAACGCAATTTTGGATGTGATGTGAATATTAAATGGCTTTTCTGCAGTTGGGACAAAATTTGGGTCAACCACAAGTTGTCTCTCAACTGGTGCCTCTTCAGCAGCGGCTTCATTTGCAAAGACCACTGAGGCAGCACTCAAAACGCAAGCCAAGATTGAAAACTTCATTGTCCACTCGACGTTGCTTTGCTTCTATAATGAATAGATTCAATCTACGTGGCACCAACGCTTTTTTTCCAACTTCACTCTAAGTTTTCCAGAAGCGGTGGAAGCTTCCCAAAAGGGTAGTGCGCTCAGCACAGCGACTTCCTAATTGGGCGGTCTCAATTTACCAGCATTACTACAAGAGAAGTTACCGCACAAATAGTGCTGGATTTAACGTTAGCCATTTAGGAAAAGTGGCCAAAGAACCCAATCAAGAAAGAGTTGAATGAATTGGATTGTTTACCAGCTCTTTATAGGCAATTATTTCCGAATTGAATAACAGTTTGAACAAGCAGACAAGCCATTTTCTTTTTAGAGTTAAATGTATTTAAACACGGTTTTATGGCCCATAGGCTTTCACTAATTGCAACTTTAATCGACCAATATTAATCGAAAACAACTAACTCAATTCAATACATTTCTTCTTTTTTTAACTAAAAAACTCTTTGTTCAAAGAACTTTAATATCACCCACTGACATTCATTCATTCACTTAAAGGATCAATCGATACCTTCAAATAACTAACCTCAGTCTATCTTTCTAAAAAATGTTATCCAACCTACTTTCATTCCTTTTACTAGCACAATTTTTCACAAGTGCATTACCAATCCAACACAAAAGAGCCATTGCTTATGTTACTGCAGACAATGCCGTTACTGTAACACAACAAGTGACAGTGCAGCCTACACAATACAAAACAGTTACCAGTGAAGTAGATGGTGTTTTGGGCACTTTCTTACAGCAAGTTGTTACTATTACTGCAGACAATGATTCTACATTGACGAGTGCCAGCTTGATCACAACTTCTTTAACAAATACCACACCATCTACACTCTTAACAAGCACAACAACAAGTGAACCATCTTCAACATCTATAAATACAACTACTGACAGTATTTTGTCACCAACCACAACTAGCTCAGCAAGTACCACAACTGGAACTTCAACGACAAACACAATTGAAAGTTCAGGTACAAACTCATCTACCTCCTATAATACAACTTCTGGTACAGCAACCAGCACATCAAGCACATCAAGCACATCAAGCACATCAAGCACATCAAGCACATCCAGTTCATCAAGCACAATATCTGTGGCGACCTCAAGCTCAACTACAGCTTCAACATCAACTTCTACACAACCACTAACTACCAACTCAACCTCAACAACTTCAAGTGTGCCGGTGACATCAAGTTTTTCAAACGTTCCAACTGCTACAACATTTAGCAGTACTTCTTTATCATCCTCTTCAACAACAACAGCTGCTCCATCACCAAGTGTGACTTCTTCATCATCAGTCAGCCCATCATCAAGTGAATTACCATTCACACCTTATGAAACAGATGTCATAGGTGGTACTTGTTTCATTTATTACGCACAAGATGATTTAACAGCAACTTATGATGACGAAGAAACTACAACAATTACAATAACAAGTATTGTTGCAACTGTTACACTAGCTTTGACAGCAACTGCGTAATTCAGTTTATATTAGAAATTTTTGTTTATACTTTATAATGTTTACCATTTTCACTCGATTATCAATGTATTATAATTTAGTAATTGTTCATATAAATATAAAAGACAATGATTTGACTCTACCTTTAAGTATCACATTGCTAGTCCACACTATTGATTCTTTTCAAAAGCTTATGTATTCAATTCGTTGAAAAGTTCATTCTGTTCAAACGAAAAATTCCTCTTATGCTTCTTTATTGGGCTGAACTGATTCAAAATCGATGGTAGCTCTTCCAAGGAATTTGAAGGTACAAAAGAATCAGTATTATCTAATTTCAAAGAATCAAAAGAAACGTAACCTCGGAGTTCATTTTTTGGTATATTTATTTGATTGGTGTTGCTGTTAGCACCACTATTATTGTTATTATCACTATTATTAAATGAGTCCATAGATTTTTTAATCAGTCCACTAACTTTACGACCAGCGTTGTTTAAATTATTAGTAGTTCTTTTTAAAAGAGGGACAACCAAATCAGTACTAGAAACAGATACTGAGTCATCAATACTTGTATTTTCCTCATCCATAAAACTGTTGTTATTTATACTACCATACGATTTATTAAATGAAGATTCAATATCGTTAATTTCATCATGTTGTTGAAAACTTAAAATAAAAACACCAATTATGACCAAAGATGTCCCAAATAATAATATCAGACAAGTAATAAGTTTCAAATTAGGCCACTGATTGAAAAAGATTAAAGAATTGCTGATACTAAATATATTGTAAATGCAAAAGACCAAAGGGTATAGAATCGAAGTTGAGATATTTTTCAAAGCTAAATTCAAAAGGTAAAGTTGGGATATGCCTAGTGAAATAAAGACAATCACAATTAGATATGTGATTGGAGAATTCAATGAATTCCACTCATGATTGACAAAAGCTGAAATTAAGATTTCGATACTTGATTTTGCTAATAGTAAGGAATGTGCAGACAATATACCTGATATTATACCGAGCGAGATACCTAGAAACTTGTACAATTTTGAATTTGAATGGATAAAGATCACGTTGATCAAAGATTGTGTGTACTCGTAAGTTTTAATTGAAAATTTATAGTTGTATAGTTGACAGTAAAATATAACACCACTTGAATTTAGGGATTCCAGATGCCACTGTAAGGAGTTTCTCAAAGCTAGTATTTGATTTTCACATCTTAAGGATAAATCTGAGATTGATTTGTGGTTGAGTTGCCTGTGGAGAAGATAAATCCAGAGACCAAGTATCGAAATGATCAGTAGATTAATTAGCAGCCAGTTGATAAAAGCGCTTGCTTTCAAAAGTGTAACAAACTGCTTCAAGGTGTAATCCTGCTCAGGTAGCTGTGCACCACAGTAAGCTATGCCCATTGCGCCAATTGATATGAACACTGAAGCGTAGAAAGATTGGTAGGTGAAAGGCTCGTTAAGCAGCAGCGAGTGAAAGATGGTGTTGAACAAAAGCCCAATCGATTGTAGAGGGGTCAGCACTAGAATTGGCAACGCCGATAGCTGTATGGACGAACCCACCAGATTAGCTGTTAGGAACATCAGAAATCCAATGTGCCATAAAGACTTGTTATATAGAGAGGACACATTTCTTTGTGATAGTAAATGTGATTTTCGCTGGAGAATGAGTCCTATGGACTGAGTTGCGGATGAAAGAATGGCCACTGTGCACCCCAAGGGGATGTTATTACCATTAGACATTATGTTAGAGTTTCAAATGCAAAAGAAGTGAACACTAGTATGAGAGTGAAAATTTATGTATATATATATATATATAAAGATGCACATATACAAAAATAAGCTGTTTCACTTTACTTTATGTTTCGTTCTTATGTTATTCAACTGATACCAAAGTTGATCGAGTATGTATCTCTAGACATTTCCAGGGACAAGTTTTACAGAAATAGGTTTTCGTATAAAGACAACGCAAAAGCCTTTGCAGAGCTATCTCTCGGGTATCGGATACAGTATAAAAGAGCCGGGAAACTTTCCTAACTTCAACAATTGTTGTGAGTATAGCGGAAGCGGGTATCGGGTGTCGGTTAAGTGTTGTTGCGACTTGAATTATGGTTGTATAATTTGTTGGCTCAGCAGTGGTACAACAAAACCACATGTCGTTGGTTGATCCGCGATTTGCCTCTTTTCCGATTCGATTTGAAGACTAATGGAGTTTTAACTATAAGGGCAACATAATAATGTAGGAAGTACTGGATTAGAGAGATTCTCTGTGTTTACTTGTGTTAGTCATAGAAAACACATGTATTTCAGTACTTGCTGACCTAAAACAAAGATAATTTCGAGTGTATAAAGTGAACCCGGAGGGAATAAACCGAACGCGGACCCGATGTATTCCCAGTGTCAAATTTATTCTAAAAGGCTCGCAACTCTTCACATTAAAAACCCCTCCTTATATATACAAGAATATACGTGATATATATATACACATATATAGTCGTTTAGGTCAAAACCAGTAGCATCAGCCCAAGAACCCGGAAACAGTTCCCTTGTGCCGCATTTTAAAATACTAGTTTGATAGAATAGATAAAGGACTCGATATATACAGATATAAATAAGTTCCATTACCCCGTGCTATTATGTTTTCCTCAATTGCCAGACGTTCAGTGATCAACATGAGACAGATCTCCACCAGCTCCCTGCCAAAGAAGTACGGAGGCAAATACACCGTGACTTTAATCCCAGGTGACGGTATTGGTACAGAAATCACCGACAGTGTTAAGAAGATCTTTGCCAGTGAAAGAGTGCCAATCGAATGGGAGACAGTTGAGCTTTCAGGTATTGAAGGCCATGAGTCTAAGATCGACGAGGCTATCTTGTCCTTGAAGAGAAACAAGGTTGCTCTTAAGGGTATCACTTACACTCCAACTGACCCATTCACAAAGTCACTCAATGTGGCCTTGAGAAAAGAATTGGACGTCTTTGCATCTCTCGTGTTCATCAAGAACATCGAAGGAGTGCCAGCAAAGCTTCAGGACATTGACTTTGTGCTTGTTAGAGAAAACACGGAAGCTGAATACTCCGGTTTGGAACACCAGTCTGTCCCAGGTGTTGTTGAGTCTCTTAAGATTATCACTAAAACTAAGACTGAAAGAATCGCCAGATTTGCTTTTGACTACGCCAAGAAGAACAACAGAAAGGAAGTCACTGCTATCCACAAGGCCAACATCATGAAGTTGGGTGATGGTTTGTTCAGAAACACTATTAAAGCGGTCGGTGCTAAAGAATACCCTGACATCAGTGTCAAGGATCTCATTGTCGATAACGCTTCTATGCAAGCTGTTTCCAAACCTCAACAATTCGATGTCATGGTTACTCCTAACATGTACGGTGCCATTTTATCCAATATTGGTGCTGCTCTTGTTGGTGGCCCTGGTTTAGTTCCTGGTGCCTCTTACGGTAGAGAGTACGCAGTCTTTGAACCTGGTTGTAGACACGTGGGTTTGGATATCACCGGTAAGCACCTTGCCAACCCAACTGCCATGATCCTCTCTGCCACCTTGCTTTTGGAGCACTTGGGCCTCAATGAAGCTGCTGAAAGAATCTCTTCCGCTACCCACGCAGTTTTGAAGGAAGGTAAGGTTGCCACTCAAGATATCGGTGGTTCTGCAACTACTGAACAATTCACTGATGCGATTTTAGCTAAATTGGCTTGATTTATCAGAATCTGAACTGGAAACTTCAAAAAAAGTTGTAACTTCTTTTTGATTACTACCATCACTATCATTTTAACGACAAATATATTATAAATTTATATCTATTTTATTACATATTATTATTATTATTATTATTATCACTTATTTATCAAATCAACATTTGTTATTGTGATTAAAATTCTCAGTTAAAAAAGGTGTTGATAAACAGCAAAAGCTAAAAAAAAAAATCCTATCCGCCTTTTAATACAAAAGTGATAAATTAAACTATTTTTATCTTTGCTATTTCGTTGTTGAAATATGGAGTTTAACCACCTGTTTATTAACCTTTATCAATTAAAAACTCCAATTGTAAAGATATTAAAAAATTTCAAAAAGATCCAACAATTGGTAGTCAAATCACGGCAACTAACGAACAAATTAATGGCCAATTTACAAAAAGATGGTCTAATTGATGTTGCTATATTGGATAAACTTATTAAACACCAAGAGGGGTTCAATAAGCGTCTAAAAACAAGGATCGCTACTCACAATGAATTATTGTCGAGGATAAATGTAAGGCTAGATAGATTCAAGCATTGTCATGACACCGACAAAAATCAAATTGACTATCTCCAGCAAGAATGCAATCTATTATTAATAGATTACTTACTCAGAACTAATAATATTGAAGCAGGAACTTTGATGGCAAAAGAGCTACAGTTAGATGCATTAATCGATGTAGATGTTTTAAGTCAAGGCTTAAATATTTACTCGGAGATAAAAAATAAGCAAAACCTTGATCTTTTGATCAGTTGGTGTATCGAAAATGACAATTTCTTATCTACTCAGATTAATGAAGATATATTACAGCAGGGTGATAGAATTGATTCCAATATTGAGAGTGAAGAAAGCGAGAAAACCGAAGACAATAACTGTAAATCTGCGAACAGAGGGGAAGAGGATGAAAAGAAAATCGGTAGCTTTGAAACTAATAATGAGAAGATTGAAAACGAGTATTATATGGGTAAATATGGCTTGATGTTTGAATGTCAGCTTCAGCGATGTATTGAGTTGATAAAAGGGGAAAATTTAGAATTAGCTTTTGACATCATCAGTAGTCAACTAAAGATCGGTGATTACATACCCCCTGTAGTGAAAAAAGTGTCATCTTTGGCGTGGTTATGTAAAATTCAATACAAAAACAAAGTTTTAGCAAACGGGACTTTCACCGACCCCTTTGATGTTTATGGTGAAGAAAATATTAAAATGAACAGCTCTGCTTGGAATTTAGTTAGTTCAATAACACAATGGAAGGGATTAGCTGATTTGTTTTGGATTCAATTTAAAAAGCTTTATGGACTACCAATGGAGCCTCCTTTGTTGACATTGCTGAGTATTGGTGCTTCGGCGATGAAAACACATAAATGTAGAACAAATCAAAAAGCAGTTCTATTCAAGGACCTCAATGGCACACTTAGCAAATTGGAGAGTGAATGTCCGGTTTGCTCTTCAGCTTTATCGAAACTGTTTGAAAATGTTCCATACAGTCTACAGTCGAAGTCCAAAGTTTTTGATCATCCTGTATTATTACCGAACAAAAAAGTCTATCCTTTGGATAAGCTACTGATCTTAAGCTCTAACATGAACCACCCAACTAATAAGGGAATTTGTTCCAGATTGAGAGATGAAGAATATTTGATCTTCAAGAATAATAAAGGGTTTATTAATCCTGATTATGCCAGAAAGGTTTCATTGGATATTTTGAAATTGAAGTTAGGTGACTGGGTCATCGAAGATCCTATAAGTTTGCGCCGGTTTCAGATAAGCGATTTAGAAAAGGTTTACATTATGTAAAACTACATTACTATCTATTTGGTAACCAGCAAATACCCAAATCATACTAAGCTGTGAAACGTGAAGATGTCTTGATAAATTTTTTCCATCTATATTTTTTAATTTTTTTAATTTTTCATTTAGAGATCTTAAGAGACTGAAGAGTTTCTTTTAGTAGCGGCTAAGGTATTTACTTTAGCACTAATATGGCAAGAGGTAAAGGTAAACTTGCTAATGCATTAGCCAAACAGCTCAATCATGAGAAGGCACTTGCAGTTAAGAAAAAGAAACTTGAAAATAAAGAAAAATTCTTTAATGCAAAGCCTAAGCCAAAAAATATTAAACATGAAAGGCCATTTGTTCCATTCAATGTAAATGATAAGGTACTACTAGTTGGCGAAGGAGACTTTTCTTATGCATTGAGTATTGTTAGTGAAAATTTAATCAAACCAGAGAACCTAGTTGCAACATCATTTGATTCACTTGAGGACCTTCAAAAAAAATATTTAGACGAATGTATATCGAACATCGAATTGCTAAAAAGCCTTGGTGTCAAAGTATACCACGAAATTGACGGTACTCAGTTGAGTAGAACACTTGGTATTCAGGGGGGCAATAAGCGACAGGGTAATGGAAGCGGCACGACACTGGAAGTTTTGGGATCGTTAGAGCTGAACAACATTATTTTTAATTTCCCACATATTGGTCAAGGTATTAAGAGTATGGAGAGGAACATCAGAGAAAACCAAAGAATGCTGATTGAGTTTTTTAAAAGTGCCAGGATTCTGTATGATATTCTTTATTTTCAAAGAGATACCACCAAGGATTACAAAACCGCAGAAGAACAGACGTTGAGTAACATGTCGGTGGAGGAGGCTGAATGGAATTATCTAAACAAGAAAAGTTCTGGCGCAAATGCGAAGTCGGATGATAAGGACGTGATTACGGTGACACTGTTTGATGGCGAGCCATATGACTCTTGGAAAATCAAGAAGATTGCCAGAGATGCTATTGGCTACTGTGTACAAAGATCCGGTAAGCTGAATTGGGAGACGTATAAGGGTTATTCACACAAGAGAACTGCCGGTATGGGAAAAACCAACAAGGAATCGCAGGACCGAATAGCTAGGATCTATAAGTTTGAGAAATTTGTACCTTCAAAGCCAGACAAAAAGAACAAAGGTAGCGATGACGAAGAAGATTAGGTTTTCACCGAAACCGAATTTTGGTATTAGTATATTATTCTATATACATTGCAATACATGCAGCATTGTCTTAGAGATAGATCTATATCTGCTAGTAATCTCTCCTCTTATTGGGGTTTTATTCCACTAAGGAGCTATTTTTCCCTTCACGCAGCTCGCAGGAACCTTAAATACAAAATCGTGCATCTTTAAGCAAAAGAAAAAAAAAATCTCATTGTTTGGGACTCGTAGATTCATATGCATTAAGGAGTAAGTTTTGATTTTGAGTGTAGGGGGCATAAACGGGAGCGTGGTTGCTACTAACAATAGTAGCGGAAGAATTGGAAGAAGCGTTCATTGAGGCATTGTCAAGTAGTTGGGGATGTTGATGATTGTGCTGTGTGAAAGATTTACTTTCGTAATCAACTCCGTTTGGTTGTTGAAAACCTACATTGGCTTGCATTGAAGGCATAGAAATGGGGTTACTCATTGGTACGTTATTGTGCACCGGCATATTTCCCAACGCTGGTAACATATCGCTTCCTCCCCTCAGTGGGACGTTGGACGGATAATGCTGAAGTTGATCCGAGTATCTAGGAGCTACTGTCTGTTGCATGTTGGCATTGTATTTTGAGAATATGGGGCTGCCGCTATTTAAGTTGTCTTTATTGTCATTATTGGTATTTTGTGCATCATTATGGTGAATGTTATCATTGATCTGGTCGTTGTTATGGTTAACCAACGTTATGTCGGAACCATTGATATCGAAGTTGGGGTCCTGTGACACACGGCCCTTGGCAAATGACTTGAGGTTCCAGTGAATTGAATTGCTATTGGCGAACGTAGTGGACACTATAGGCGGCGCATGCTGCTGAACTTCCAATGGCAGATAAATCCTTTGAGATTCGTTGGCATTATCTAGCATGCTCAAATTTTGTTGGGTGACCATCTGCTGGTATGGAGGTAGATGCTGGTATGGAATGTAATGTGGTTGATCGTGTATGTTTATACTATTATTATTATGATCGTCGTTGCTACTAATATTATCTAAATTGTGAGTGTGTTTGGCCGACTGCACATGCTGCTGTTCCACTTGGCTTCTCTGAGGTTCAGCATAAGCGGCCGACACCCTGGCAACATGGAAGGGAGACTGGTGAATTATGGATGGCAGATCCATGGGAGTGATTTGATTCTGTTGTAAACTGTGTTGCATGCAATTGTTATTGTTATGTGACGGAACATTGGAGCCGTTGATGCTGCCAGTGTCATGAACGATGCCCACCGAGTGCTGCTTGAACAGCTCCCTGGTCTTCTTTTCAAAGTACTTTTTCCTGCGCTCCTTCTTCTTCACCATCTGCTCCTTCGTCGGCGGGTTTGGAGGACAATCTCGACATGCTTGTTCTCTGTGGTATCTAGTGCAGTTACCACAAGGAGTCTGCATGTCACATTTTATTTTATGTTTCTTGCACGGACCACAGTTATACGATCTACGACTCCGTTTCTTTGGACTACCAGGTAGTGCCATGTGTTGTTGAGTTATTGGTAGGGTTTGAGAGTGAAAAGAAGCTGATCAACTTACAAATGCCAACTATTTTTTTTCCTCTTAAACTTTTTCTTCTGTATATATATATATATATATACTGACGAATGGAATATCAATAAAATTTTTTAGCTAATGTAAACCTTATTATGATACCATTAGTCGTCCAGGGAAAAAAAACTGTCGACTGCATTGCATGCCCAAAACTACTTCTGTACAAAAAGAGGAATTATCCAGCTTTTTTTCTCCAACAATCGTTTCTATTGAAGCGCCTGCCTCAATTTTCCTTGCATAATGCGACTCCCCCTTTTTTCGACATTTGGAATACACAATAGGGGTCCCATGGCATTAGATATCCGTGCAGTGACGTCGTCGAGTGCAGACCACGGTGGCATGCAGCTACACTACACGCGCCGGTTGCAGGTCCTTGTGCTCCGGCACTGCACTGTTTTGCCACGGGAGCTAGATTGCCACCGCCAATGGCTGCTACATCGTGTGGGGGGTGCGTGTGCTGCAGCCCTCGTTTTGAGGCCCGCCAATCTCTTGGGCATGGGCCCAAGAATGTGCAACACCAACGCCTGGCTTTAGGTACTGCCAGAACCAACCCCTAGTGTACTTTGCAGCGTTTTTTTTTTACAGAACTTTTTTAATAGGAAAATCAAAAGTGCAACCTCCACACAGAGAGATAAGCACCTATTGTTGCCAAACGCTCTTTGCATGCTCGTACGAGTGATAGCGTCTGCACCAACAGCATTGCATCCACCTCCCAAGTGCACCGGTAGGCCACTTGTGCCAAATGGCCCTTGCCTTACCCTTTTATTTTTGGTTCACCTTTTCCCAATGCATCGGACTTCTACCGTGCATGTTCTTTTTTAGACTGAGATGCAGCTTACATTTTGGTTCAGGCATTTGTTCAGGCATTTGTTTAGGCATTTGTTTAGGCAAGGTTGCGAAATTTTCCGAAGAGCCCTTCTCAGAGCAGAGCAACGCCTGGATCTTATCGTGGTGACAATTGTTGGCGGCAGTAGCAGATAGCTGACAATCCCAATGGCGACACAGGACACAATACAGGCTACCAGAAACAGTGGCCCGGCGCATCCCACCATGGCGCCTGGCTTTAAAGCAGAGGTGGACCAGCTGCGACAGTCGTACCAGCGGCAGACGTTCTGGAAGTACCACATCACCAAAGTAGCACCGTTCGAATACTACCTCACCACAAACCCAGACCTCAAGCACCGGCTGCTGAGAAACGCCCCCAGCTACTTTGCCAAGGTGGAGACACGAAACAATTCGTTCAAGCTGATCCTCAAGCAGCAAACGCCCGCGTCGTCTATGGTGGTGGTCGAGAAGATCAACGGCGACTACAAGGTCAGCTATGAGTTCAGCGAGCACAAACGCGGTGCTGCTATAGTGAACAGCGACGACGCCAGACGCAGCAAGCTCTCGCTCAAATTCCAGCAGCAGCAGCACCAGCACCAGCAGCAACACTCACATTGCGACTCCAACGAGAACATCCAGCTCCAAAACGACTACACATGTGGCGAAAAGCTGCATGTTTGCGAGCTCAAGGACGTCAAGAAAGGTATGCTATTTAAGAACAAGATCAATGGCGTTAAGTTGGGCAAAAACGGCTCCCTTTATTTCCTGGATACCTCCAATTTACCCGACAACTTCTCCTGGTTTGATCCCGTGGTGGCCTTCTTCAGACCTTGCAACCGGTCTGCCACAAACAGGCTCACCAAAAACGTTCTGAAGACGTCCCGATTATCGCTCACAGGATCGAGCTCCTCTAGCTCTAGGAAGCTGTTTGGCACTGGCAAGGTTGACTTTTCCAATCTCTCGCTGGGCCATAGTGGCAACGGGTCTGATTCTGACGACGATAACGACAACTTCGAAGATGATGACGACGACGAAGAGTTAGATTATGACGCCAGTGATTCAAATAAACTACAAAACTATTATATATCCCACGATGGCCTCTACTCAAGGCACCCGCTAGACGACTCGCCTAATGATTACAAGTTAGGCTGGCTCACCATGTACGAAAAAGCCAATTACTTTGACCTAAACTCAAAAGGCTGCCACTGGCAAGCTGTTCTGGCAATGACACTGGCTAGAGCTTTGGAATCCAATCTCTCCAAATTGAGCTAGCTATCTGATCCACTTTTCTTAGGTAATTTTTTTTTCAGTTTTTTTGTATGTATCTCATTGGTGTGAAACGCTGAAGTCAACTCCAAGTAGTAATCGACACCAGATGCCCAATGTCGTCAATGTTTGGTACTCGTCTCAATCGGGAACTTCCGAACATTTATCACAGCTCTTTTCGAACTATTTGTTAAAAAATTTGAAGTTTAATGGTCAAGAGTGTAACATTTCTTTGAACTCTGTATCTGTTTTGAATAATGTTGACGAACTGAAGAATTTACAAAGCTCCACATTGAATGTGTTTTTCATTTCTTCTTTTGGAGAAGGTGAGCCGTGCGATGATGGTGTTGAGTTTTTCAAGTTGATAGATTCAGTTGATTCATTGTCTTTGACATATTCTCTATTTGGTTGCGGTAACTCACAATATGACATATACCAGGCTATGGCGATCCAACTGGATGAGAAGCTAACGAGTTTACAGTGCAAGCGGGTTGCTTCTGTTGGATTCAGCGACGAAAGCAAAGACATCATTGATGATGTTTTCGATGAATGGCTCTTCGATTATCTTTCTCCATTAGTTGTGTTTTTGGGTGAGAACTGGGAAATTGTTGAAATCAACGATTATAGGCCCATGTATCTATTCAAAGAAGCTAGAAACACCGTGAATGCAGTTTCAAGACCCCCATATCACGAATTGAATCCTTTTGTTTCCCAGTTGGACTTAGATTCAACGGAGCTCATTAATTCCTACTTGAAAACTTCTGTACCTCTACTAGATTCCAGAATGAAGTACACAACTGGCGATCACCTTGGTATCCTGCCGCAAAACTCCTTGAATGATGTTCTGCAGTTGCTCAAAATTCTCAAGCTGAGTAATGAGGCCGATCAGCTTATTCAAGTAACTCCTGTTAATAGAATGAACCAGATTTGGTTTCCAAAGTCACTTTCATACAAACAGTTACTTTCAGACTATGTCGAGATAAATGGGATTTTGAGCAGAAGGTTGATTAAAGGGTTAATCAAGTTCTTGGATTTACAAACACAACAGCAACTATTAACGTTGCTATCAAACAGAGACGAGTTTGAGAGCTTGATAACAAAACCAAAACTGACTCTTGTTAGGTTTTTGGAAAAGTTCAACATTGACGGCTCTTGTATACCTGTCTCATTCATCATTGAGAATTTTGGCAAGCTTAAACCTAGGTTCTTTTCAATTGCCTCCAGCAACACTACCTCCCCTTCGTCCTGCCAAATAATTGTCAAGCTAATCAAAGAAGAGACCTTCCACGGAGTTCTGAGTAACTGGGTTCAACAAATTGCAGATGGCAACATCGCAAACAGGGTACCGGTGTACATAAAAAAATCTAAATTCAAGCTGCCTTTTGATTTGTCCAAGCCCATTGTACTGGTTGGTGCAGGAACTGGAATTGCCCCGTTGCTTGGGTTTTTACAGGATTTAGAGAGGAAAGCAGATAAATGTGCCATGGTTCATCTATTTTATGGCTTAAGAAATTTAGAAGAGTCATTACTAGATGAAGCCCATTACCCAATGTTAAAACAGAAAGGCAAACTCGTAATTAATTACGCCGTCTCCAAACTTCTGGCACCAAACATTAGCAAGCAATATGTCCAAGACGTGATGCTAAGCCAGGCTCAGGAACTAAACGAAGCTTTACTAGCAGATAAAGGTTATATATTTATCTGCGGTGATGCATTGGGGATGTGCCACGGTGTCAACCGCGCGTTAGTGGATATATTGGGTCTTGGCAAAAAAGATCTTAGAACAGGCCATCAACAGCTTCAGTACATGAAGTCTATGGGCCGATACAAAGAAGACGTTTGGTGATTTTTTGCTCCTCTGAGCAAATTATAACCACTATGGCTTTTTTCGCCGCCAAATATAATTCTCGTTTTTTTTACTGTGGCATGGCTTTGAATCATAGGTGTTGAACTGTTGGAAAATCAATCACATACCAGTATTAGTAGCCTAAAGAAAGACCAATTCAGTTGAGATCGAAAGTTCAAGAAATAAAATGCAGTCCTACTCATCATCGATCAACTTATCCCGGGCGTCGTCTGTTTTTTCAGTGAATTCTAATGATTACGCCAAGTTGCCAGATAGTTCACTAGACGAGGCACTGAAGGCCATTGATAACATCTTGATTAACCAGACTAAGGCCATTGGCAACCTGACTAGCCAATATCAAAAGTCCGAATGGTCTATCAGCCAAATGAAGTTGTCTTTGATTACATTGAACAGTTGTTTGAATAGGGGAGGCAAAATCATTATTTCTGGTATGGGGAAATCGTTCAAGATAGCAATGAAGACTGTAGCAACGCTGAATTCACTCGGACTTCATTCTGCGCACCTTCATCCCTCAGAGGCCCTACATGGGGACTTGGGTATGATAAGGGAGGACCACAACGACTGCTTAGTAATCATCTCTGCTTCGGGGAACTCTCCAGAACTTGCTTTGATGTTGAATTATATACCACTATCGACTCCAGTGATACTAATGACGTGCTGCAAAGAGAGCAGCTTAGCCCAGCACCCTAGAGTGACATCCATTTTGTATGCCGAACTCCCAACGCATTTAACAGAAAAGAATCTCTATGGTTTGAGCGCCCCGACGATTTCAACTACGTTGTGTTTAACCCTCCTAGACGCAGTGTCGATTGCCCTCAGCGAGCTCAATATTGGCGACTTGAGCGTAAGAAAGGTGATCTTTGGTACTCGTCATCCTGGCGGTGCAATTGGCATCAATTATCAAAATGATGCATCTGCGAGGGATGAAGTAATCAACCAAAGCGAGAATACCATCACATCGAAGGAAGCTAACTCAATTGATCAGTTGAACATGGAATCGTTATCTCTTGCACATAAAATGGAAAATGGTAATTCGATCGAAATCGACGAATTGCCCTCCGATGAGTTGTCATTTTTGAAACTGATCACTTGTAACACTCTATTGGTTGTGAATAACAACAGCAAAAACGAAAAGTTCTCAATTGTTTCTGAAGAGGCCAAAAAGCTATATTGCGATTCTCAATTAGCCGGCATTGAGTTTGGAGCTATGATGTGCAAATTAGACGAACTCAAAAAGGTAATAATAGCCTGACTTTTGATAAGTTGCAGAGGTAGAAAGCGGCAGCTTTTGTAATGAACTTTAAGATATATAAAATAACAGAGGTGATGGAAGTTTGTAGTTTGTACTTTCCGTCTACACACCCTGTAACAAAATTTTGATAAAAGTCACACCTAATAGAGAGATTTTTTCCCTCTTTATCAAGAATCTCACCTAGTTTCTGCTATATTGCAATCTCTATCACAACGTGTTCATCTCTGTCAGCTCTCTTATTGCTTTCTATCAAAATGCCACTTCAATGCTGAGCGACTTTTCCTAGGAGCGCGCGTTTCATAGAACCTCTCAAACAGAGAATTTTTACCTTTAGTCTCTCTTCAAGAAAAGTTAATACTTGTATACAACAAGAACCTCTTGTTTGAGTTGGCTGTATTATTGTTGCAAAGCAAAGAAATCAGTAGCTAGAAGAAATCTATCTATTTCATTGAGAGTTCAGCAGTTTATAGACAGTATATTGACGCCAATTGTGAGATAACACCGCTAATCAATTTTTCGACCTTTGTTTCACTACAATAAATATGTCGTCATTGTTCAAAAAGGCCAAAGAGAAGACATCCAAGGAGAAACCAAGAGTGGGATCCGGATCTAGCATACATAGTTTCAACCCTAAGAACCCGCTTGACGCACCAAAAGAAGTTGCTCAGGCAACAGCTGCATACTCAGCTAAAAGAGCTGGCGAATTATCATTTAAGAAAGGTGACTTCTTCTATGTGATCAACAGTGTGCCCACTCCAGACGGGTGCATTGAGATCTATGACCCTACAAAAGGACAAAAGGGTCGGGCACCAAATCATCACTTCAAGTTTTTTGAGAAAACACACAACCAAGGAAATGAAACAGGCAGCAAGAGTAATTCTAGAACAACGTCGTCTGGTAGCAGTCCAAATATGCAACAAAGAGTGATTTCTCAAGGTTCAAATAGCCAATCTCATACTATTCCCGCTGTTCCTGTGGCGCATGTTGCTACGCTGTTTGGTATCGTACTATACGATTTCCGTGCAGAGAGATCGGACGAACTCAGTGTCAAAACTGGCGAAAAGATCATTATTTGTGCACACCACGACTTCGAGTGGTATATTGCTAAATTTGTGGACAAAATTGGCGAGGTGGGTCTTGTGCCAGTGTCATATGTTCAACTGATAGACACCGTTACAAAAATCCCGTTCAAAGAAGAACCATCCGATGTCATTCTTAGAGAGGGTTTGCCTACCATTGATCAATGGAAAGCCATTAAAAACAAACACAAGGCTAGTGCCAGACCTGTTGGAGAGGCCATTAGAGACCAACTTTCGAGAAACTCATCACAGAAAACAAATCCTCATTCATTTGGCAAAACCTCAAAACATGCATCTAATATCTTTGAAATATCTAACATCCATGCAACAAATGCCAATATTGAATCTTTTACCAGCACTAATAATAAATTTTGGTTTCTAGTTAGAGTTACTATGTCCGATGGCTCAGTTAAATCACTTTGTCGATATTATGAAGATTTTTTCAATTATCATCAAAAGCTCTTATCGGCCTGGCCACGAGAAGGTGGTAAATTTGATGGTAAAGATAGAAAGGATCGTATCTTACCATATATTCCAGGACCGGTGATTGATGTTAACGAAAGTCTTTGCCATAAGAGAATGATTGATTTAAATGAGTACCTACAATCTTTACTAAAATTACCTGATTACATATCTAAATCATCTTTAGTTGTATCATTTTTTGATTTAATGGGAGGAGATCAGCTAGCAAATGATTCAAATCATTCACCTGCACAACCAACAAGAGCTGCACCAAATTTGAAAATCTTGAATTCTGATCAACAAGCTCCACCTATTTCCCATCAATATCAACAGCAACAGCAACAACAGCAACAACAGCAAGCAGCAAATGATAGATATTCACAATCTCATCAAGATAGGTTGTCTCAATATGAACCAAAAAGATCAAGTTTATCTTCTAAAGTGAATAACTTGAACTCTAATGGCTCGAATTCTATAGATTCCCCACGTTATTCATCAAGATCATCAAGCCAAAATCATGAGGCAGATTTATTTAATGGATCAAATACTGCTGGCGGAGCTGCTAAACATCCTGTAACTTTGGATGCCTCAGTTAAGTTGAAATTGAAGTTCTATTATAAGGACGAAATTTTTGCTCTTGGTGTTCCAGGTAATATAACTCTAAATGACTTGAAGAAAGCTGCCATTGCTAAAATTGATGAAGCAGAGGATCCCAATATCAATGCAAAAATTAAGATATTACCAAAAAATGATACTAATATTAATGAGTCTTCTTATAATGAACTGCAAGCGTTTGTTACTGATTCAGATTTATGGGAGTCTCCTAGCTTCATTGACAAAGGTAAGTTTTTGCTTGTTGTTTGAGTTAATTAAAAACGAAATGACTTGTCATTAACCCATTTTCACAATTGGTTGTTTTTATATCTTTGTTTCAATTATATCTATTATGTATTATTATTTTGTACTTGTTTGTTCTCCACATGCATTTTTCATTGAATTACTTTCTTTAATTTATTTTTTAAAATCACTTTCCATTAGTCGGTTATATACAGTTATAATTGTACAAGAAAAATTTATGTTGATGAGCCAAGCATCGAAATAGCCTTTCATACATATTCGGTAACGAATAGTATGATTTTTACTTCGCTTTTTGTTTTTCAGCCAATTCTTTTCTTTTCTTGGCCTTAGCGCTATGAGCCCTCATGATATTTTGCAATTCACTTGCATTATTATCCAACAAAATACCGTTTTCAGCATCATCATAAACATTCAATTCACTATCTTCATGCCTAAATGTAGAATTTGATATTTCTTTGAAATAGCAATCGAATAATCTTTGTTTTTCTGTTGGCGAGTTAATTCTATTAAGTTCAACTTCAATATCCCATTTGTAATTTGTTTCTGAATTTATAAAATCAATGTCTGGAAATGGGTTCAAATCTTCGCACAACTCATTATTGAAATAATGGTTGAACTTAACTTGGTAAACAAAAAACCCATTTTTTCTTGTGCTTGATTTCAAAATACTTTTATTGAGTTTATAAAATTCAGTTTTGTCATTAGGTCTATTTTTTGCCAAAAACTTAATTTTGTCCATTGTTGTGTAATCTTTTAAATCCTTTAAAGCATCTGCATATCTCTCGTTAACAAGCATTTGCATTTTTTCTAGCTGGTACTCTTCTAAAACATTGACGACAATAGTCAACTCAACTGGTCTGTACGGTTTGCTTTCTCTTGATTTTGAATATTCCTTGGTTGCCTTAGATTCAATATTTGCTTTTAATTGGTTCGCATTAGCTAGATCCACTGATTCCTTATCTAGAATATTGTCAACTTCGGCATTATTATTTTCACTTGTTGAAATTTTTGGTTCATATCTTTGCTTTTTAATAATCATTCGATATGGCCTTCCTTTGGTATCATTCGTAATTTGTTTCATTATTTTAGTTAAAATAGCCATGGATGCTCTCAACTCATAATCAGCTACTTTTGAAGATAAAACTTCTCTTTTTGATTGATATTGATTTCCAATATCATCGGTGATCTTCTTCAGAACATTTTGATTGAAGTTACCAACTTCATCATTGATCTCCTCGTCGCGGGATTCAATACTTGGTTTTTGGAACAACTTATCAGAATATCTTTGACCATTCAATTCTCCAAAGAAGAAATTGTCAATTGCAGGTAACGGTAAATACTGATAACCTAATAATTTTTTCATATTGTGAAAGGCCATAAATATACCATCCATATTACCCAATCTTGCTTGTAAGGAATATTTGAACATAACGATTCTGGCAGCATCAAATAATTCTCTTTCAAAACTTTCCATGATACCATGTGTTTTATGAATTTCATAATCTGTGGGATAATGATTTGTATGTGCAATATCCATTCTGATGGCACAAACCGCTCTAGTTTTGATATCAAAAGTTCCCTTTCCTGGCAACTGTGGGTTATATGCATCTAATTGAGACCTGATCAAGAAGCCATCAATTTTAGCATAATGATAAGCAGATGAATCCTG
Organism: Saturnispora dispora; assembly: GCA_003708095.3. Taxonomy (NCBI): domain Eukaryota; kingdom Fungi; phylum Ascomycota; class Pichiomycetes; order Pichiales; family Pichiaceae; genus Saturnispora; species Saturnispora dispora. Next base: position 327,319 of record PPND03000006.1, on the reverse strand, counting down.
AGTTGGTTCTTCTGATGAGGACTTCAAGTATTGTTTGAACTCTTGTGGGCTCTTAGTCAACATCAACTCCAAGGCATTACCAAGGATCGACAAGGTTATTTCAGTATCTGTTGATCTGTCTGCATCTACTGAGTAGATACCACTCTTCTCTTTTGGTGTAACAACAACTGATGTTGGCACAGTAGAAAAATAAGAGAATTTTGAGGTTGGAGGAAATGCACTTGAAAAAGAAGAGGTGTTGATAAGTCGGCCGTTACTCAAAGCAGAATGTAGTTTCATCAAAAGCCCTGTCATCGATGATGTTGAAGATATGAATTGAATTTTCTTCTCAGTGGAATTTATTGATTTTGATATATCTAATAATCTATTATCTCTATTTGATGGAGTAAAGGTACTGATCTTATCCAATTTCAGCTCATTAATGTGAGGAATCTTCATTAAATGGGCATTGAAATTAGTGTATCCTGTTCTTGGGTCACACTGATAATGCACTCCTGGTGAAAAAAGCGTTCTCTTTAATCCATGCTGTAATTGTGGAACCGTTTTTTTTGGATTATCAGAGAACTCACGTAATGGCATATATTTAGGTACATGTTCTCTTTTAAATTTGTGTTTAAACAAGTATGTGGTTAGTGGAATATTTTCTTCAGTCTCCTTTTCATCTTTTATTATCTTTTCAACTGTTTCTAATGTTTTAGCATTTGAATCATGTTGATAAGGAACTTGATCAAGCACAACACTGTAATGACGAAAAGCAATCTGCCTATTAATAAAGATAGGCGGTACTCTAATAGTTCTAAGCATTTGCTGGTATTTAGAGTACTCTTTCTACTTGCTATCAATTAGAGAAAAAGAATTTTATAGGTCTTAGACTATTTAGAGAGTGAAAATTTTTAGATCAATATGTGAAAAATTGAACCGTAGATTATTGCATCATTAAATGGTGAAGAATTGTGTTCAAAAGTAAATAGAACAGCGAGCTCAAGCTTAGAGAAATTTTGTAAAAGCCAAGAAGAGCTCAAGACGTAATCTTTTGTTTAAATGTCTGAAAACGGATTTATAAGTTTTTATAAAAAATATGTTATGTGTAGGAGAATAGGTGGAAAGATTAAACTTCCCTTTAAAAGTTCATAATACTAATGAGTAATGCAAATATGGATACCAAACTATTAGAAGCAGAACTAGAAGAATCGTTTCTATTAGATGTTGCGGAGATAGAGGACACAGAACCTACAGAAGACTGAGAAACTGTAGATGTGAATGATGAAGTAGGCGATTCAGTAGAAGATGAGGAAGACGTGACCGCAAAATTTGATGAAGACGACTGTTCGGAAGTATCAACATCGTTGTCATCTTCGAAATCACAAGAATTTTGAGTTGAGGCGTCAAATCCAATGTTGTTACCGTCAGGACCTTTCTTGATCAATTCAGTAAGACCTGAAGGCTGAGGAGGTACAGACAAGGAGAAGTTTTGATTTGCGGGACAGTTGCTGAAGTTGTATGAGGTCGAAGCTCCTGCATCTCCGGTTGGGTCGGAAACGCTACTGAATTGTTTCTGAAGGTTATCAAAATCGGTTAGAACGGTAACGTTACCATTGGAATCAATGTCAACCAGACCATATTTGTTTTCATCTTGGAAATACTGATAGACAACACCGCCTGAAAAGACAGAGGACATCAGCGTCGAATAAATTGCATTGACTTCAGTGAATGGTCTGCTACTTACGACTTCATTGCATCCAAATTCAGATAAAAACACAGGAATAGAGTAACCAGTAAAACTTGAAACTTTTTCTTTGTAGCCTGATGTCAAGAAAGAAGATTGGCCACACCAAGAGTAATCGTTGATACCTAACATATCGATTCTTTCGTCAGAGTCATCACCGCAATTTAAATAGTGGGCAAGATCGTATCTGATTTCTGCTACATCAGCAGCAGAATAGCCAACTGGGATGGCTCTGTATTTCTGTGCTGCCATATACTGCTTCATATCTCTGGTTACCGCTTTAATGTATGGAGACAGAGACATGTACTGTTCTTCATTCACCAATTCATTAGCAGCAAAGAACCCCAAAGTGTTATTATAGCCTGCAAAACTATCAATGGTGGCAAAAATTTCGGTCATATAGTCAATGTTGTAAGAACAATTGGTATCACCTCTTGAAAGTGATTGCTTCGAATGGTTAACATCAATGACCACATAAATTCCCGCATCATCCAAAAGTGACATACACTCTGAATGATTGAGGGTATTATCAACAGAATAAACTCTGAGAGTGTTCAGACCTAGTTCCTTGAAGTAAGGAATATCTCTAGAACAAATGCTGACATCTGCTAAAGGATCTGTCAAATTTGAAGACCCACCAGGTTGATATGCAACACCTCTCAAGAAAAAACGGTTGTCACTATTTTCTTCATAAAACGCATTACCCTTGATCTCAACAGCAGGTAATGCAGCAAAAGCTGAAGCGGCCAAAGACAGCAATGGAAATAACATTCTTAAAGCTCTGGATAGAAACAGATCTGAGAAAAGAAGTGAAATTTTTTCGAGATCTAACAATTGAAATGAAACTTGTTCGCTGCACATTCTGCCCCGAAATCCAACTGTTAAACAGAGTATATGGAACGTAGCTTTAATTTGAGGTTTCAGATTCAGAGAGTACCGACCCATCTTCATTGTCTTGAACATCCTTTTCCGTGGTCGTACTTATAATAGACTCATTGCTGGTCGTTTCAGAGGATGCAATCTGATAGGACCCTGCTCGAATATCGGAATTGGATGCTTCTATAGGGTCCACAGCATGAACAATCGGCACGATACTTGACGTTCTGCTTTCAACATCTGGACTTTCACTATCACTTGAATATTGAGGAGAGTTATCCTGGATCGTAGCGACATTTTTGATTTCATCGTGAACTGGTTTCTGTACAATCTCTTCAACTTCTCCTCTATTTGGCTCGTTATCGATTTTATCTATGCTTTCTTCAGCGTTTGTATTCAAGCCTTCATCAACGCTTTGGCAAGATGTCAATGTATTAGCAGATTTTAATATTTCGGACGTTTCCAAAGATGTCTCTGAAGATTTGAAACTATATGTGTACAAGTTATGAACATAAACTTCATCTGCTGTACCTAATGATTCATCATTAATACTGACTGTGTTCTTAACATTCCCTGGTAGTCTTCGTCCACGAGGTCCCCTTGCTCTACCCTTTCTCAAATCAGGATCGGTATTATTATCAGCCGGTGACTCCTTCCTTTCTAACTCTTGAGATTTGGACGCTTTGAATGCGGCAATTGGATTTGCACCCAAAGAAATACCAGGCAATGGCATACCAATTATACCATTTAGGTTTTGAGCAAATTTGGAATTGACTCTAGAAGGAGCTTTAAATTCTTGTTCATTTGTATTCATATTATCATCTGTGGTCTCTCCAGAATCGCTATTCTTAACGACTGGACGCTTCATTGGAACTTGCGGTTTGGACTTATTTAGCAGAGCTCCCATATCTTGTTGCTGCTGCTGTTCAAGCATTTGTTGAAAAGCAGCAATTTTAGATGATGGTTTCTTTGGGACTCTTGGTGGTGCTTTTTTACTTCCAACTGAATCATCGGTTGAAGATTTTGAAATAGGTTCAATCGAAACGTCTGTTCCCTGTCTAGAAGTGTGAGGTCTTGATTTTGGAACTCTTGGTGGATTATGTTCAGCTGCTCCAGAAATTGAGGTAGCTGATTTAACATCATTGGGGGTCTTTTGTTCTGGTGCAGAAGTCATGGAATCGGGTTGGCCCGTTGCAGCAATATTATCCAAGACGTTAGGAGCAGTCGTGGCTTTAGCTTCTTTTGTTTGAACAGGCTCCTTTTGCAAAATTTCATCTGGAACCTTTGCGTTTTCATCTGGAACCTTTACGTTTTCATCAATCGTGGTACCATTTGAAGATTCTTCTAATTCTAAATCTGCCTTTTCGAGTAGAGATGGTTGTCTATTCTGGTGTAGTTCTTCAATAGTTGAAGTTTTACTGAACCTACGAGAAATCATTTTCTGACTTTCCTCGTTGTCCTTTTCAGCTTCTTCTTCTTGACTTTCTTCGTCATCTTGACTTTCTTCACTTTCTTCTTTGTCCTTTTCAGCTTCTTCTTCTTTCTTGTCTGCTCTGTCTTCTTGATATTCCTTTCTTCCTTCTATTTCATTCTTAACATGAACAAAATCACCATCAAGTTCTTCCTCTTTAAATGAACTCAATTCTTCAACAGTTGAGTTACCGGTAATGTCATGAAGTTCAGTATCTGCTTTTTTGTTGAGCTCGTCACCTATGGCAGAAGAATCGTTACAAGCTTCGTTGAGCTTTTCGTTGTTTTCAAAGTCTTCATTTTCACTGTCCTGTAGCTCCAATTCCTTTTCCACCTGCATCAACTCCTTTTCAATGGTATCTAAATCGTCAATGCTTTTATTATTAGCTTTTGTTGCTGGAATTGAATGAATGACTAGTAATTTGGAATCTTTATCCGTGTTTTCATTTGAAGTGGCATTTTTAGATAGTTTGATTACATCATCGTCATCACTGTGTTCACCATTGACAGTGTCACTATCGTGGTCCTTGGTATTCTCATCCTGAGAGAGCCTCTTAGGTCTGGCTGCAGGAAGCTCAGGCGAGGTCGTGTCTTGTGTGTGTCTTTTAGTTGGTCTAGTTGTCGGAACAGGGGGAGTGTCTGGTTGTGGCGATGCTTGCTGTCTGTTTGGACGGTGTGATGGCAGCATAGGAGGGGGACTCTAAATGTGATGTTAGTATGCAACCTAATCTATATAATCATAAGGAGCTGCACGTACTTGACTGGAATCCATGTTTATGTGTATAATTAACGATGGTGATCGAGTGAGAGAAAGAAAAATGAGATACAATAACTATTAATATCGATTAAATAAGCAAAAAAAGGTTGATACAAAGAGTTATTATAAAGATATTAAGCGTAGTTCAATCTGAAAATGTCGTTCAAAACGTAGTAGGAGCCGTTTTCAGGGATCAAGTGGAAAACTTGAGAATATCTCTGAGAGTTTTGTTCTTCGTCAATTAAAAGTTCACCGGTGACCATGACCAAGACGTCACCATTTTCAGAAGCTGGTTGGGCATCTAAAGTGGAGATTCTGTGAGCCACCTTCTGGAATGGAAGTGAGGTGAGCTTTTCAATGATAGCTCTAGCACCTTGAACTTGTGAAGACTCGAAAGTCAACATGGAGTGGTCTCTGTAAAGGTTGCCCAATTGTGATCTGTCCTGATCAAATTGTTGGTAGTAGAAGTCGCAGAATTGCTGAGAAAGAGTGTTAAAGTCAACAGACATGTTACTTTTGGAAGAATCAATGTTATTCAGTAGAATCTATTATAAGGTGAAGATTTTTTTTCTCACCAACTCTTATAGAAACGTTGACAGAACCGCTCAGGAAGATAGGACTAAATCTCTACTTTAAGGTTACAACTAGAAAATAATATAAAAAACAAAACGGGATATAAGTAAAGGGAAACGTGAAATCGTAATCTAGGTATATTAAAAAGGTGAAAGCTATGACTTAATCAGACCACCAGAGACGACGTTTGAGTTTGCCAAAGTGAGACTCGTCAAGAGGGGCTTCTTTTAAGTTAGCATAGTATTCTCTTTCGTAATCATCAAGCTCCTCTATGCCAGTAACCAAGTCGGCCTCTTCTGGCTTCACGTACTTTGTCCTAAAAATAATTTTGTACGACGTGAAGGAAGCAACAGCAACAAAGAACATTAGATAGTAGTAGAGGAACTCGTCAATATTGAATTTAGGGATAAAAGCCTGACAACCAAGGAACATGACAACAAGACTTTCACAAATGAGTGCAAAGATGGCAGGGTAAGGTTGAAGCTTAGTGACCCACGTTTGCAGAGGCAGTTTGGTTCTATCCACCTTTTGTACTTTGCATGCTCTGAAGAAATGTAAATAGGTTATCATCATCAAGACATAATTGAGAACTTGACCACCGGTACAAAGGTTGATCATCCAGTCAAGAGCTACAGAGGCAGAGCTACCTAATTGCAAGAAAGCCAAACAGGACCAACCAATGGCAAACAAGAGTGCATAAACTGGGACACCGTTTTTGAGACACTTTTGAAAAATCTTAGGAGCAAAACCTCTTTTGGCTAAAGCAAAGAGTGCTCTGGAAGAACAGTAAACGTACGAATTACCAGCGGAGAAGGCAGAAGTGACACAGAGCACGTTAACAATGTCTGGTAGCACTTTAATGGACATGTTTCTCATGGCAATGACATAGGGAGAGACGTTGGCACCAGGAGCACCTTCAGCGACGGCGGTAAGCAACGTTGGATCTTTTTTGTTCAAGATGATACCCACAGAGAGAGCACCAAGCACGTAAAAAAATGCCAATCTGTAAATGATAGTTTTGAACGCCTTAGGCATGGTCTTCCTAGGGTTTACGGCTTCACCAGCCACCATTCCAAGATATTCAGGAGCAACTTCTGTAAATACTGCCTTCATGTACGCGGACCAGAACGCCGAGGCACCGGAACCTAGGTAAGTTGGGAAAGCATTATGAACGCCCTTGAAGTTAGTGAACCCAAAGGCGTGATGTTGGGGGTTACCACCGACCATGGTAACAAAAGTGAAGAGGATCAAACCAATGGCAAGTATCATCTTACCAATAGCGAGGTAAAACTCAGTCTCCCCATACCACTTGACGGTGAATATATTGAAGAGGAGGTAGAGGGCAATCTGTGGAGCAATGGCAGCAGCGGGAGAATAATCGCTTCTCCAGAAGTGAATCATGGAGTTCACAGAGGTGATTTCAAAGGGAATGTAGAGCGAGATGAGCAGATAGAAGTTCAACCCACAACAAAACTCAAACGCTGGATCTACAAAGCGTCCTGCGTGCGTGATAAATGGCGAGTCCACAGGGAGGTAGCAAATCACCTCTCCAATCGACAACGTCACAAGATACACAATAAACCCGTTGATCGTAAACGAGATGAGCAAGTTTCCAGGCCCACCTGTGACGAGCGCATATCCGATCGTGACAAAGAGCCCAGTACCGATGGACCCACCGATTGCAATTAAATCGATGTGTCTTGCTTTCAAGTGTCTCTGTGTGGACGATACACTATCCACCGACTCCTTGTCTGTAGACACATTGTAAGACGAGCTTCTGTCTTCGCAGAACTCACCAAACTCCGTTCGCGGCTTTTCTGAAAATACGAGCTCCACGTCTTTGCTAAACTCCTCGTTCTCTTCTTTAGCCTTCTGCTTCTGAAACCTGCTATGCATGCTAACTCTTGGTCTAATATGTATGTGTGGAAGTAATCTAAAGGTGTGACGGACCCTTGAATTTTTCTCTATATAGCACGATTAATGAAGTGATTAGTTTTAAATTTCTGTCCTGGCTGCGTGTGGTAACCAAAGATCCTGTATTGTCTTCACCTAAGATCTAGTGTCTACACACGAGATCTTTTGTTTTCTTTGCGGCGGTTCTATCCCTGTATTTATACTATGTGTTGCGGTTCCTCACAAAACTATTGTTCCTCCGTACGCTGAGCGCACTGGGGGAGACGGCCGATTGATTTCTTCACCAAATTTCATGAAGGGCCCTGCTTTGACGTCACCGCCAATGAAGCTGTGTTTGTTTCTGAACCCTTCATTTTGCAGACGGGTTATATAAAGGAAGCGAGTTGCTGGTGCATTGGGAGGACAAATGTGACACGTGCCCAGCAAATTGGTGGTTTAAATCTGGGGTTATCCACCTTCTTAGCTATCCATTGATGTGTCTTGGTGTACAGCTACGTCATCACATTATGACACCATTCTCCCCCTGGGTCCATTTATTTTTGTGCTATCTTTTAAACCCCAATGGGGAGATGACCCTTTCCGCATGGGGGTGGCTTTGATGGTGCACAACAACAACCCATCAGTAACCGACATCCGAGAAGCATCGTGAATAAATATGGCATTGATGAGGTAGGGGTATGGTGGAGCCCTAGAGGAAGTTTGAAAAATATGAAGGAGGGGGGGGGGTTTATGCGTAGAGGAACATGGTGTGCACTGCTGCAATAGGGTATGCGCGTGTAAGCAGTAGGCACAAGAATGTGGACTGTATTGAACGTGAGACCGTGTGTATGAAATGTGAATTGCTATTGATTGTTCTGCTGCCTGGTGGCATTTTCTCCGATGAGGCTTGAAACAAAACCTGTTCGGTGGAAAGCTAGTGTACATGGATACCAAGCGCAGTCCGTAGAAGCTGCGAAAACGATGTGTGGCAACACACACGCGTGGATTTGTTAGTAGTTGCAGCACCACGCACTAGCATGCGCTTTCGAATTACATATTGTAGGATCACCCTCCGCGTTCTCTAGCTGAGGGGGTCACTTCATACCTGCTTGTGCTTTTTGCGTGCATTAAAAAGTTGACCTGCCTGCACCGGAGCTGGCATCTGTTTTTAGATTTGTGCATCCACACACAGTGCAAACAAGTTTCCCTTCCAGATAGTGGCATGTAGCTCTGCACAGGCAGCAAAACCCCAGGTCCGGTTGCTCCAGTAGCGATTGCCGCAGTTTCTGGATGGTTGACAAGTTTTTCGCCAGCCTATACTATGTAAATATTTGCTCCCGATTTTGCTAGTGCTGAGACTCGTTTAGAGGTTTGCTGGTGCGCTTTCTGGTACATTACTTGTAGCCTTGTTTGCAATAAGGGGCTTGATCCAAACTTAACTGCAATATAAGAGTGAATTGATAAAGTATAGTCAAAATTCAAAGATCTATTGTGATTTCTTTTGGGTATTCTTTTATTACGAATTGTAGCAGGTCTGTTAATGTGAGCCTTTCCCCCATCCCCACGGGTTGTCTTGCAGCGATGTTAGATAACGGTACCCTTTCCTTTAGGTGCTTCCTTTTTTCCTGAAATCCAGAAGCTTGATTTGCTAAGCTGATGTCAGTCATTTAATTTCATGTAAATTCATCTAAGCTGGTCTTAGGGCGAGCTACATTCAAATGGACCACGGCTATCACCACCTACACAGTGGTAGCACAAATTCATTTGGTAGAGTGGGTGTTACGTAATCAACGATTTCGGTACAGTGTGTGTGTGTGTGTGCATAGAGACGGAAAAGTACACACAGCGTAAAAAAAATAATCAAGATCATGGAACACCATACTGTTGTAGTATCATGAGTGGAGCACTGGATACAAGGGTATCGACGTCAGAGAGCAGGCCAGAGTCCAATCCCAAAAAGTATCACTTTCAGTATGGATTTCAGACTACGGCAAAGACAAAACCTCAAATAATAACGCCTAAAATAACTGAAAATGAAGTTGGAGAAGCAATAAGATATAGAAGTGACATTCAGACCCAGTTTAAAGACCTCGGACAGCCAGACTTGGTGTGCTTCACCAAGTACGACAAATCAATCAAACACGAAGTTGGTGAGTACCACTACACGATTGGAATTGATCTCTCCTCGCAGATTCAACCGTTCATGTACTTGCAAACAATCGAATTGAACGATAAAAGTGAAGCAACAATAAAGCACCCCAAGGTTGCCACCTATTGCTCTTACAACATCTTTTCAAAGGGGGATCTCAGGATTCGCTGCACGTTCCCATCTTCAGCATCACCTTTGGTTCAGTTTTACCCTTCGAACCCCAACCAGCTGCCGTTCAACTTGTCAAATGACTCCAGGGATGAGAAGACCAAACAATTGTGGAATGAGTGCTACGTTTCGTCTATTATCAGGCTTCTGCTCTTTTCAGATGATCTCAAAAGACAACTGCCAGGCATGTGCAAGTATAACCCATTACAGTCAACAAAGGATATCAAACAAGCAATCACCTTGCTTTGTTCCTTTTTGCCAAGAGGCCACCTAGTTGGCTGTCAGGATATATTCAATAAACCAAGTCATATCAATAATTTTCTTGTTGATGCCCTCTTAAAGTTGCTTTCTATCACTCACTACTATGATTTTGCAATCGAACAACTCAACAGCATGCGGCCAATGCATGACTTCAGTATTTTGGCTGCTAGGATTATGGTATTGAAAGGCGACATCTCAAAAGCAATCAAAATCATGCATGATTCATTATCAGTAAATCCAAGAGACGGGTGGATGCTAAATGAACAAGTTCAGTTATTGTCGGAACTAAACAGGCCGGATTTGGCTTTTTTGCCGGCCCTGAAAGCAATCGAATCCTTACCAACTGAGTATGTCCCATGGAAGAACCTTGTTGAAGTTTACATTTTAAAAAAGGATTTTAAAAATGCATTATTGGCTTTGAATTCTGCTCCGATGTATGTCAACAGGAAAAAGGATATTTTCCCAGCTTTAAATCCAAAACAGTTTGATTTTCCTGATCCAGTTGAAGGTGAGATTCCAGCTGTCTGGCAATCGTCTGCCAAGTATGGTTCAATCTCAGGAGTTGGCGATATAGTTGAGTTCTCAACGTCCGAAGAAGTGAAAACAATTTGTGTTGAGGATTTACAAGTATATGAAGAAACTAAATTGAATGCCACATTCAAGGAGTCATACGATTTATTGGCAATAATGTCCAAGCAAATAGGATGGATTGAACTATTGAAATTGAGAGCCAATATTTTTGTCATGGAAGATGAGTACAATGAGGTATCCAGTGAAACAAGTAGAGCAAATAGCACCATAGGAAAATCCAACTCGGATTCTTCCACTAACATATCTAACAATTTCAAATCAAAAAGGCTAAGTGAGAAATGGCTAGACTCGTTGTTTATTATATTCTATTCTAACTTAAAAAGGGTTTTAATTTGGAGAAATGAAATTGACGCAAGTAAGGTCAATGGTAAGACACTAAACATATCAGCTCTTCAATGGGAGCTGATTGGTGACGAATTTTTCAAGGCCCACTACTTTAGAGAGGGCTTTTTACCTTTAATCGAAGCTTTGAACCAACGATACAGTATATTTGCAGCTTTAAAGTTACTGAGATACTACTTGAACTTTAACCTTAATAATCAAACTTTTGTTGAATTGCACTTGGTTAACGATGACGATCATCACTATACATTAGACAATGACTTTGTCTTACAACTTTGTTTGAAAACCATCAGCTGGAATGCTAAGCACTATGGTGAATTCCCCTTGATCTGCTTACAAACTTTACGTTTATTTATTGATAATGAGATTTTCGACAGCGATGTCATCAAATCCAAAGCTGAGTTCATGTGCGATGGTTCAATTACTGGGGTTGTTGAACGTTATATTGGATGGCTTGACCAATTCCAAGATTAAGTACCGAAGAGTGTTTATAGATCTCAAAAAATCGAAAAAAAATCGAAAAGAATAGCTTCACAACCAGAATCTATTTGCTATAAGTTTCCATCTCTCTTCATGTATAATTTTTTTTATATATCAACTAAAAAAAGAAGGATTTTCAGTACTCATAAACGGAAATCGTCAGTTCAGTTTGGATTATTATTCCAACAAAAAATTTTTCATATAATTCAAACTAGAACCAATTTTTGGTTACAAAAAATCTCATCTTGTAATTAATATGTGTTATACATGATAGACCACTCATCAAGAGCTTCTTTACTATGACTAAGCACTCACGTGACTCTTTTGCTGCTTTTTGCTCTAAATTTTTTCATTTTATCGAAGAGGAAAAAAAAAAGTCAAAATGATTTTTTTTCGACAACATCGCCTTAGTAATTTCCGTCAGAAGCACTATTACAGTTGGTTGACTATAAACATTGTGGACTACACTTGTGCATTTCAATTTATTGTTACATAGATAATACAATAGTATTGAAGTAGTGGAACCATGTCTGGGTTTTGGAGATTTACAAACAATTATGGATCAAGAGTCTCTACCATTCTTGACAAGGATGACATTTCTCTAGAAGAGCTTTTAAACGAAAGAGATACTATACCTGAACTTTTGGCGTCTAATGCCAAGTTAACAGAATACTTAAGGCAACCTGAAATACTTGAGAGTTTGGTGGATTACGTTTTAGAAGACGATGAATACCAAAGAATTGAGTATCAAAATGAACTGCAGAAAGAGGAGAATGCAAAAAAGGAAAAGAAAAATATTGAGTTAAATGATGAAACCGAAGATCTTAGCAGCGAAGGTCAAACCAATGCTGATAGCTATACAAATGAAGAAGGATATGAAGAAGAGGTTATTAGCCAGAACAAGCAAGAACAAAACTCTGATGATGAAGATGACGATGAGACATCTTCAATTGGGAGTCAAGACTCAACAAACTCAATTGACAATGATTTAGATGAAGAAGTAGAGGAAACAGAGGCTGAGATTCATACCAGAAGAGCACAAGTTGCTGCCGAAATTCTATCGGTTGATGTTTGGTCAATTACTGATGCATTTATGGAAAGTACTCATCTACTGCAAAAACTATGGGGTTTATTAGATAAGGCAGCGCCATTACCAATACTATCAGCAACTTATTTTATGAAAATAAACGAGCACTTGCTAGATATGAAAACTCCTGAAATGGTGCATTTCATCCTCAACGAGCCAAATTTGGTGGAAAGATTTGTACGTCACCTCGAAACTCCCCCGCTGATGGATTTTATGCTAAAAGTTATATCCACTGATAAACCTGATAGCTCAACAGGAGTCATTGATGTATTGAAGGAACAAAAGCTTATATCGTCTTTGGTATCATTTTTATCATCAGATGTTCCATCGTCAATCCAAAGTGCATCAAGTGATTTTTTAAAAGCATTTATTACCATATCTGCTAACAATGCAGAAAATACAACAATCGGACCTAATGAGCTAAGTAGAGAATTAGTCAGTGAACCGATACTTAGAAAATTACTAAATAATATGTTACAAGGTGGAACAGGATTAAGCAATGGTGTAGGTATTGTTATTGAGATTATTCGTAAAAACAACTCTGATTATGACCCGGTGCCTGTTGTTTATGTTTCATTAGAATCTCACCCACCTTCGCCAAAGGATCCAATTTATTTGGGCACACTTGTCAGAATATTTTCTGAAGCTATACCACAATTTACTGCAATGTTAGAAAAGGAAGTCGATAAGACACTTGAAACTCCATTTGGAGTTATCGAACCTTTGGGTTTTGAAAGATTTAAAATTTGTGAATTGGTCGCCGAACTAATTCACTGTTCGAATATGTCACTTTTAAATGAAAAGAGAGGAGAAGAAATTATCAAGGAGAGAGATGAAGTCAGAGAAATTTTAATTCAAAAGCATAAAGAGCTGATAAATGCTATGGAAACCGCATCACTTGATGATGAAGATATCATTAGAGAAATTGAGAAGATGGATCTTAATAGACCTGACAAATCACAGCATGAAGAAGGTGAGGATGAAGAATTACCACCACAAGATGAGGAATCATTAAGAAATAATAAAATTGTCGGTGATTTGCTAAAAATTGGATTATATGATAATGAAATTATTGTTTCAATATTGAAAATGTTTTTCAAGTTTCCATGGAACAATTTTCTACATAATGTTGTTTTTGATATTGTACAACAAATATTAAATGCCCAAATGGATATTGGGTTTAACAAATTCTTAGCAATCGATTTATTTGACAGATGTCGCATTACCAACTTAATAATCGATGGCCACAATAACTGTTTGAAATATGAAGAAGAGAACGGTTTACGATTGGGCTATATGGGTCATTTGACATTGATAGCTGAAGAAGTAGTCAAGTTTACATCACTGAATATTCATCATACAACAGACAAATCATATATTATAGATGAAGCCATTGATGAAGAGGAATGGAAACATTATGTTGATGATACATTGGTGGATATTAGAAATAAGTACAATTCTGTTCTTGGTAGTGATGGTAAACAAATGAATGAACATGATATGGAATTATTCCAAAAGTACTATGGATCATACGACGATGAAGAGGAGGAGGAAGAGGAGGAAGAAGATGATGTCAATGAAGTGGATTTACTGAATAACAATAATGAAATTAATAGAGAAGGAAAGGATAAACAAAACCAAGAGGAAGATGATGAGGAAATTTTGCATAGATCAGAGGATCCATATTCTGATAGTGATGAAGAGTTATCAACAAGTTCATATACTAACAACAATGGAAAATATGATATGAACGATGAAGATGAAAATGATGATAATGAAGATGGTATTAATTGGGAATCACAGTCAGAAGTTGTCGACTCTGTTATTGGTGGTCATCCGTATCACGAAATGACCGCTGGAGGTTTAGATGATGAGATGATTAACAACGGAGAAGACGACTTTGATGATATTGAAAATGACGTTATCGCTATTGATGATGACGATGATTACGAAGATCCCAACGACGACGGTTTGTCATATACAAAAGCCAATCATCCATTGTATCAGTCCGATGGCTCTCTAAGATCAACAAGCAATGAGAATCTCGGACCCTAATAAGATACAACAATATAATGAAAACTTATAAGGACCAATGATCAATCTTTTCTACTTTTGGATACTCTTCATTCTTATTAATCCGTATTTACGGGAAAGCTTTAAATAAAATTAAAAGTGTGTACTTAATGATAAAATTACAATACAAGATTTCAGCATGACTAAAAATGATTCTTACAACTACAGTAAAATGTTTGTGTTCTTGGAGACACCAATTCGACCGGACAGAACGGTAAAACAATTGATGTACTATGATGCACAATGATTTATTCTCACCTTCAAATTCGCAATTTTGTGAATCACCAGTCAGATGAAGTTGACAACAGCACCTAACCAGAAGTCCAGTAGAAACTCTATTTGAAAAAAACACCGTCAAAACCCCAGATCTTTCACAAAATTTTGCAGCCATAATGGAAACGCTTGCCAAAGAAGGTATACCAAAGCAAAACGCCCGGTACGGTTATCTAAGGATGTTAGGATGTTGTGTAGATCCAAATCAAACTCCCAGCTACAAAACTTTTATCGCAAAAGATTAAGTAAAAACAGTGCCTTCAAAAGATCCGAGAAGGAGTGTCTATACTGTATATGACTTCTAGATAAAGCACTAGTTATATGCCAAAATCACCAGTGTGACAACACAATCGTGAACTCAAAGGATAAAGAAGAAGTATTCCATAATAGAAAAGTTTTTCACGAGCCAGAATAGAGGGTTTTATATGCTACGCGTTTTACGTAAGCCCTGGTAAGTTGGTCTGATATGGCTATCCAGGAACTAAGGGAGCAGGTTAGGTTGCTGGTGAAGAGTGAGGTGAGTATCAACAATGTGGGTAATGTGTTTAGAGAACTACTAGAAAATAGTTTAGATTCAGGAGCCAAGAAAGTCAAAATGAAGCTGCAAGTGAACCTTGATGATCCGGAAATTGATTTGACATGTACAGATGACGGGGATGGTATCGCAGCAGAGGACATGGAGTTTCTTGGCAGAAGATGGTGGACATCAAAAGCTAGCGATAATTTGGTGGATATCAAAACCTTTGGATTCAGAGGCGAAGCGTTAAGTTCCATGTTGAAAGTGTCTAGTAAGCTTATCGTTACGAGTAGGAAAAGGGAGTGCAAAGATGGGTTTGAAGTCTCGTTTATTGAAGGGGAACGCATTGGAGGCATTCGAAAGCATTTTCAAGCTATGGAAGTTGGAACAGCTGTTAAGATCAAAGGTTTGTTTGATAAGGTCAGTGTTAGAAGAAACGTTGTGCTTGGTGATATTGAAAGAAATGTTTCTCAGTTTATGAATTCGATCAAACGCAGTGTGGTGTTGTGTGTGAGAACTGATCATTTTGTCAACTTAAATATTGAAACAGTGATCATGAAGGATGGTAATAGTAAAACCCAAATGTTCAGCTTTGATAACGCCGATAAGGGTGACAGTTTCGTGGGGACCCAAATGGTACTTTTGAAGAAGCTCTATGGGAGCATATTTAAGGACTATGAAATATGCAAGGTTCAGTTTGAAGATTGCAAATTAACCGTTGGTATTGCCTTTTCTATAAGTCAGAGCCGCCAGTACCAATTTATGTTTCTCAATGGAAGGCCATTGGTGAACAGGAAATTACACAGCGAGGTGAACAATAGATACCAAAATCGGTTCAGCACCTGGGGGTTTAAGTCTAAGCATGGAGATGAAAATAAGGAGGAGCATTTAAAGATGTATGGAAGGCCATTCAGCACCAATGCGATCTTCGTAGCTTACTTTGAAACGCCAGTAGAGGTCTCTGATTTGATTCAAGATCCTTCTAAGGTTTGCTACGAAAGCGAAAGAATTGAGGTTCTAGCAAAGCTTTTCGGAAAGGCGATTGATGTGTTCTTTGGGATACAAAAGGCCAAAAAACGGACAAATGAAGGTGTCGAAGTGAAGAGACATGAGAACGTGGAGCCAAGAGAAGAGTTTGCGCCTGTTGATGAGCACTGTTCACAGCTTGCAGTTGGCGGCCAATCGACTCAAGATGGGTTCTCTTTCGTGCCAAAGTCGCAATGGTACAGTAGTGGTTTTGGTCCTCAGTTGAAAAGGGAGGACTTTTCAGAGATGCAAGTGGTAGGCCAGACAGACCAGAAGTACATAGTTGTCAACCACAAAGGCCATCTGCTCGCGTTAGACCAACATGCATGCAGTGAACGCCTCAATGTCGAGAGGCTGTATCGGGAAATAATAATCCAGTGTGTATTTTCCGAGCTGGCATTGTGTCCCCACGAACACGTTACCATGGTAGACAAGGGTGTTGACTTTGCAGCGTACGACAGGGACCTCGTGGGTCAGTATCGCCATGAACTACAAGTGTGGGGGTTCCAATTCAACCACGAGGCCACACGAATGTACAGCGTGCCCAAATTGTTGGACAGTCGGCCGCTGGGCGTAGTGACCAGCGGAGTGAGCGAATACGTGTTCAACATTGCGAACAGCGAGAAGGCCAAAACTACTACATTGCTAGGTAAGCTAGACACGTCAAAGGACTTTTGGTGGGTTGCCGTGGTCCCGCTGATGCCAACGATACTCGTGGAAGCCATCAAGTCGAAGGCGTGCCGCACTGCTGTGCTCTTTGGAGAGCGACTTGACAGAGAACAATGCGTTGAACTTGTTGCAAAGCTGGCTTATTGTCAATCCCCGCAATTTTGCGCGCATGGACGACGAGGGGTGGTGAAGCTGATAAATCTGGCTACCAGCTGATAGTATGATTTTCCTTTGGTTGTTAGAGTATAAACGAACAAATATCAATTGAAGTACAAGAACTAGAATGGCAAGAGACGCTGGTACACCCATTCTCTTTGAAGCGGCGACAGAGGTCGCCAACCGTGTAGGTGGTATCTACTCGGTGTTGAAATCGAAAGCACCAGTAACTGTTGCTGAATACAGGGAACGCTACATGCTGCTAGGACCTCTCAACTACCGGTCAGCGGCGGTAGAGGTGGAGCAGCTTCCGGTGACCAACAAGCATCTTAAGACCACGCTAGACAGCATGGAGGAGAGAGGTGTTCGCTACTTGTATGGTAGATGGCTTATTGAGGGTGCACCAAGGGTCATTCTCTTTGACTTGGGGTCTGTGTCCCACCATATGCATGAGTGGAAGGCAGATCTTTGGAACATTGCAGCCATTCCGACTCCAGAAAACGACACTGAGACCAACGACGCAGTATTGTTGGGTTACGTGATTGCATGGTTCCTTGGCGAATATGCCACCCACGAGACTAACAAGGCCATTATCCTGCATGCCCATGAGTGGTTGGCTGGTGTGGCCCTGCCACTTTGCAGACAGCGTAAAATCGACTGCTCCACAATATTTACCACGCATGCTACTCTTTTAGGTAGGTACTTGTGTGCAGGGTCAGTAGATTTCTACAACAATTTAGACAAGTTTGACGTCGACTATGAAGCTGGTAAGAGAGGTATTTACCACAGATACTGCATTGAAAGATCAGCAGCACACGCTGCTGACGTTTTCACCACTGTTTCTCACATCACTGCATATGAAAGTGAGCATTTGCTTAAACGTAAGCCAGATGGCGTCTTGCCAAACGGGTTAAACGTAGTCAAGTTCCAGGCTTTCCATGAATTCCAAAATTTGCATGCTGAAAAGAAAGAAATGATCAACGAGTTCATCAGAGGTCATTTCCACGGTCAATTGGACTTCTCGTTAGACAAAACGTTGTATTTCTTCATCGCAGGTCGTTATGAATACCGTAATAAGGGTGCTGACATGTTTATTGAGTCATTGGCCCGCTTGAACCATAAATTGAAAGCCATTGGTTCTTCTACTACAGTGGTGGCATTCATTATTATGCCAGCTAAAAATAACTCGTATACAGTGGAAACTTTAAGGGGCCAAGCTGTTATCAGACAAATGGAATCAACCATTAATGATATCCAAGATGCCATGGGTAAAAGACTTTTAGAATGGTGTCAGAACCCAACACATTTCGGTGATAATACTAGAAGTGCGCTTCCACAATTAGATGACATTTTGAAGCCAAGTGATAGAGTTTTGTTGAAAAGAAGAATGATTGCACTGAAGTCAAATACTTTGCCTGCAATTACCACTCACAATATGGTCGATGATGCCAACGATCCAATTTTGAATCAAATTAGATCATGTGAACTGTTCAACAAAAAGGAAGACAGAGTTAAAATCATTTTCCATCCAGAATTCTTGAATTCTTCCAATCCGATCTTACCAATTGACTATGATGAGTTTGTTAGAGGTTGTCACTTGGGTGTTTTTCCATCATACTATGAGCCTTGGGGTTATACTCCTGCTGAATGTACTGTTATGGGTATTCCATCCATTACAACTAATTTATCAGGTTTTGGATGCTACATGGAAGATCTAATTGAAAATTCTAAGGATTATGGTATCTACATTGTTGACAGAAGAATGAAATCGGTCAATGAATCCATTGATCAATTGACTGATCAAATGTTTGATTTCACTCAAAAAACAAGAAGACAAAGAATCAATCAAAGAAACCGTGTTGAAAGATTAAGTGATTTGTTAGATTGGAAAAGAATGGGATTGGAGTACGTTAAAGCACGTGCTTTGTCCCTGAGGAGAGCATATCCAGACTCTTTTGATCATGACGTTAATCCATTCAATGATGACGGTAAGGTTAAGTTAACCAGGCCATTAAGTGTTCCGGGTTCGCCAAGAGACAACAGCAAGTACGTAGCCATGACTCCTGGTGACTTGGGCACCTTACAGGAGACCAATGATACAGATTACATCAATTGGAATTTACAAGCAGGTGCCGACGAAGAAGATGTTACTCTTAGAGGTGTCAGTGTTGCTCCTAGCGATAGAGAGGAAGAGGACTAGATGGATCCATATTTTTATTTCATTTTTGTTATTGTTCATTATTTCATTACTTTTGTTCCTGTGTGTCTATTCCGCTCATTTAAAAAGTCAACCCAGGTAGTGCCTGTGGTATTTTGTTTAGAAAAAAGAGGAAAAGCTTTATTACTAGTGTGTGTATATTTACATATGTTATATGTATGTACGTTTTTTTCGTTAATTATTCATGTTTAAAAAAGTCGTATTATATATCAGATTTTGAAGACTAGCTTTCAAATATTTTGGATGCAGAGGCAACCTTTGCTATGGTATCCTTAGGTATAGAGACGAGACCTAGTTCTCTATGGTTGAATTTGGGTGAATGAACAATTTCGACGGCATTTGTCACAAGAAGATTCGATTGATCGTCAATTGCCAATAAAATGCCTGTTATATCTCTTCCATCTGTAATAGTAAACGTATACTCTTCTGAGATCAAATCTATTGGTTCCATACTCCAGCTGGCTACTTGTACAAGTTGATCTTGTTAAGAAAAAATGTCAAGCATTTTTTTCACTGTTTACAAACTTTAACTTCTTTTCTTTGATATCAACTGCAAGAATAGGATCAGAATGGCTTTAAATTTTATTGATGAGTTGGCTGTTAAGCGAGTCACTAATGGGGACGAACTGGAATCGACTACATTAAGGTCAGACTTAGTTGCAAGGTATTTATTTTTAAATGAGACACTTTTACAAGGTTTAAGTGTTCTGAAGACAACGCAGGGGACCAAAGATGGGCTTGGGTTGCGTGAAACGATTGTTGATGATGAGGGTGAAATGATCAAAGATGAAACAACGTATCTCCAGGGCATGGTGGCACAGTTAGAGAAAGAAGTAGCCAATTTGAAGAATCACAAAAAAGAACATCAAACATTGCAGTCCAAGGAATACGACAGCATCTTGAAGTCACTAGATAACAAGAATCTTAGCGATGAAGAGCTCAACAAACTACAGGAGCGATGGACACAGCTAAGTCATAAGCACATCGAGCTCAAAGAAATGCCAGTATTGGAAAAGGAAGAACAGCAAATACAGCCGGGGACCAACAGCGGCGATATGGGGCTCGATCTTGGTGTTGACTTGAGAGGTCTTGAAGACGTCGATGTCAGCGAAATGCTAGGTGAAATGGTTGACCTCTGACGCTTTCTGTTTATATCTCGTGATGTATACTCTATTAATCGCTTTATCGCTTACTTTTTTTGTTGACTCACTAGATACCACAACCTCCTTTACGCAAAGATGAATGAAAAGAGGTAAGTTGCAATGGCTTATTTGGGATTTGAGTTGTTATAAGTGTAGATACTAACATATCTTCCAGTCGTATAAATAAGGACGTTGCCAAACTTATGATGAGTGAGTTTCCTGTTAAATTAGTCAATGATAACGTACAAGAGTTTCAGGTGTTGTTACACGGCCCCAAAGACTCATTGTATGAAGGAGGAGCGTGGAAGGTACGCGTGGAATTACCAGATGCATACCCATACAAGTCACCATCGATTGGTTTTGTGAACAAGATTTATCATCCGAATATTGATGAACATTCTGGGTCTGTCTGTTTAGATGTAATCAATCAAACCTGGTCGCCAATGTTTTCAGTTATCAACATTTTCGATTCTTTCTTGCCGCAGTTGCTGATCTATCCCAATCCTGCAGACCCATTAAACGGCAACGCAAGTAATTTATTTCACAATGATAAGGACCAATACGAAGAGACTGTCAAAGTTTACGTTAACAAGTTTGCCGCTGCCAATATAATTGCCAACGAGTTTGGGAGTAGTTCGAATTCCACGGAGGGGTGTGATGATGACGATGAAATACTGATGGACAAAGCTGAAGAGGAAAATGATGGCGATGACGATGATGAGATGAGCGACATTGAGGCTGAGATCATTCAGACAATTCAGGCAAAACGAAGACAGTCGTCTGTGAACTCTGCTAGCAAGTTGCACTTCAACGAACATATTGAAAAGTTTTATGAAAAAAATGATTTTAATGACGAAGAAGTTGAGGAAGAGAATCAAGATGACGATGGTTTTTATGACGACGACGATGATGATGACGACGATAATGATTTATAAACTTTAGCATTTTGACTTGTCATTTCAAGTCATTGTTACGATTAACGTTATTCTTTTTTTTGTTGATATGAAATCCAGCATTGGTTTTTTTGGGGGTTTGATACATGGATTTAATGGGTTTTATTAAGTTGGTTGATATTCTTATATAGTTATATAACATGTCGTCTCTTGGTTCATTTAAATAATTGAATATTACATAATAAATTTATGAGTACGTACTAAAAATATGCAGGGGGAGGCTGATAATAAATTCTATCTTTACAATCAAGTCACAAATACTTACTCTTTATATAAGCTTTTTAACACCAATGACAGAAGAAATACCTCAGGCCTGGGAAGAGTACCAGGCGTCAAGTATTGCAATGTCTAGTGAATTTCTTAAACAAATGATACGAAATTACTGGCAACTTTTCAAAACCAGATCAGATCAAATTCAAAAACTCAAAGATCAACCTAAAAAGTTGCAGTATGTTCTCGAAGAGTGGATCAATGCTGCTACTGAGTACTGCTCGATTCTTTTTAACAACGATTTATCGTTTTGTGATGATTTGGCTGTCTGGTTATTTACACAATTGTATTTGATCCTTTACAGTTTGAGAGATCAAAATCAGGTGCATCAATTCTCAAATCAAGTAAAGACACTAGACTACTATTATAACTTATGTATCACCAAATCACCAATAAAGAAGGAACTCAATATAGTTGTCTTTGAGCTCAATGAGCTAATAAACAGTGAGAAGGAAAGTGCTTCCAATGGCAAAGTCACTAACAAAGGAAGATCGAAAAATCTTAGAAATAATGAACACGTGAAGTCTACATTTTATCCATCTGAAGAAGACACAGATGATGATGATGATGATGATGATGATGACGATGATGATGAACTGTTGATTGATATGTACAATGTCGGGATCACGGAACCTCAGTTTGATGTATTAAGCATTTCGTGGAATAACTTATTGCATTATAAGGTTGACAAAATACAGTTCATAAATATCCAGCATCGTCAACTTAACCTCATTGGCTACAAAATTATTAATTTAGAGTACCCAGCTCAACTAAACAAAGTTGCAATCGATACCAATTGCAATATGGTAGTTTTCTTCACGAGATCGGATGAAATTACTTATTCCGAAAAGGAAATCTATAAGATTTTAATTTCAAAATCAAATATTCCCCCATGTTATTGGCTCGAAGGTGGCTATGTTTCTTTCAAAACATTGGTGAATACATTTACTGAAAACTCTAGCTCACTGCAACCTAAAAATGAAAGTTCTTCACCACCTTCTTATATTAGACCACCAATGCCATTGCAGGCAGACATTCAAGCTGCTAACTTTCTAGGCATTCCTAACTTACCAAACACAATTGCAAATGGACACCATAACAACCAGCCTTCAGCTGTAACCTCAAAATCAGTGTCACCTCCTTATGTTGGAAATCAAGTACATCTTGAAAAATCTCTAACTACTCCAGCTACGTTCAACCACCTTCTGGATTATAAGCAGATTCCACCTCCATTAGTTAAATTACAAAATGCAGGCTCTACTTGCTATATTAACTCAATGATTCAGTGTCTTTTCAGATTATCCAAGTTCAGACTATTGTTTATTGATGACGACGAGTATCAAAAATGTATCAAGTCCAGTAGCTCGCAAACGCAGAAATTGAGTGAAATGTTTAAAGTTTTGTTTGAAGGATTCTATAAAAGTTCAGCACAATCACCGTCACCTCCATTAATTAATGTGAATCCGTTGTTGAAAATCATTAATGCTAAAAGTCCTGAATTAAATATACCAAATGAACAGCAAGATACATCACAGTTCCTGTACATTTTATTAGATGACTTGCACAAAGAATTGAGAATGACGGATTACAATTTACAATCACGTTTGCAATCAATAATACCGAGGGGCCTAGATTATAATTCTAAGTTTTATCGATGGTACCTAAAATCATTTAAAGATGATGGGTTTAGTATTGTTCAAAATTTATTCTCAATCGTTAACCAGATTGAAATGAAATGTGATCGATGCGGCTATTCAAGTGTTAGATATGAAACTTCGAATATGCTCCATTTGAATCTTCAAAGTAAACAATCATGTTCGTTAAATGATGTGATCTTGCAAAACATGAAAGCTGAAGAAATGAGTGAACGTTTAGGAAATGCATGGGACTGTGACGGGTGCAATAAAATGGAATCAGAGTTGAAGAGATTGACAGATTTGGTTGAGCAAGATTCATATGAGTCACTTGAAAATGGTAAAACATTAAACAATAACAACTCAAATGATACCAAAAAGAGAAAGCTCAAATTCTTCAAGTCATCGTCTTCAAAAGATTCCAAAAGCAAGAACAATAACGCTAAACAGTTTACATTCGATACTAGATATCTAACAAACAACGAAATTGATGAATATGAAAAACTTAGTGAAATTCTCTTAGTTCCAAAGGTGGCACATAGAACAGTTAAATTTGCTAAATTGCCTGATATACTTGTTGTATGTTTTACCATTTTTGATCCATATCGCTCAGAAGCTAAAATTGGCGCAGAGAATTTGACTTTTCCTTTAGAATTAGTACTCAACAATGGTGCCAATACCGATTTCAAAAAATACGTGTTGAGATCACGTATCGATCATCTTGGTACGTCCATTGCCAGTGGTCATTATACTGCCATTGTTTACTCAGATCAAATGAATACATGGGTGGAATGTGATGATGATAAGCTAGCTACATTAGAATTAGCAAATAAGTCCATCCTTAGAGATGAATCAGTTTATCTGTTATTTTATGAAATCATTAGTTAGACTTGAGTCTCTTCTGTTACTGCACTTGTGGTCTTTGATGGGCTCAACACATGCTAAGCATTTACTCTGTAATATTAATATCTTTTTTTTTTCAATGCTTAAGAGTAAAAAATTTTTAAAAACGTTTCTGAAATAGTAGCACATATCAGTAACTATAAGTTGGAATAAAGAAGCGTAGAAAATAGATAATGTCCATTATTTCAATTAGTAACCCTGCCCTCATCAACCAAGAAAACTTGCATTTGAATAGTTTGGTTAATGGCAGTGACTCCGAGAGTGATGTTGAAATGGATGAAGTTGATCAACTTATAGAACAAGAACACCAAAAGCAAATGAAAATCGATGATAAATCCATAGTTGCTCCCGGTGAACTGATAACAGATGATGCAACTTGGATGAGAGGTCATGGTACTTATTATCTTGACGATTTCACATTTTCATCAGTTGCAGGGAGCATCTCTAAAGTTAACAAACTTTTGAGTGTTCAATCATTTAAAGGTAAATATCAACCAGAAACTGGTGACCATGTTATTGGGAGAATCATTGGAACAAACAATAAAAGATGGAAGGTGGAAATTGGTGGTGAACATGCTGCCGTGTTGATGCTTGGTGCTGTAAATTTACCTGGTGGTTTACTAAGACGTAAAAGTGACAGTGATGAATTACAGATGAGAGCTATTTTAAAAGAAGGTGACTTACTGAATTGTGAAGTGCAAAGTTTATTCAACGATGGTGCTGCATCACTACATACAAGATCACTTAAATACGGGAAATTAAGAAATGGTATGTTTATCAAAGTTTCTGCAAGACTGATTATTAGAACAAAGAATCATATGCATGACTTGCCAGGTGGTGTTAGTATAATTTTGGGTGTTAACGGTTATTGCTGGGTCTACAAAACTAAGTTAAATATCAAAGATGAATCATCTGCTAGTACTGTTGCACAAGCTGAAAGTCAAATGACTGCCGCTGCTGCTGCAAAGGGTTACTCTATTGGTATGGGGTCTGTTAGTATAACAAGGTTGGAAGAGGAAAGTTCATGGGATATTTACAGTGATAAAAATGAAGAAATAAGCGATAGTATCAAGGAATCAATTTCAAGATACAGAAATTGTTTGAAAGCATTAAGTTTTTGTAACATTGCCATCAATGTAACAAGATTAGTCAAAGCTTACGAAATTAGTTTGGGCCATGGGGACATCAACAATCTTGTTGGTGAAGAAACAATGAAGTCAATTGGCGAAGAGTTAATAAATGGAGAAAAGATGAGAGGATAAATCATGACTATCCTCATTAGTGTTTATATAGGTAAGTCTAAAAAAATGTATATTATCAATAAAGAATTAAACAGTGTTATAATTGCTATTAATCGCTACAAAAATATTCCCTTGTTCGAAAAATCAGTTTGCCATAGCAATAACCTAGAAAAGATATAATTTGATTTATGTAATAATTATGTATATGTGAAATAACTTGATTTTGGAGTTTACCAATTCCTGAGAGTGGTTATTTGTAAAGGGCTTGCAAGTATGAAAATTCTTTGTCATTTATAACCTCAGAAAAAGAGCATCCTTTTGTGTTATTGATCAATCTTTTTTCGAAAAGGGTTCTTGTAACAGTTTGGACTTGACCACTTTTGAACAAAGATTGAATCAAATCCTCTTCTCCCAAAACGTTTGCATTACCATTGTAAACAATATTAGCAACGTCGTGTAGAATATTAGCGGTTAAGCCCCAACAATTTCTAGTTCTGACATCTAATTCTTGATCTTCGTGAGTTTCGTCTTCAGAAGCAGAACTTAAGTCGTCAATATCTTGCAACCAGTCAACTTCGTTTTCATTATATACTGGGAAGACGTAGGACCTTAGATTCCATGGGATACCTGCCCATTTAGTTTTAATATGACTTTGCTTGAGACACTCCGATAGTGAAGTTGCTCCACTAGGAGGCAAAAAATCTCTAAGGGGGACACTGAAGATGCTAGCAGATTCACCAGGATTCAATGCCAACTCATGGATCTTTCTTTGTGATTCTTTAGTCCACTTGATGTAACCAACACATGGCGCCACCGCTAGGAACGTTCTAGCTAGATATGCAGGTAGTGTTGTCATCTCATCGATAGCACAACCAAACTGTTTCAGCAACACATCGTTGTTTCTCGACAGTCCGATTTCTTCTTCCATTTCTCTTCTTGAACATTGAAACTCAGTTTCTGACCCACAGTCTGCTTTGCCACCAGGGAAAGAGATGTGGCCTGAAAAAGACTTCAACTGCCTTGATCGCTTCGTCAAAATGACTCTTAACTCGCCGTTGTTACCTTCAAACAACAACACCATTACTGCCGACCTCCTCCTCACTGGAACCTTGTGCCATATCGACGTGCTCGATCCATTGTAGAACTTTGGCTTGTAGTTTCTCAAGTTAGTCAAGAACTTTGACTCCATGTTATGCGATTGGCTGATCTGATGACTATGGTGATTATGACAAACCCCGATATTGAACCCGATATCTTTGATGTTACTTGTGTAGATACTACCAACTTGGTCTGCAACAAGTCCAGCCGAGCGTTTGGAATACACTACTGTTGTTCTCTTAACAGATTTCGAAAAGTATTGACAAAGCATACCGTTACGTAAGCGACTTCTCCAAGATAATTTTGTGGCTTCACTTTGCGGAGAAACTAAATTGTTCTTTTGCTTTCCCCAAGCGGAACAACTATTGATATTTAATCCGTCTTTCTTTTCTTTTACCCAAAAAGAATTTATCCGAAAAAATATAAAGATATTTTCTGACCAAGTGTCACGTGATTTAAGTGTTAGCCAAAGAAAAATAGAGCTGTCCTTATTTGGAAGAGTTAAAGAAAAAAATTCTGGACTAAAAGGTAAAGATGGATGCCTCGAAGTACCATCCTTTATAAGCTAGAGGCATCCCCTCTCTCAATTGTGACAACAGCAGGTGGGGAAGCAAAACGCCTCCCAAAACACGCGCCGTTTCAAAAATAGAGATAGGTATGCTCAGCACTTTCGAGATAGCGGGTTACGTAATGGCGCTGAGCGTAAATGTGCTCAGTGTCAGAGGACACTTACATCTCATAGTTTTATAAAACTATTTAAGGTTCTGAGTTCTAAAATACATAAATTATTAAACTTATTTGAAATTTTATATTAATTATTGTAAACTTGAAGCCCATATTGTTTTAGAATTATTCCTAAATTTTGCATGATTCTTGTTCGGTAGGATCAGCAGATTGCTACTTTGCTTTCTGAGATTCCAGTTGGTTCCTGAGGGAAGCAATTTCGTCTTTCATTCCAAGCACTATGTCACATAACTCAGTCACATTGGTTTCCTTGAAGAGAGTCTCAGGGGTTGGAGACAATGCCTGTCGTAGACCCAAAATGGTGACGGTGTTTTCGATTCTCGCTACACAATGCTCAATCAACCTCATTAAGAAGTTATCCATTGAAGTAAACTCTTTGATACTCTTTTCACATTCGCTTTGCATCCACGCATCAATCTTGCCTAAGTCCCCGTCGATATTAAGAACCCCTGATGGGCTGAAAAAACACGAACAAACTCTCTCAAGTCTCAATGTGATCTTACGAAGTAACCACGCAGTGTCTGCTGTGACACCAGAGTAAATCAAATGGTTTGACGTGGTCTGGCTTTCGCCAGAATCTGCATGAACTGCTTTCAATCTGGAGCTCAACAACTTTGGGAAACATATCCAAATGGTTTCTGGAGCTTCCAATCCCTTAAGCTTTTTGGCACCCATGCTTTCCTCAACAATACCAAAATTCAGTAACTGTTCAACTTGATTGTCGATATCCTTACCTTTTCCCTTGTAATTATATGCACGGTTGATATCTACTTTACCCTGTTTGATCATCTCATGAATATTCTTCACGCTTTCAATCTCGTGATAGAAATCATTAGACAACGTTATTTGTCCTCCATCTGCCACTGCACTGACTCTCGATGCCCTGTTAACCATTGGACCAAAATAATCCATTCTTTTCGTAACAACATCCGGTTCACAAACAGGTGCACCCCAGTGAACCCCCATTCTAACACTTAGACCTCTGAAAATGATATTTCCCTCATTATCTTTAATTTCACAACCTTGGTCACTATTCAAAATCTCAGCTGGCCATTCAGGTGTTGTCAATAGTTGTGTTTGAACTGTAAAGCACCAAAGAAGAGCGGATGTTGGTGTTGGGAATGAAACGACAAAGGCATCCCCTTCCGTCTTAACTTCATAACCTCCAATGAGCCTTAATTGTCTTCTCATTATTGCATTGTGAACTTTAATGGCTGATCTCATTGCCAATGGATAATTATCCCAAAGGACTGTCGAGTTTTTGATATCAGTGAAAACCATTGCCAAAGATCCTGTTGGTGGTTCGATTTCTTCATCTAACTTTCTCAACGTCGAATCTTCAGCTTGTGAAGGATTATGATGCTTTTGTTTTGTACTAAATTGTCTTAATGATAAAACAACCGATGTGGCTTTTTGCCCTCTGGCACCATAACCAATTGCAAAATCTCTAAGTTTCTCGGCTGCAATACCAGGATTTGACTTCTCTTGTCTAATTAAATCCGCTGCTAAATCATATGGAACTATTTTCCAAATATCACTTGTACAAATAGCAATCATTTCATCATTTTGGGACATCTTGAACTTATGCACGCTTGGCTTCGAATTAATGTGAGGAATCAATTTAAAAAATCCAACAGCTCTCGAAACATTAGAAATACCATCCAAATAACCGTCAGTGGTAACATGACCTCCCGAATCTCTGATTCTTTCATATTCTTGAGGTGCATATGGTTCATGTTTAGTAGTAATTAATGAGTATTCACCATTTGACCTGGTCATTATACCCATGATATCTCCAACGTTAGCGACGTATAAGGTATCACCTTTGACATAAATTATAGTTGCACAGCAACCAGAATATCCGTCTTCCTCCATTGTTAATTTATCAGTTGTCTGTGTTCTATGGGCCGCAGCTGATGAAAATGTGGACGATTCATCTTTATTAATCAATATATTCATCTCTGAATTCATTGTCAGGAACGCACCTTTCATACAATCTTCGACTGTTTTAGTGTGCGATCCAACTGACTGACCAATCGTTTTCAGTTCTTCAGTCAAGTGAAACTCAAAGGTTTCTTGGATAATTTTAGAAATCTTATCACCACCTTGAGTAACAGAATTTTTACCGTCATAGAGAGCAATTAAAAATTCGTCTGCATTACCTCTGAACTTTTCTATCACAGCATCTCTTGCTGTTAGAGCATCAATATCGCCGAGTGTGTCTGAAATACCATAACCGAATTTACCTAATTGCGACGCAGTTGTTCTAACTCTAACACCCACAGATTGATCTGGGACGGCTTCTGTCGTGATAGTGACATCCATGAGACCCAACATTCTCAATTTTTTTAATCCAAAAAATGAATCAAGCGGTTCACCATTTTCACTTTTGATATGCTGTGGCTTGATTTCTAATCGTTTGTTACCTGAAAAGTTTAAGTATCTTAGCTTTTCATTAAAGCACCAATTCCAATCGTAAGGAATATTGGCAATATTGTATTTTAATGAATTGGATCCAACATCCAAAGCCACCAAGTTTTTAATCTTAGATAGTTCACCTGGTAAAGCAGTGAATCTATTACCATTCAAATAAAATGAAGTTAAATTTGGCCAATTTTCAAAATCTTCTGTGGGTAATGACGATAAGTAATTACCAGATAGAAAGAGATTATGCAAATGAGTCAAATTGGATAGATTACCCGCTGGAATTTCAAAAATTTCATTATAAGATAGGTTCAAACATGTCAAATTTTTCAAGTAACTAATTGTTGGGAAGCATGAATCAGTCAACTTATTATCGGCGAGACAGAGTGCTTTCAAAGAGTTTTGTAATCCAAAAACTGACTTGTTTAAAACAGGAGTGGCTTCACTCGATCTCCTTCTGACTAGTGGGGAAGTAGATCTAGGTATCAAATTCAGGTTTGTCACTTGGTCACCGTTTTCTTCTGATTCTTCCTCATCAATTACAGCAGCCTCTGTGTATGATGTAGTTTCTAGAGAGGCTACATGCATCATAGTATCAGGTGGTTCAGGAAATGTTTCCAAAATGTTGGATGCGACGTTGAGAACAGATAATGAGCCTAATTTCCAGATATTTTCATTCAATTTACTGATATTATTCAAGTGTAAATCAAGATATTTCAACTTAGCTAAATCACCTATAGTATCTGGAATCGAATTCAAATTATTTTTGACCACAGATAAATGAACCAAATGCTTCATTTTATTGATATCTTCTGGCAAAACACTTAAATGGTTTTGATCTAAAATTAACTTTTCAACATTAATTAGTCTATTAGAAAAAGAGCATGAACTTAATTTACCCTTTGAAAAATCAACAACTTTTAAGTTTGGCATGTCAACTTCAAAAAAAACATAAGTCAAAGGATTCATATTCAATTCGACTTCGAATAAATTAGAAGCGCTACTTCTAAAAACAGAAATAGTGTTACCAGCTGCTCTAATGATCTCTAATTTTGGAGAAGATGAGAGGGTATTAATTGAATTCAATTGATTGAAACGAAAATCAACCTTAATCAAGTGGTCAAAATCGGCAAAAAATTTTGGTAGTTCACCTGCCAATCTATTACCTGCCATTTCCAGGACTTCAATATTGGTCAAATTGGAAAACTCATGAGGAAAATAACTGATGCTATTATATGACAAATCTAATCTTTTTAAGGATTCTAACTTACAAATAGCAAGATGAATCTCATTGAATCTATTTGAAGACAAATTTAATTCCTGAAGCATGCTTAGTTTCCCAAACGAATCAGGTAATTGTGATATTTTATTACATGCCATGTTTAATATTATCAAATTCTTCATCATTGAAATTTCAGGCGGGATGTTTTTCATATAGTTGACCTCTAAATCCAAAACTGCTAATCTTGGAGCAAAAACAATCTGCAATGGGAACTTCATAGAACCTGCTCTGTTAAAAGCTAACGTCGTCAAGTTACGACAATCATGCATAAATTCATTAGTGAATTCAAATGATGGATTTTCAGAAACATCTAGTTTTACAATGGGTTCAGCATAAAGGAAATTAGGAATATCTTGTAAATTCCAATTGATTAGATTGACATTTTGAGGATTAATCAGAATTCTTTTCTCTTCACTAATGGATTCAACACCCTTTTCTTCTACTATGAATTTAAAAAGAAAACTCAAGTCTGTTCTTTCAATGTAATCGAGATTATCTCTCTGAGTATAACCGTAGTACATTAATAAAGTTCTTTGAATTTTCAAAGGTTTTTCATCGGCCGTTAACGTACGGGCCAAACCGCCACACTTTAAAACCAGAATAAAGTCTTCATCTGCTTTAAGAAAACGCTTACGTCTAAGCGCATCTAAAATATCTTGACAAGAAGTGTCTAGAGTACAGGGTAGTAGAGAGGACATTTCACCTTTAAAAATTCTAACTGACGACCTAGCAGCTCCCTTCAACTCTCTTGTGACAGTATGCTTAAGTATTAAAGCTGCATTGTGGCTCTTTAAAAGCGACTTCTGGGTTGGAAAGCGTTTCTCGCCAGGTAGTGCTCTGTTATCAGTTGGGGATTGAGGACGAGATAGCCTTCCCTTGATTTCGTTTACTAGAGAGGATTCATTATTTGTTGGGGAGAACTGTAAAAATAGATTGCTGCTGGAATCAGAACTTGGTTCGTTATCAAGCGAAGTATTCAACGTTGTAGAAGGAGCATTTTCATTTTTGACTTTCCAGGATTCGGGAGGTCTCCACAGCGTTTTTGGTTCATGTGAGGGGTCGACCATTAGACTGGACGCAGAACCTGTTGGAGTCATTGGCATAGACATCAGGTCATTGGCCATTGTGGGATTACGGCTCATTGTCGTTAGTTCGTCGACGTTATCATCGTCAGCTAAATTAATGCCGAAAGACGCCATAGAAACTGAGTTAGAAGCCGACATTGGTATTGACTGAGGTATTGACTGCTTCCTATAAGAATTATTAGATTTTGTAGATGACTGCACAGAAGGGCGTCTGTTGTGTTTTAGTTCGGACATTGAGAATCCATGAGGAAGTCCAATTGAATGCTTTTTCGCATAATTGGAGTTGACTGACGACCTCCTATCAAGATTTGATTTCCCAGAATTGGCAGATGAGTGTGATGTGCTGCTGGTTCTCGATGAGGAGGCAGATGAAATGAATTTGGAAAAGAAAGACGACCTTTTCGATCTTTTCAATGGTTTGACATTAGTAGAAGCTTCGCTCGCCTCAGTGACGCTAGCTCTAGGAGAAGTAGATTCATCCTCCTCATCTGTCTTATGTTTATTATACTCACGCACCACGTCGTCCGTGTAGTGTGAGTTGAAGACAGGCTTAGCCATTTTATATTACTTTAAAGAAGAAAGTGTTGATAATGGCTGGTACATTTCCTACCACGCGTATTGGAAATAAAAATAATTTTTAAATGTCCAACTGTATATACTAATATTAACGTTGTCTTTATTTTTTCAGGCTATAGATACAA
Organism: Saturnispora dispora; assembly: GCA_003708095.3. Lineage (NCBI taxonomy): Eukaryota > Fungi > Ascomycota > Pichiomycetes > Pichiales > Pichiaceae > Saturnispora > Saturnispora dispora. The sequence goes on along the minus strand of PPND03000006.1, from coordinate 294,537 downwards.
CAGTGTAACCATTGGTTATCAGAGGCTGCCATGGACTTGTCGACCCGACTTGTTGTTATACAGGACGGCGGTCTTCGGGCTAAGACGACGCTTTTTGATTCTCAAAATCGGTTAACCAGGGACGCCCATCATACACCTGCTGAACTTGCCACATTACTCTTTGGGGGATCTGGGATGACAATGTCGCAACACGCAGTTTCAGTAAAGATTCATTCTCTACCAGCATTGCCTGCGTTACCTTCTTCAGTGCTGATTTCAAGGTTGTTCTCCTTAGATTCGAGTTTTCAAAAAAGACACCAGCATTCGAGCTCCTCTGGAGATTGGGCTCCGGAGCCTGTGCTAGATAGTGATGAGGTGCCAATAAACGAAAATGCATCCACTCGATTTGCTATAGCCATTATTTTACCAATATCAGACTCGTTTGAGGTATTTAGGGATACAATCACTGAAAACTGGCTTCAAATTTCGAACTCGATCTTGACACTCCAGAATATTATTGTCACCAAACTAAAGGCAATTCATGTAAATAACAGTTTAAGACTTCGAAAGCCACAGTCGCAGCATTTTCAAGCGGCACACATACCACATCAATACATGGTCCAACGTCAATCTTGTGGTGATGTAAGCGGTCCTTTGGGGAACTCTTCCTCCACTTCTCCCTCATCATCCGGCTTCAACATTAATAACATGAATAGCTCCAATGCTATGAAAAGACTTAATTTTTCAAAGTATTGCCTACAAAGTGAAATCGAGCTATACCATTCTCTCACCACCTTCACAAAAATGATAATAACATTTACCAAAACCCCAAGGCTATTTTACGATTTGAAACACTCAAATCAAATGCTAATTAATTGGGCTACAAATTTGTCGGCTTGGATGCTCCTCAAAGATAATATAGGCCCAAACACAAATCAATATGCACAACAACATAACTCAACTCAAACACAGACCCATTTTATCGTGTTCATGATTTCGGTTTTGCTACCAGTGAGAGACCAATTTTTTTTAGATCCATTGAGTTCTGATACAGCGAACCTTACTAGATTAGTAATTGCTACAGGAAATCCTGCAATATCTGAGAAATTAATTTTCATTATTTCGGGATTGTTAGGTTACGAATATTATGGCAAACTGTATGATCAATTAAATCATTTTTTGTCTCTTTCTTCTAAGGCAATTTCCAAGTCATCCAGTGGAATTAATAGCAATTTTGCACATTTAGTATTGGACAAATCTAAATATGGCTATCAGCTTAATCATGCTGATTCACCTTCGAAAAGCATGACACCGTCACCATCTGAACTGACAAACATGTATAAGTCAAATCAAACCACCTCAAAGCCCATACCCATGCTTTTTGAAAGGCCAAATTCTCCCTCTGTGTTTAGATCACAAGAAAAAATTCCAAATTCGTTAAATTCGGTATTAACACCTTCACCAAACTCCAGAGGTTGGTCGCCCTCTATAAGCACTAGTTACAAAAATAATGAATTTGACAAAGTTAGTATTTCATCGAAATCTGCACCTTTTGTGGCATCTACAAATGTTGACGACGAAAGTTGGTCTTCTTCGCCTCCATCTGAGTCGAAACGGACAGGCATTGCACATTCTAAGAGTATCCCAATTAAAGGCATTAACTCTACAAATGTCAAAACAGCTGCAAGAGATATTGAATTTATCCCTGCCCTGAATAGATCAAATTCATATGCGTCTCTTCAAAATATCTCGGAATCATATGGGGCCACAACTCCTACCAGTTCTCTGGGTTTTATAGGCTCTTGGAGAAACATGAGTTCCTGGGTTGATAGGTGGAAGTGGAATCCACCAATGTCTCCTCGTCAAAACAGCAGAGCGTCTACTTTAGGGTCCTCTTTTGGTCGAAATGCTTATCACGTAAACTCAAATGGACGAAATGCAAGCGATTCAAACGGAGGTTCGGATGGCTATGGAACACCCTCTCCTGGCTTAAGGCCACAAGGAGAAGATGATTGGGACGATGATACTTTTGACACAAATTATCTAACCACGCCTAAAAAATCATTTGTTTCGGATAGCCAGCAGTCGAAAGGTCAAATGACTGAGCCAGAACAAAATGAAGATTACGTTAGAAGTAAATCTGTTTCAACTAATTTCAATAATCACTTTACTGGGTTTGGATTCAATTATAAATGTAAAGGACATGAAAATCAAGTTCAAAGGTCAACAGGTTATTTAAAAACGATTAAATATCAAAGGTTGGAAAAGTCTATTAATGATGTAATTGATGAGTTACTAAATTGTGATAATTTAGAGGAAAAAGCAACTGTTGAAAGACTAGAATCAGGCGTCACCATTTCAAAATTAAATTACCCAGAAAACAGCTTATTAAAGGCACAGATGGAAAATATTTCAAGTACTACTACCATTCGTTTACCTCTTTTAGTTGGATACATTAGTGAATATCAGCCAGAATTTACATTATTGTCGTGTCCGGTTACCAATCCTAGTGTTGCTAATGGTGTGGCAGGCCCAACTGTTGGTTCAAATATTTTGGAAAATGTCATTCACAAAACCATAAAGGATGATATTATCAGATCTAAAAGAGCTAGTAAACTGTGGTTGGTTAATGTTGGTATGAGATGGGTCAAACTTTTTGAAGCTGATAGCACAGAAAAACTAATAGTCACACCGAAGTCAACTCGACCATCAATTCAAATGAGGTCTATGTCGTCAAATAGTGGAATTGAAACCACAAGAAACTATAGCGAGAGAAAATCAAATTTAACTTGTTATCTACAAAAAAGTGATCTGTTGGATGATGATATTGATGTTGCAATAACTCAAAAAATGGTATTTGCTTCTAATGTCTGCAAAACTGATGATGGTTTACCTAATGAAAACTTACTATTTATTGTAAATGAAACGTTGAGAAAGATTACAAATATCGTGAATTCCTTTGTTAACGACGTCAACGAAACACAGTTGGAGAATTACGAAGTGATAAAGATGGAAGAATCTTGCTGTAACGATATTAGGGAACTCATTGATGAGTTACTGTCTAATTTTTAGTATAAAGTATACAATGTCTGATTTATATATAAATACACTGTAATGATTAACGATGCAAACTCTATTCAATAAAGATCAGGTTCAACTGTTAAATGTTTTCTCTCTCCGGTGGCGAGATTTCATGGATGTGAACCGATCTATCAGAAAGGCCTTCAATACCTGAAACACTTAATGGAGTAATAAATATAGTTTGTCTTTTTGAATTTTGCTTCACTTTGTCTAAAATCAATTTTAGTGCAATCCTTCTATTCACTTGATCCATGAAAACATCAAATTCATCTAATCCTCGGATTTTTGAATGCATTGGACCCCAAATTGCAAATAAAAATGATATCTGTGCATATGACTTTTCACCACCGGAAAATGATTCAACAACTCGAAGTGGTGCATCCTCCTTGGTTGCTACCATTAGAGATAAGGTACCTTTTTCTATGCTAAAATCAATACGCCCTCTGAATTGTCTGGTCGCAAGGGCACTAATGAAATTGTTCTCCACTTCTTGAAATACGCTTAGTGTAGTTTGCCTTAGATTATCGTTTCTCTCCTCTAGTCCTGTCCTCAAACTAGCCCATAGTTTTTCCATCTCTCTACGATTCTTCAAAACAAGTTTCATTTTGTCATTAACGTTTAACAAATTTGTTTCTGCGGCTTCTCTAGTAATACCACGTTCTTCTTCTAGCTTTTGAATCTCTGTTTCTATTCGCTCTAGTTCATTGTTAATTCTAACTTCAATTTCACGTTTTTGGTCTTTGTCAAAAAGGGCTTCCCTGGATATTTGTAGCAAATCAGTTTCTTCTATTTCACAATATTGTAAAGCTTTATGCTTTCTATCATCAGCAATTTCTTTGAATCCAGGAGCGGCTTCCAATACCTTTCTAATATTTTCATCAATATTTCTTATTTCATTTTCCAAAATTACGGCATCTTTTTTTTTATGAGTTATTCTACCTTCAAGTTCTTGTAAGTGCTTTCTTAATTGTTTGTACTCTTGACTTTTTATTTCAAAGGCAAGTTTAACCTTGTTGTATATATCGATTTCTTCATTCATTTTTTTAGTTTTATTATCAAAATCAATTTTCACTGGTGGTAACTGATCTTTAGCTTTAGCAATTTTTGATTCCAAAACCGATTTCTGATCTTTCAAATACTCTAGCTTGACGTCTTCATTTGTTAAAGAGTCCAACTTTGTTTGAGTTTTGGCGATGGCATTCCCTAAATCATTCCATTCTTTTTTAATGCGATCTCGCTCATTCATTAATTTGATCATGATATCTTTACTTGGTTTTAATTCATCTTGTAAATTTTTTTGAGCCTCTTTTGCAATCTCAACCGCTTCATCATATTCAATTTGATAGGACTCAGATAATGATTCTCCGACAATTTGTAAGCGACAGTCTGATTCACCACGAGAACGGTTGACAGGATCAACTTGTAGTCCTCCATTTCTTTTGGACATTTGAACAGGACCTGAACCGTCAACAATACAAATAACACTTGCGATTGAATTTTGCTTATCATCTAGCAATACTTGTTCAGCATCTCTTCTTGAACGAATTAACAAGACACGATGTAATTTATGAGTATCAACCAATTGACATTTAATGATAGGATCGTTAATATCCAACGCATCTAAAATAGACGGATGTTGAGATTGTGGAATCTCGTTTGAAAAATCAAAAACTTCAGGCTGCTTCAAAATAACCTGATTGGAGAGTTTGCACTGGCTGACCAGGTTCATTAGCAGTCTCATATCGCTGTAATTTTCACAGAGAATACTGGTCAATGGTCTGGTTAGCAAAGTTTCAATGACATTCTTAGCGCTTTTGAATTGAGAGTTTAGTTTAACATGTGACCCCAGAGGACCTCTAACTTCACCTTTGAACATATTGTTCTTTTTCATCAGATTGATTTCTTTGATAAGCTTTTGGTTCGCCATATTGAACAACAATATTGGGTCATTTTTTGCCTCCTTAGACTTGGCATTACTCAACTTTTCGTAGGCATTTTTTTTGTTAATTGTAGAGTCGTTCACCTCTTTTGATAGTCTTATCCTTGTACGTTCGTATTCTTCTTTGGCATCATCAACTTTATCAATGAGCTCTTGGAGTTGACGTTTCAAACTTTTTTCCTCTTCAGAGCGTTGAGTAATAAAGTTTCGAAGCTTCTCGGTTGTGCCGTCAATATTCTTCGTCAGTTTATTCTCTTCTTCCATTATCAAATGCTCAGTCTTTTCAATGTCTTTTTCACTGCTCTTTATATTTCCTTCAATTTCAGAAATATTTTTCATGAGATCTTGAATTTCTGTTTTAAGAGCTTTAATGGTACTTTTATGAAGATTAAGCTTTAAATCTGCTTCATCGACTGATTTCAAAGATTCTGATAACGTGACAGAATTGGCTTTATCCAACTCCTTGGTATCTTCCTGTATAGTATTTTTACAATTTTCAAGAGATTCAAGTTTAGACTCCTTTTGTTTCGTTTTTTCTTCTATTAATTCGTTACATCTTTCGTAACGATACTGGTTGCACAAGTGGAAGAACCAGTTAAACTTTCCAACAATCAACTCACGGCTTCTCTCTAACTCCTTAGATGCGGTAAATTTTGAAACGACTTCTTTGGCTTCTTCTAGTTCCTTACTAACTGTGTTATATGTATGCTCATGTTCCTCCAAGGCTTTACTTACCTCTTTGGCATCATTGAAAGTTTTCTTAAGGTTTTCATATGCCTCTTTAAGCCTAGTGCCCGTCATAAATGAGTTAAACTTATCTGCTGATGATGAATGAGCTAGAAAGTTCTTGGCTTCAGTTTGCGTTAAAATGGTCATGGGATTGGCAATAGTTATTGAAAAGAATTGTAAAATCTCGTCCACGGTAGCCTTTTTAGTGGACACTGTCTTTCCTCTATGATTTTTAACGAAGATGGAATGTGCACCTTCGGCTTTGATGACTCTTTCAATGATGATCCTGTCACCATACTCTTCATTTTTAAACGCTTGTTGGCCTCTATTCAATAAAGTAACAGTGGCTCTCGAAACGTTTTTCCCGTGCTTAATAAAACCCTTCAAAGAGCTTCCTCTATCTGTATCTGTTGCCTTCGCACCCAAAGCTACCGAAATCCCCGTCAGAACTGCAGACTTACCAGAACCATTACGCCCAATAATGAAGTTGATTTGAGGCCCAAAATCAAGCACAAAGGAGTCATGGCACATGAAGTTCTTTAGCTCCAACCGCTCTATTACACCTGCCTCTGCTGGTGAGCTATCGTTTGCTTCCAGCTCGGAGGTAGCTGAATGTACCATTAAAGCTGGATGTTGTGTCATATGCTCCATACTTCTTCTTCTTCTCCTTCTTTTAATCTCCTCTAAATTTCTATCAATATCTGCAAACCGAGTAGCAGCATCCTCAGCCATGACCTCCACTGTTCTCTTCTCACCTGCTACTGTCATCACGACACTACACGTACACTATAATAACATAACAAGAAACTAACGCGTTACCTTAGAGGTTCCTTTTTCATAAGCGATATCAAACGTGGCGCATTATGTGGCGCATTGACGCTGTTCATCTAAGTCCAGTACATCTTTATCTGGTTAACTGGTGTATTTAGCTTAGGAGTGTTGTGGTTGGGACATTTCAGGGCCAGTAACACTACCCATTTTATTTTTGAAGTTGTCTTCAAGTTGATCTTAGTTAACTAAAGATGGATTAATTTTTCAAACGCTGGACGACGTGGTGGACTCTTTTTCGATATGGCAAAGGCAGCTACCACTGCAGTAGCTCAAGGGCTTGTTGACTTAGTTTCATTGGATGCCAAGTGGTTGTCAAGATGGAAGTCAGCTTGTGACAACAAATTCATCAATCCAAGAAGACTTGTTCCTATGAAAAATAAGGATCGTAAAATGTATTCATTAACGATGTTCCCATATCCTAGTGGCATGCTTCATATGGGGCACTTGAGAGTATACACGATTTCGGATGTCTTGGCAAGATATTACCGAATGCAAGGTTTAGATTTGATCCATCCAATGGGGTGGGATGCCTTTGGGTTACCAGCTGAAAATGCAGCTGTGGAAAGAGGAGTCAACCCAGAAGACTGGACTAAGCTCAACATCGCAAAAATGAAAGATCAAATGGGTATCATGCTCACAGACTTTGATTGGTCAAAAGAAATCGCAACTTGTGATGCTGATTATTATAAGTGGACACAAAAGATCTTCCTAGAGCTTTATAAACACGGTTTGGCGTACCGCAAGAAGGCAGAAATTAACTGGGATCCAATTGATAATACTGTTTTGGCCAATGAGCAAGTTGATGCAGAAGGCAGATCATGGAGATCTGGTGCAATCGTTGAAAAAAGATTATTGGAGCAATGGTTCTTAGGTATCACCAAGTACGCTAGTGATTTGAACAAGGACTTAGATTTACTCGAAGCTTGGCCTTCAAAAGTCAAAGCTATGCAAAGGAATTGGATCGGTGAATCAAAAGGAACTCAAATCCAATTCCCAGTGGCTTCTAAAAATGATACTAAATTACCATCGTCTGAACTGGAAGCCTTTACAACACGAGCTGAAACCATTTTCAGTGTTCAGTACGTTGCTATTGGCTTTGATCATCCTTTAACTCAAATGTTTATGGAAACAAATTCAGAGTTATCAGAATTCATTTCCAGATTAAACAAGCAGGGTGAGGAAGCTGAAAAGTCCAAAGAGGGGTTTTTACTCAAAAACGTCTACGCAATCAACCCTCTAGATTCGAACTTACATTTACCAATCTTTGTTGCTCCATATGTCATTTCAACTTACGGCTCTGGGTCTGTTATGGGTTGTCCTGCTCATGATACCCGTGATTTCGATTTTTGGGTAGAAAATATGGGTCCAGAGGCCGCTATCATACATAGTGTATCTCCTAAAAATTCTGCAAATGAGCCCTTAGACAATGAACCATACATCTTGAAAGAAGGTGTGATGAATATAAATGGACGTTTTTTGAAAGGCATGTCCGTAAAGGAGGCTCGTGTTAAAGTTACTCAGGAGCTCGCCTTGATTAATAGAGGTGCCGCTAAGACAAATTACAGACTAAGAGATTGGTTAATATCTCGTCAAAGGTATTGGGGTGCTCCAATCCCTATGATTCATTGTTCTTCCTGTGGTGTAGTACCTGTACCAGATGAAGATATACCTGTTGAGTTGCCTCATTTGGATTATATCCCTTCTAGAGGTGGATCACCTTTGGCACAAGTAGAAGAATTTGTCAACTGTGAATGTCCAAAATGTAGGCAGCCTGCTAAAAGAGATACAGATACTATGGATACCTTTATTGATTCGTCATGGTATATGTTCAGATTTTTAGATCCCAAAAACGTCAATGCAGCGTTTGGCAATGAAATTGCAACGAAATATATGCCTGTTGATCAGTATATTGGGGGTGTAGAACATGCCATCTTGCATTTGTTATATTCCAGATTTATCTCTAAGTTTTTGGCAGATGCAGGATGGTTTACATCACAAGAGAGCTGGAATGGTGAACCATTTAAACAACTGATTACTCAGGGTATGGTTCATGGGAAGACATTCGTTAATCCAAAGACAGGGAAGTTTTTGAAACCTGACGAGTATGTTCTGAATGATGATGGCAATGCTACTGTTGCTGCTACAGGTGAAGTTGCCAGTATCAGCTACGAAAAAATGAGTAAATCCAAATACAATGGAGCAGATCCAGCTGAGTGCATCAAAGCTCATGGAGCAGATGCTACCAGGGCTCACATTTTATTTCAAGCGCCAATTTCGGACGTCTTAGACTGGGATGAGTCCAAAATTATTGGTGTAGAAAGGTGGTTGAAGAAAGTCTTAAAACTCGCCGTTGATATACGCTGTGTCACACAAAAATCTATCACAGGAGAAGTTGATCCCGAAACAGATGCAGAATTTGACCTACATAATGAACTTGTTGAGTATGAAAATGGTATCAACAACTCTTTCGTTGGTGACTTGTCCTTGAACACTTTGATCTCTCACTATATGAAATATAACAATGCGCTGGCATCAGCTTTCAAGAACATTGATGTGAGAAAGGAGTACATTGCTGGTAAGTATGTGAAGATGATCAAATTCATGTGTCCAGTTACGCCAGCTTCTTGTGAGGAGGCATGGGAATTGTATAACACCTATGGCCAAGAGACCAATAATGAAGAGTTGAAATTGGATAGTATTTTGAAGTCTGACTGGCCAGCTTCTTCGACTTCCGTTAAAGCAAAATTTAGCTATAACGTTATGATTAACGGTAAGATGAGATTTGTACATTCTTCTACAAGCGAATATGATTCTCAAGATCTTGAGCGTTGTCTAGCTGATGTTAGACGCAATGAACTTTCTGGAAAATGGCTTTCTGGAAAAACCCTTAAAAAGACGATTATTAAGAAAAATACTATTGTCATTATTGTTAAATAGCTTCTGTATATAAATAAAGGGTGTCAATTTGTCGATTTCGTGTGTCTTTGAATACTATTCACATTCTGAAACAGCCGAGCTAAATCACTTTTTTTTTTTATCACTACAAGATAAATTTCTTTAAAGTTAAGTTAAGAAAAAAAGTTGATACTGTAATCTAATATTCAAGGGACAGTTTAACTTGGTTATGAGCTGTGTTTCTAAAGAAAATCAGTCTTTAAGGAAACTAAAAACAAAGATAGTATTCTTGTCAAAATTAGCATTATCACCTAGATTTTATGAGATTATCAGTGAGCCACTATCTGATCTCTCACAATTAGATACTACACTAGGCACTATCTGTTATGCGTCTTTATTATTGAGTGTTATAGTAGAGCGGATACCAAAACTACAGTTTTACTTGCTCCGTGCTAAAATAAGAATAGTGGATCTGATTAGACCATTAGGTATAGTAATATTGAAGCGTATATTAACAGGTGTTAAAAGATTGCTGAACTCATTCCAAATGATGAAAAGCCAGTTTCGCTATCCATCCAAAGTCGACAAAGTAACTTGTACTCTCGATGAGCTGATCATCTTGTCCTTAGATGAATTGGATAAAGCTGCTCAACAAAAGTCTGGTCGTGAAGTTGAAACAGAAAAGATTAACAACAAACACCCTAACATACACCACCTCAGTACTACTTTGAAACAAATTTCTGGATATATATCTGATGTGCGTACATTCTATCGTACATTTCAAATACCGCAAGCTATTGCAGATTTGTTATCAGCACCATGTCAACTATGGTCAGAAGGTAATTACATTGATTTCTTGTCAACTATAAGTATCTGCTTATATCAGCCTTTTGAAACCATAGCATTTGGCTTAGACAAAGGATGGCTAGTGTCTGCACCTGAGGGTCCTAATAAATGTGGGTGGTGGTATGTGGTATCCACAAAGATGTGGTTTTTATGGGTTGCTGTTGAATTCGGACATGATACAACTCGATTAATAAATGCATTCAAAAATGGATATTCGGTCAAGGGAGATGTTTCTATCAGTAAATTTGAATTAGTTGCCAAAGCTCTTAAGAACGTTGATCACACCCAATGGGTTACTTTTATAGAAAGACTCTCTACGTTGCCGCTTTGTTTGCACTGGAGTTTAGAAGATGGTTGTCTACAACCTTGGCAAGTTGGATTGTTTGGTACTTTGGCTGGTGGTCTAAGTTCAACACTGATATGGAAAAATGTATGGAATAAGATTCCTAGGCCAGAATAAGTGTCAAGTTGTCAAAATATTTGACACTAAAATATTTAACAAGTGCATGACAGTAGATTACCTTTATATAACTTCTAAAAAAGGTACAAGAGTAAAAAGACAAGATGTGTAAATGAATTATAGGATTTCCCGTGATTCATGGTGAGCACGGTGTTGTGGATTTTGGTAAACAGAATCATTTGTCTGTTCCGCTGTTGTGGTGTACATATGGTCGGTATTCGATGTGGCAGTTGTGTAGGCGGATGGTACTGGTGGTGGAGGTGGTGATTGGAACGAATGAGCATATTCGTCAATAGGATCCCACTCCAAAACATGCTGCTCACTTTCAGGTTCTTCCTTCGAAAGCTGCGCAATATCCATCCAAACAGCAGGGTTTCCATATGATTTCTGTCTCAAATCCCATGCAATATTAAAGAACATTGTACCGTAGAAAAAAACCAAAGTCCATTCCATAATCGCAGAATAACCCCACCAAATTGACCTATTACCACCGTTGTTACCCTTACCCATAAATGCACCATAACACACGACAAAAACAATAGCAATGGCCACCCAAATTGCTTTCAAAATGGCAGAAACAAGGAAATATCTGATTTGATATTTTTTATAGTAGATAATAAATAATAGACTTTGCACGCACAAGTAAACAAAGACAAAGATGACAAATAGAACAACAAAAACTGAATGTGGTCGTGAATATTGCCAATTGTCTCTCAAACAAGACACCATCAAAATACATAGTGACGCTATGATGGACATTGCGATAGCTAATGCATGCAAACCGGTAGTGAACCAGTGGAAGGTGGGTGGAAAATAGCACTTCTCCTTTGTACGCAAATAATAGTCTTCAATGACTGCCCACACAAAGAAGATCCCCATACCACCGGAACCCACAATAAATATAGGTTGAATGTGTGTTGCACCGACATTTGATAAATACACAATATATTGAGTCATATAATAATGGTGCGTATCGAGTATGGGTCTACCCCAAGAGAACCATATAGCTAACATGGCAATAAGCATTGCCCACCAAAATATCATCGATATTAAAGGTAAAAGCCAAGCATATCTTGGCTTCACATTAGGTAGAGATATACAGCCTATCTTCATTATTTTAGTGGCTATTCTTTAATTTACTTGTATTAACGTTATTATACCAAATCCAAGCAACTTCCGAGAATCCAGCAAGTCTTTTCTATCTCCTTGGCAAGAAGAACTAAAGTTTAGTGAAATTTCAGTACTGGCACTTGCTTTTTTCCTGCTAAAACACGATGAAAGCCTTCTTTTTTTTATGACGTACCGCGTGTGTTACGTAATCTTACGTAATCATTTCATGTTTATTTGCTTATGTAATATGCACGTGACCTATGATTATGTTTTGCCAAAACAGTCACGTGACTAGTTGGACTTCATTAATAAGAAATTTTCCTCTCCATAGATACAAAGAACTCCTAAACTATAACAATCTGTTTTATTACTGTATTATGTTGTCCTTGAAGAGACCTGCTGTTAGAGGAATTGCATTAAGGAATCTGTATGTGAGATGGTATGCATCGGCGTCACCAAAACAAGATTCCCAGTCCGCCTACGAATCAAACCAGAAAACTGAAACCAATAGATTGGAAAAGACGTTAGCCAGATTTTGGGAAAAGGTGTCCATTAAACAGGTGGCAGATAATAAGTATGCTATTCAATTAGACTCGAAAATCATCAAAACACCGCTTGGTTATGATATGTTAGTCCCTGCGAACAGAAAGAGTCTTGCCTACCTACTTACAAATGAATGGAAAAGTTTGCCAAGTTTGCACATTCGCCCATACCTTGTCCCGTTGACTTCACTGGTGTCCAGGTGCATTGACTTGCACCATGCACAACTTTCAGAGGATGACGAGATCAGGGCCAAAATAGGTGATTTGTCTACAGTTAAAAATCTTTTGCTTCGGTACCTAGACACTGACACAATGTGTGTTTTTTCGCCAAAGGAAGACTGTGATGGTGAATTAAGAAAGCAACAAGAGCAATATTATTTGCCAATGCTCGAAGATATGGGTACGTTTCTGTCTAAATATTCAAAAGATGGCAAAGCTATTAACATCACTTACCTCGATTCCGAAAAGGATGGCCTTGTTGGTAATGCACAGCCAGAGGCAACAAGAGAAGCTGCTGCAAATTATTTAGATCAGTTAGATATGTGGGACCTTGTGGCTCTTGAAAAGGCCACCTTGACGGCAAAGTCGTTTCTTGTTGGTGTGGCCATTTTGAGAAATGCTGATCCAAATGATCCTTTCAACGTTCCAATTGAAGAGTTGTCTAGATTAGCTTCATTAGAAACAGTTTTACAAACAGCAAGATGGGGTGAGGTTGAAGATACTCACGATGTTGACAAAGTTGATGTTAAGAGAAACCTTGCTTCCGCCTCTCTAATTGCATTCAAATCTTAGTCTAACAGTACTCCTTTTTTTATGCCCTCCATTGTATATAGCATTGATAATAAATTTCATTAATAAGTTAAAAGTTCGTCGAAGTAAGAAGAAATTAAAGGTGTCATGAAAAAGTATTAAGGTAAATAGTATAGAAAGAGAGGACGTCGCTCAAGGCAGGATTTATTAAACACAGTCGTAAAAGCCATTTAGACTTTCATATGAATCAAAACTTAAAATATATTTGGTAGATTTGACGCTCAAAAGAACTTTTGTCCCCTCGTTAGAAATGAATTTTGAGACTTGATCCTTGTTCAGCCTCAAATCAATCTTTCCAAATTCATATCCCGTTAATTCAATTAGCAAAATATTAGCTTCAGCGGTGATGGTAATAGCACATCTTGAACATTTTTTCATTTTCCCATCTTTCAAAATACAAGCAGAGCCAATTCCAGTCCATGAGATTTGCTCCGGTTCATTAGTAATTGTAGTATAATCAGACTTCATTGATCTCCAGCTTGAACTTGTTGAGATTACATTTTTCAAGTTTCCAATACCAAAGGTGTTTGTTTTATTCACTGATGTCATGCTTGAAGAATTGGATAATGGAAGTTGAAAATGAATGTCTTCAATAGCATTCTTCAATGTAGTTTGACTTTGTGCACTTGGGGTTCTCATCAGAACCATAATAGGTATATCAGCATAATTTACTGTTTTTATGTGTAAATCTAAAGCAAAAACTTGACATTGGGTAGACTGATTTAACTTAACCAAAAGATCTGGGTATTCATTTTTCGTGTTCCGATACACTGCAAGGTATCTCCCTTTGGTCTCAATATTAACTAACTTCAAAACACGTTCTTCATTTTCAGTCCATGAATTGTTTTTCCAAGTACTGACTTTTGCTGATGGTAATAAGATATATGAGCACTTGTTTGGTATTCCCAATAATGTACTCAATTCTAAATCGGTGCTTTTTTTCGAAAGATTCAAAGAAGATGCTTGTTCCAAGATTAGACTAGCATTACTGTTGTTGTTTTCCTTTTTAAACACACTAGAAAAAATGCTTTTAAATGATCTTGATTTTATTGGTTTAGACGAGGACGATATTGTTGATATGTTATCATTATTACTATTTTGTGAATTGTTTAATGAAATTAAAGATTCATCGGCGCAATTTATGAATATCTCCTTTCTCGGAGGTATTTGAATACTAGAAGCGGAATTCATTGTTTTGGTATCATTGATTAACTCAACTTTATTAGTACCGATAAGACTAGCAGCTTCGTGAATTAATGGCTCTTCCATTGACACAATTGAAATTCCATCATAGCTGCTGCTTAATTCTTCGTCACTCGTGCCGTCATTTTCCAGCATTTCTTGCATAAATTTTTTAGCAAGCTCTGTCCCATCAATTCTTTTGGAACTGCAGGATTTAGTGAGACTTGAAACTGAAACGTTGTGTTTTGAATCATTGATGACAGAATTCATATTTCTCGAATATGCAGAAACTTCCCTGGTGATTAGGTTAGTCCTTAATGGAGCGATATCAGGTAATGGTTTTTCAACTTTTGTTATTGAATTATTGTAAATACCTAATCCATTTGATGGCGCTTGCAAGGTGAATTCTTGATTTTTTGGAAACATTTGAATCAGCTCGTTAAAGAATGTGTTAATAGTATTTTCATCTCTGGTAAAGAATAGTTGAACAGATTCGTCATAAGCGTCAAACTGAATAGTATTAGCATCAATTTTTTTTGCAAATTTTAGCTCTGATTTCTTAATAGGAGAAAATAACAAGGATTTACCATATTCGTCGATATTCACTAAGCACAAGTGTTCAATCTTAACATCTTTTAAAAAATAAACTTCAATATGGTTGAAGTTCATAGAGACTTTCTGACTCTTGTTAAAGTAAAACAATTTACATTGATATGGCGTTGTATTAAAATCTTCATTGCATGTTGTAACAGAAACTGGCTTCAGTTTGAATACATCTTTGCATTCTGAAATCTTAATATCATCATCATTTTTACGTGTTTCGTCATCATTCAATTGCTTTAACTGGGATAAGCAGTTTTTCAATTTGTGTAAACTAATCTCCAAGTTAGAATTCAATTCAGCGATGTACTGAGACCCATCCAAATGCAAGACAAGTTCTTTTAGGGCCCAAAGAAAGTTGTTTAAGTGACCAAGTCTAACAAGCGGTCTTCTTCTCATTTTAATCTCGGTCTTACTCTGATTCATGTCGAGTCTGTAAAAAGACATGTATTGTTTGTAATACTGGTCTATATTGACAGCCCATTCTGAAGTCTTCACAATAGCACGCTCAATGTTCTGGTCATGCAAAAGTTCAAATAAAAGCCTATGCTTTTGCGCAATGGCTTTAATAGCTTGTCTCAGACTGTGATTTTTGGCTTTCCTCTGTTCAACAACATCGTCTGTGATATCATCATAGGAACCATCAAAATAGTTATTGTAAACGGGATCAAAAGAACATACAATATCATAAAGTGACTTTAGTTCATTTCTGTACTGTATTTCAGAAGCCTTGAACCCATCTACAACTTTCCTGTATCTAGCAGAGGCACACTCAATCGGATCTTGGTGAATCTTCATTGGAGCCGGTAAGCTGGTCTCTGATTTGGCTGCCTCTTGGATTGAAAAGAGAGGAGTAGATAGATAATGCACCATTGCTCCACTATTAACAACTTCAAGTGAAAAGAGTTATCTCAAACAGTCTTCATGATACTTAGGGTGGAAATGATCTTGGTTTTCTTTCAAATAGTAAGAACACGCTAACGCGTTTCCTATTGTTCCTTTGTTTACTTTTATGTTACCGCGTTTCGTGTCTTTGTTTTGGTTTGCGCTTTTCAGCCTTAGATTTAATTAAGGAACTGATTAAGTAATGTTCTACAAAGCTATGAGTCCCTGTGGCGTGCTCTTACAATTGCGCTATTGTAATTAAGGGATGTTGCTGTTTAAGGTCGAAGTTGGGAACTCAAAGCTCCAGAAGTATACGAGTACAAGAACGATCAGGAAAATACGGGTCTAAAGGGATTGTCACAATTACCACATACAAACATTTATGTGTAAGCAGTTTCTAACTCAGTTACTGTGCAAACTCCCTCACCTTTAAACTAAATAGTATTCCTATGGCAATTTTTAAATAGCATTGAAATTAAAAGTGAAAAAAAAAGAAAGGATGGGTCAAAAAAAAGAAAAGTGAAAAAACTGGGTTTAATCTTTTCTTTTTCTTAATGTGGCGCATATTTACATGCGCCACGCCGCTTGAGCTACATTGTTTCGGAGGGCATTGATATCTTATCGGACTTTAATGTAAAAGTGAAAAAGTATATAAGAGCTGTTGAAAAGCTGGAAAGCACGACTGTAGACACCTGTACGTTTCTTTGTATAATTTAAGTTTACCATGAGAGCTTTTCAAAGTCAGAAAAGATTGTTCGTTACTTCAGTGCTTCGTAGGGCCAAGGAACCTGTGCAAGATAGTAACACAATAAATATGATTTACAAAGCTCGTATCAGACACCAGAGCTCGGAAAAGGATACGGCTCTCTGTGCGTATAAGTACTTCATCAGCTTGAGGGAAAGTAAGTCTCCTCTACTCTCTGACTTTTATACCCAACTCCCGGAAGACACCATGTTTATCACAAAACATTACGATAGATTGGTCAGATACAGAGACATTGTCTGTGGCACAGGCGGGAGATTCGATGATTTGGATAGTATCGAAGAGTTGTTTTTGCGTTTGAGTGAAATCAACCCAATCAATAAGTCTAGCAGCAGGGCAGCAGCAGATTCATCTGTTATCAATGAGTTGGCCGAGAGAGAGGAAAGAGATTTTAATTCCTTTATCCAAGATATGGTGACATTATTCAAGCGAAACGGCGGGCATTTGTTTGTCTTGGATTTGGGTATTTACAATGTTCAAGTGTTCGAACATTTCGAGAAGGTGGGTCATAATATTTAAAAGGTACTATAAGAATACTCTGTCACTCCCATGTATTAGCTTTTATGGTTTACAAGTCTTATTTTAAAAAAAAAATTAATATATACTTAAATCTCTATACATATGATAATCACCTTGCATCCACTTTCTCGATTGTCTTCTTTGATTATGATAAAGTTGATGTTTAGGTAGCTTCAGTTCTCAAACTGATCATAAAAAAAACGACCAGGGAGAGGATTGAACTCTCGATCTTGCGATTAACAGTCGCACGCCTTAACCAGCTTGGCCACCCAGTCATAATTATTTTTTTCAAATGCCACATTATATATACCTTTAGAAAGTAAGTAATTAACAAAACCTATGGGCCATCTTTTCAAACTATGTCCAAACTGCTTATATATGTCAAATATATTCAGTTACAGGAGTCGGTATATACCTAATTAGGCCAGCTAAGCATTGTTAGCTCACAGTCTATGTTAAAGCAAATATCTATAAAAGAGCGATCGCTCTCCTTTACTGATTAAGAAACTAATTTTTTTAATCCAAAATAATACAAATAGTCGTCATATTCGACTTTATATTTACTTCATACTTAATTTATGATTAACAGTTTGAGTAATTGTTACAATTTCCGTATAGCGGTAATAACGATTTAGTTTGCTTAAATAAAAAGTGTATACTAATTAATATAAATTAAAATGTGGGGACCGCCTTCTATATTAGAGATTACATTAGATTCTAGATCATCTAATAAATAATAAGAATCTTCATTGTCTTGAACATTTCTTTTTAAGAATGGCATAGTAAATATGCTCAGTGTCTTCTCTTATTATTTCAACAGTAATATGTCAAAATAAGTGGCAATCAAGTATTGCTCAGTTATTAATAAAGATATTTAACGTTGAAGTATAAACTAGAACATACATATTTCTAACGTATGATCACCAATATGCAGTATATACTAAGTTAACGATGTAACACTCATAACACGTTAGTGGACATAACAATAAAGAGTTACATGTAAGGTTGAATGTATGAATACAATACATGCATATTGTATTGTATTCTGAGCAACAGTATGCTTGAATCCGTTCCGTTGCTATCATGTCTATTGGAGTAATTATATCTAATTGGTATTCCTCCAATAGAATACAAGCTAATCCTAACTTACACTCTATTTATATAATTAATATTTTACTATAAAAGGAACTACTGTTTCCTCTTTATTTAATTATCTTTATATTATTTAAAACAACTAAGATATAGATTTTTACGTAATAAACTCTGGATTTATCAAATACAAACTGATGTATCAAGTAAATGTTTAAATAAGTTCCCTTTATACACAAAATATAAAAAGGGAAATAAACCACAGAATGAGATTCTATAGTATGGATTAGTCAAGTAACTTTAATAATACAATTAAAGCAGACCTGAGCATGAAAATATGAAATATTGTCTTATTAACACTTTTAGGTAACTGAATATGCTTCAATAAGGTATTCTTATCGGTCTTGGTTTGGATTAGCTGATAAAAATTACTACCTAAGCATTGGTTATGTCAAATATAAGGATTTACAGAACCCGGTAAATACCTAATTAGGTTAGCTAAGCAAATTCAGCTCACAATTTATATCAATAATAATATCTAGAAAAGAGCGAAGGTTTGCTTTTCATTTATAATCCTTATGTAATAGTTTATGAAGTAACAGTTTAACCATTATTTACAAATTCAACAAATTAGAGTCATACCTAAAGCTTAACTTTATCTATTACAATTTAATCAACAATTTGACAAAAGTAGTCTGTATAGCTAATAAAAAACATGTTAGAAAAGTTTAGACTGCAAACAATTACTGATCCATCATAATGCCGCTTTACATTGAAATTTGTCAAAAACTAAATTAATATATTCACACTAGCTTATCTATCACGTGGGGTTTAAGAAGAGCTTTTTAGTACAAACCTTTATTGATTGATTTGAGTAAATACATTTAACTTCACACAAATCGTTCAAAATGTTCCATAAAAGTTAATTTGTAAAATATCATAAAATATTCAATATAGCATGCCATAAGTAGTTTGATTACGGAACAATCTAACTTTTGATGCCGTTTATTCACTATTTTGATTATTCACATAATTTGCTCCAATTGAATACTCTATTAGAAAAAGAACAAAGCAGTATATTATATTAATTTATACATTATGTCAAAATGCTCTGATTATTGTATTTCACTTTATCTTATTTTACTCTTTGATGATAATGAACAACCTATAATATTTTTATCTTTATCGTAAAGATGAAGTAATAGTTTAGTTAATACTTTGAACTTATGACCTTGAAAAGCAATATAAAAATTGGTTAATATATGAAAACAAATGATTTAATTCTAGTTAAAATAAAAATAGAGTCTATTTATTATTTACTAAATAATGTTCTAGTAACTAACTATACTATAAAAACAAGAAGTTGCATTTACAATTTGAAGTTAATTTTATAAAAGTAGCTATAAACCAGTCTACTTAGGCACTTCCATAGTTGAACGTGAGTAACTATGATTCTAATTTCTATAAATGACATATTATGAACATAGAAACTTTAGTTATTATTTCATAATGGCTACATTGATAAGATTTTCAAAAAAGCACTTTATAGTGAAACTACTCAACTTTAGAGATTACGCATGTTTAGCATAATATCTATAATATACAAAATTTAATTCTATAAGTCTACTTGAATCTACAAGGACAAGGATTGTAAAAGTGAATTACTGGTTCTTTGTGAACCATGTAATACTTATGTCGGAAACTGATTTTACCCACTGATCTATGTCAAATTGTGGAATATCAGCTGCACTCGATTCATAAAAGCTTTTCAACAAGGAGATGCAGTATTTGTAGAACATGATGAATTCAAAGGACTGACTTAATCTCGTTTTCGAACATTGGAAAAAAAAGGTCAGAATAAAATTTAACGTGTGAAATGGGGAAACAATTAGTCTATTGAGTTTTGTATCTAATAACTTCAGCTCTTCCCTACTCAGTATAGTATAATGATTTTCGTTTAATCGATCAACATTGTATAAAAAAATGCATTGCAAAGCATCGTGACTTAGACTGAATATATTTATGGGTTCAGGTCCCTTTCTCTCCTTATTTGTAACAGAGCAGATTGATAGTAAATTTTGGTAAAATTCACTATTAGATTTTTCTTCAACAATTAATCTTAAAATTAATGATATTAAAGTAATTGCATTTCTGCTAAACATTTGAATCAAATCAATTGAATAGCTCAAGTAGTAGAACTCTGGCGAGTCTGCTGGCGTATTCAAAGACTCATGCAATGCGGCTAACCTCAAAATCGCCATTTTAAAACAACGATGAAATTCCTTTACTTCCAAAATCTTTAATTGCTCTAATTCTTTTGAGACATAATTTTGATCAGCTTGCGCTTTTTTAACAGATTCTTTAACTATTTTATAGCCACTCATGTACATGTAACATAATAAATTTGAAAATCGATGCGAAGTAGCAAATTTTGTATGTCCAGGTCTCAATATAAGATCAGAACCAAATACAAAGATGTAATTTGAAAGGAATGCTTCAAAGTTCTCAACTAAACATTCGTAATCATTTAAACTGTAAAATACTTCACCATTTTCATTGCTGACAAGATTAAAGGCATTGACGCATTTTGGTTCACTTTCTGATAGTACATCTTTATTGACTAAGTTGTAAGTATTTCTATAATAATAAAGAAGCCCTATTGTATCAAACGTTAGGAAAGCAGTTTCTTTTAAAGTCTCTATAGGGTAGGCAATCATTTGAGGTATTCCTGATTGGAATGAATGTACTGTATCAATTGTTATTAGCAAAGCCTTTATGTTTTCTAGATCGTCAGAGGTTAAAAGAGTCAAATAGTCCTCTGTGTTATCCATACGTTGTACTATATTATAATTATCTGTACTAAACACACCAATAGTTAGACCCATATATATTGACATGATACCGAAATTAATCCCATTTGGGGGAGCAGAGAAAGAGGATGTTCTATCACTAGTTTTAACAAAAAATAAAAGAACGAATATTCCCACATTAAGCAAAGAATTGTAGTTCTGTAGTTTGAAATCAGTGACAATCATCTTAATGATTGAGTGTAAAAGATCAGTTTTATTATCTTGCAAAATTGTTTCTTCATCAAGAAAAGTATTAAAGTAAACATGATCAGGAGCTTTAAATAATCCTTTATTATCGTTCATACCAAACCTAGCAACAGTTAAAATGAAAGCTATTTCAACTATGTCATGTATCGTTGTTCTATTGACAATTTTCAATTTACCACAAAGGTCACTAATGAAGTGTTTTGATAAAATATAATCAATTGCTTTATCGGGTAAAATAGGTGCAATATTAGCCAATGCAATCCTTGAACTGCTAACTAAATTCAAAAATGTAATATAATCAATAAAATAAGTTTCGAGATGGTCACATATACAGTTGAATCTGACAAATTTGAAATCCATTTTATCATCAATAGAGCTACCAATTTGCTGTACACTTTCAATACTTATTTTTCTCTCAAGTGCATTACTATATTTTTCAAAGGAAAACGTACTGTCCCATTTCTTAATATCTTCTGCAATTGAGGGCATGAGCTTTTCAAATATTAACCTCAACCTATAATCCATTTGAACAAAACTTGAAATTAATGAGCCACCAAAAAAGGTCTTGATTTTATCGGCTCCAACAGACAAATCTTTGATGATTCCGGTCTTAACATTTAGATTTTGAATTAAATCTAAATCTTTAGTTATTAGTGGTGTACTATTAATATCTTTTGTATTGAAGAACAACCTTGTTTGACAATCCACATTTTTCACTTTTCTTTCACCTTCATATTTTGTAAGATTTATTTCTGACTGATTATCATTGACGCTAATGCTATCATCATTTGCAGTAATAGTGACACAATTACTGTCATTATTGATATTGTTCTCCCCCTTAATACTATTATTATTGTCAAATGGGTTATTAAGTTTGATATTGTTGCCAGACGTCACTTTTTCGTATTGATTATTCAATGGTTCAACAAGTAGCGGAATGATATTATTTTGAGGACTGTTGAATTGAATATTATCTTGAACCAAATTCCAGTTTGTTAACACTTCGTTTGGTTTTGTGTTAGCATCGGCAAATCTGAGTCTCATATTCTCATTATTGGATAACGAAGAATAAGAACTTGATATAGATGCTGCATAGCTATTATTTGTAGGACACTCTCCCATTGAATCTGGTGACAAGAAGGCAGATGTCAAAAGTGTTGAAGATTCATTGTATGTCTTTTCATTGTCCGCACTACTATTAATAGTACTACTATCTATGATTTTGATGTCATTATGTGTAAGGCTATTCTGATTGATATTATTAATACTATTGTTATTATTAGTTAAGCTAGGATCTAACTGTAAATCTTTCTCAATAATTTGATAATGACATTCTGTATTACCACTCTTTTTGCAAGAACCACATATTGGCTTTAATCTATCACATTTTATCTTTCTATGCTTACAAGTTAAACATGAAACAATTGGTCTATTCCTTGTTCTCTTTTTTTTGATACCATTTAATTGAATTATAGACTGATGTGAGTTATCAAGAATCGATTTAACGAATTTTGTTTGATAGGGAGGGGCTGTCTCAAAATTGATGGTTTTATTTGTCCCCAGGTTGGAATTCATTGCAAATGCGGTATCACTTTGCTTTGAGCTGGCTGTAGTAGTACCTTTCGGTATAACTTGGATGTACTGCATGTTTTCTGATGGTTGATAATCTCCGAGGCTTTCATACATCGGTAGTGATGAACTACCTTGCAAAATATACTCCTGTTCTGGTGAGTCATTTGAGAATGCATTTGAACTCTTTGATACTTTTGGATTGAAATTACTCATTGCTTATTAAGTTTAATGGTATTATAATACAAACGCACAAAGAGGATAACTGACATTTACCTCTTTAAACAGCCTTTTAATGAGATATTTGTTCTCAAACTAGAAGTAATGAATGCTTTTTTTGAACTTTTGATGCTGTAGCTACAATAGTTTTGTATATGTACTTGAATGCGAGACTATCAGATGCGAAGCTACTCTTGATAAAGAGAATATGAGTTGCAGCTGATAAATATACATACTTTTTTTCTAAAAAAAATGCGTGTGCCGATGACTTCAAATCCAAAATTAATCAAACAAATAACAACGAAAAAGACATTAAAAAGAGTGTTTTAAAATATATATAGTATACAAATATTAAGAGTATGGTAGTGAGTTAATATTATAAATCACGAACTCTTTGCAAATTTCTCTGCTTTAAGAGTAAAACTTCATTTTCAAGCTCTTCTCTTGACAAGGAAGGACCAAAGTCACCTTCATAAATCGTGGCCCCCGACTGTCTTCTATTTTCAATTAACTGACATTCCCAGGTATTCAAAATTTCAGTGGCACTTGGTCTTAATTTTGGATTTGGGGACATCATCCAGTTGACAACTTTGTCCAGTGCACCAGATCCATCATAAAACCAAACCGGTGTCCATGGTTCCATCATAGAGATTGCATCAATGTTTTCAAGGTACGATTCTTCTTTGGAGCTGCTTAGCGTGGCAGTGGTATTTGTGTTATTAGTCAAAGATGAATTCGTTGAGCCAACATTTATGTTTTTGGCTCTCTTTGCTAAATCCCCACTGCTTAGTCTACCAGCATCCGATAAATCCCCGCTACGTAACTTTCTCCATGGGGAACCGTTTTCTGGGAGGACCACATTTGCCGCTGTCTCCAACATAATTAGACCAACAGAAAATATATCTGCCTTTGTTGTGTATTCATGACGTGAGATGATTTCTGGTGCAATGTATTCTCTGTCACCTTCTCTATCAAAATCTTTATTTTCAATACTAATCGGTACCTTAATACCAACACCAAAGTCTCCTATTTTCAATGTACCATCAAATGTGATAAAAATATTAGCTGGTTTTAAATCTAAATGAATGATATTGTGTTGATGAATCCATTTGAGTCCCAAACATAATTCAATGAGAATTTTCCAAATTCTCCATTCATCTAGTTTAGATCTTTCACCTTCTCCATTTTGCTTCAAAAGAAATCTATCAAGAGTACCATTTTCACAAAACTCTGTCATTATGTAGAGCTGATTATTGAACTCCCACGCTGATATTAACGTAATAACATATTCATTACCTTCATTATTATTATTATCTTTGTTATTCTCATCATTCAAAATTGAAACTTCTTTCAACAATTCAACCTCTTCCCACAATCTCTTTCTTTTCTTAGGCCCAAATATCTGTTCTTTAGTCTTCTTAACAGCATACTTAACACCCTTGAATTCAACTTCATAAACAAGTGAGAATTCTCCATTACCAAAAAGTGTACAGTTTCCAAATTTTTCATAGAGATGGGAATCAATTTCCATTTTTTGTATATCAGAAGTATTGCCAACATCTGTCATAACGCTGGAAGACCATTGTAGAGTTGGCACTTGAGTGTTTGAATTTTCAGATGGAATTTTAAACGCCTCAACAGGAGTTTTAGGCCCAAGTGATTCATTTGTTTTATTATCATGCGTTAACACTAAAATTTTTGATGGCTTTGTAAAAATATCCGAGACAAGTGACTGTTGAGATCCAGCCCTTTGCCAGTAGCTTCCATTATTATCATTACTTTGTGAAAGGCCATTCGTATATCTCATTGACTTTTTTATTGTTGGTGATTCATTTTCAGTAATTCTATCCTCATCGAAAGTTGATGAAGTGAGTTTCGGCTGCCTTTGTAAATCAGATAGTAAATCATTGAAAGATTCGGTTTCAATTCTGTTATTCGCAGAGGATGCATCATCATCAATCTCCATATCAAATTTTGATAAGTCATTCCAATTATTCTTTAAGTAACTACCGTTGTCAACGGTAGTGTTGAAGGTAGTATTATTTAGTGAAGGACCACCTCCTAGGGAACTATTATATGTATTATTATGGGGTGTTGAGATTGATGCCTTTGCGGATCCAATGATATCTCGAAGTCCCTTCTTCATTGGAGTTTCAGGAACAGGTTTGAATTTATCCCTTTGATGATCTCTGAATAACTTATCAGATTTACTAACAAGACCAGATGATGAAAACACTGATAAGAGTGGTTTGACAGAGCTCAGTGATGCAGAAGATGGTAATTTTTCATTACTCGAATTGTTATTGAATGGAGTCACGTAGTGTCCATTTGTGGATATTGGAGCACTCGAAATTCTCCTATTATTAACACTTGATCTATTCAATGATCTTGATAAATTCAGTGGTTTGACAATGTTTCCAATCTTTTGATCATCTTCAATACTTGGCTTTCTGGGCGTTGAAGATGTTAAATTGTTGCAGCTATTTCTGGTTTTTTTGAAAGTAGGTTCGTCTCTTTTAAAAAAGGGTGACGTTGAAGTGTTTGACGATGAGCTTGAGGAAGATCGTAAGGGGATTGAGCCAAAGATATTGTGTGATTTCTTGGATCCCATGGCAGAGGCAGATGACAGCGGTGGTGAATAGTTTTTCGGGGTATACCTTGAATCTGTGGAACCACTTGATGTTGATGTTTTTGTTGTAGAGGCGGAGGATATTGTTACATTAGTTTCACTTGTGTTCAAAACGGCGCTTTTGGTGCCCTTGAGTAGTTCGATTGGTTTCCTTGTGTTTGTAATGACGTTACTTAACGTGTGTTTATGCAGGGGGAACATCTTTTTGGACATTTTGAGCATTGAGGGCGTTGACTTTGAGTATGACAGCCCAGTACTAGGCTCACTATCACTGTCCATGTCCATGTCCATTTCCTCACCACCTTCAAAAGATAACTCATTGAAGCTCTTAAGCATCTCTTCATTTCTAGAATAGTTGGTTTTAATCACTCTTGAAATGCTTGGAGACTCTTCATTTTTGGCGTACTTCGACTTGATGACCCTTGCAGTGTTCGGAGAGTCGGTGACCATAGTAGACAGCGTCGATGAGCCTCGTGAAGACAAGTTCAGCACTCCCGAACTCCTCTTCAAATTGAAACTTGGCCTCTGCAGTGTTTGCTTAGTAGACGGTGACAACGAGTGCATCGAGTTCGGACTCTGGGAAGGGCTCCAGTGGTGAGCCCTCTTCTTCGCATTTGCCGGAAATGCTGTTCGGTTCAGTGATGATGGCGATATTTCTGTCAATCCCTCTTGTCGTTGACGATTGACCATTTTAGTTGTTGATATACTTGTGTTTTCGCTGCAATTATGTTAATTGATAATATTGAATGTCTGAAAATAACTGCACTAGGTACCAGTATTCAAATGCTTCCCTCTAATGGCTATTTTCTTGTTTTATTAATCAATAACGTCTAATTGTTGTTTTACTTTTGTTTAGTTGTTGATATTGCTACATTGTTTTTTCTCTTTGTCCCTTTTGTTGTTGTTGTTGATAAAAGTTTAAATTTTTTTTGGAGGTTTCGCGTTGCGTCGCAAAAGTCGACGCCAAAAATAAATGTTTCGTCTAAGCGGCTAATTTCCGACAACCGAACTATTTTTGTTACGACAAATAATCAGTCATGGTTAAAATTTTTAAGCTCGATTTGATAACCGACACCCGATTTGCCGAGAACACCTTTTGAATAAAAAACGTTTCAACAGTTTCAAAATCGGCTCAATTTTCAAAAAACGAAGTTTTTCGATATGTGGCAAAATAAAGAAAATGGAAAAACGTTGATTCTTTGATACCTATTTCCTCTTGCTCTTCTTGTTGTCTGCTGTTATAAATCATGAACCCGGCTATCTCCAACCTTGTGTTGATGCTTGCATCCATGCAGCTCACAAAACGTCTTGATCTAGAAAATCCAGATGTGATCTTCTACGTCAGATGTGCTTTTGCCACCGGTACCCTTTTGACCCTTGCAGTTTACTTGTATGTCAGACAAGTTATTATTTCAAAGAACGACTTGACCACTTTGAAGTACCTCGAGCCAGCCAACAAGATGTCAGGTGAAACTGAGGATAAACTCATCACCACCACTGTTAAGGACTATGACTTGGCACAGGTTCAAAGCGCCATCAAGGGTATCTTCACGTCTCTCGCCATGACCGGTTTCATGCATTTGTACATGAAGTTCACTAACCCATTAGTGATGCAATCTATCTCCCCTTTAAAGGGTGCCTTAGAATCCAACATCGTTAAGATCCACCTTTGGGGGTCTGCCGCTACTGGTGACTTGAAGAGACCTTTCAAGGCTGCTCCTTCCCTTTTGGCCGGTTTGACTGGTCAAAACGCCAACAAGACTGACAAGGAGTCTATTGCCAAGGCTGAGATTTCCGGTGCAGGAGGTGTCAAAGAAGAATAATTAAACTTTGCAGTTATATTTCGTATAAATAGTGTTTATTAATAATGGATAAGAGATTGTCTACTTTATTTATTAATTTTAAGCATACACAATTCTACACTGGTGATACTGGCTCTTTTTATATTCTTATATGATAGTTAGATGCCATTATAGATTAACCACTAGTTTATCTTACATTTTGGCTATCAGTATCAAAATTACTATAAAACAACCGCTTGTTAACATAGTCAAAAACAACACGTAGTGACCACTTGTCTGAAAATAATAGCAGTTATCAACTTCTCCGTCTCCACTCTGGTCCCACACCCACTCGTCTTTCCAGTCTCCATTAAAATCAATGAAATAAAGATCCAAATTTCGACCTCTAAAATATCCAACGAAACAGAGTATCAAAGCATAGATTTGGAATACAAGCCCAATAGCTGCAAACTCCTTCGAAAAGAGTTTCATTACTAACACCGAAAACGATAATACACCAATGCATGTTCTGATATACGCTCCCTGATAAGTCCTCTGGTGAGCTCTGATATCAAGCTGCTGTGCAGGCGTTAACTGTGTTATTCGTGAAGGCCTCCTCTGGATTCCATTATGCGGTTTAACGCCAGATGCTTGCATTGTTCCCTGTGCAATAATATACTTTCAAGATAACATTGTGGCTCCTAGCTTGCATGAACCAGATTTTTTAAAAATTAAGGAAAGAGCTCTAAAATAGATAATACAAGAAGTGTTAAATATAGGGTAGAATTAAGCTATTAGAAGAAGAACTAGTAGTATCACCAACACTATTATAAGCAATGCAATGCAACAGTTACCACCCCATTCGCTTGTCTCTAAAAATTCGTTCATTTTCCTCATACCTGTACCAACGATTTTCAAATTCAGTCTGTCCATGCTTTCTTCCACCTGGTCAAGTAATGATCGCTGATCTTCGAGCTCGTCACTAATATGTAGTGCCTGCTGATGTAAATTATTAATTGACTGTGTTAACTGTGTTGAAATCAAAAGATCTTGTTCTTGAAGAAGTTGCTGATGATAAGCGTTTGTTGCTGACTGCACATCTTCTGGGCTATCGAATGGATTTTCTCCATATTGACCTGGCATTTCGTTGGCACCTCTTTGCTGTCGCATTGTTGTTAATTGGGCTTTGAGCGATTGAACTTGTTCTCTTTGGTCTATAGTCAGGTCTGCCAATGACTCTAATTCGTTTACTATTTGCACAAACTCCGACTCCAGCGGCTGATACTGGATACTCTGTGGACCTAAATCATCAAGTTGACCCAGAATTTGGCCCGCTTCAGTGTGCAGTTTGCTAAATTCCATCTCTTTTTTGCTCTTTATATGTAGTTTCCAGATGATGAAGTAACTTCAACTATTTTTTTTCCCACACTATAAATATAGATATATATATATATTTGATAGGTTTAATAACAATAGACACATTGATCGAACGGAGGAGGAGGAACATGAACGTTATAAAGGATAGCAATGCTGATTATGCATTTTTAGAATTAAGTGACGTACAATTATTGGCTTTAATGGCTGCAAGTATTGATCCATTAAAATCAGTTACAATTCTAGTCAAAAATGGAGTCCAGTTAGCTTATAAGATAAAAACGTACTCATCGAGTACAAAAACTCATGTTGTGGATTCTAAAATTATTAAAATCATAAGAAGGAACAATGATAATGGCGATAACGTTTATTTGACATTGAATAATGATATAGCGGTAAATTTAGGTAAAGAAAGTCCAATTATATCAGTGGTTAACAGTAACCCAGTATTATCACAAGACCAACTGCTTAGTATAAAACAAAGGAAAACTAAAATGATGATCTTACAGAGTATATTGAACGATAGGAATACCGAGTTTATTGAAAATGGAATTTTGTTTGACCACATTAAAACTGAAAATAAAATTAAGGATATACCAAGCATAGATCTGACGTTATATAAGGAACTACTAAAAACTCTTAAAAGTGAAGTTATTAAAGAGAGGATGCTGATCAAATGGGACAAAGTATTGGATGCAGGTAATGTGAACATTGAAAGCAATCATTGGGACAAATTTATTAAATCGAAAAACTATAATACCAGCTCACTTAGCTATGGGATATTAACGGGCAAGATGTCACAGAAAAGTACTAATGTAAAAAAGAAAACAGTTACTTCAGGCAAACAACCAAGTCCATCGACAAATACAGGTAAAGCCGAAAAGGTTGCTAAGCAAGCACTTCCATTAAAAATCAAAGAGCAACCACACGCAGCAATTAAAGGCGTTTCAAAGAGAGAAAAAATCGAACAAAAGGAAGCTCAGGCAACTGCTAAACCTCCTTTGAAACCAAGGTTACAGATTGTAAGTAAAAATAATCAAGATTTTTATTTGAGTCGAATTGTTCAATTGAGAGAAATGATACAAACATTCCAAAATAGATATTTAATTTACTTTCAATGGTTCAATGAACTAGACGCAGTATGGAAGAAGTATAAGGATATTTTGACAAATCATGTTACAGAAGAGACAGTATCAAAATTTCATCATTTGTGTGGTGATGAATCAAATATTTCAACATTAGATTTGAATGTAACCAATTTGGCGAATATACCCCAATGGAAAAGTTACATAGAAAGGTGGAATGAACGTGTCAAGCAATTTATGGAGCTGCACAATGATATATTGAGGATGAGATGGGATATATTTGACAATGCTGCAAAATTAGAAAAGGAAGCCATTGACAGTGGTGTTGTTACGAACGGTGAAGAATTTTGGGAAAATTATTTGTTCTCTTTACCGCAACTGCCACCAGCAGTTGCAGCAAAAGGGGCATCGTGAATGTGTTATTGTGAATTTATAATTTTTTATTATGTACACATTGAATAAATAGATTAAAAAAGAATTTGGTTTAAATTAATAGTATGGAGTTACTTGAGACTAAGGTTTAGTTATTGTTTGAAAGAAAGCGTATGACTTTAGCATCTTTTTTTATTCGTTATCATCCAGCACGTTCACAATTACAATAAGCCTCTAGTTTCAAATTGTTTGTAAAGAGCTTCACCCAACATACCTGGAGATGGGACAACTTCGATTTCAGCCTTAGTGAGAGCTTCAATCTTGGATTGAGCGGTACCCTTACCACCAGAGATAAGAGCACCAGCGTGACCCATTCTTCTACCAGGTGGAGCAGTGACACCAGCAATGAAGGAAACAACTGGCTTTGGAACATCTCTAGTCAAGTTGTATTGCTTGAGGAACTCAGCGGCTTCTTCTTCAGCAGAACCACCGATTTCACCGATCATGATGATACCTTCAGTTTCAGGATCGTTGACGAAAAGAGTCAAAGCATCGATGAAGTTAGTACCAGGAGAAGGATCACCACCCATACCGATGACAAGAGACTGGCCAAGACCAACTTGGGTAGTTTGACCAACAGCTTCATAAGTTAAGGTACCAGATCTGGAAACGATACCGATTCTACCTCTTTTATGAATGGCTTGTGGCATAATACCGATCTTACATTGTTCTGGAGCAATGATACCAGGACAGTTAGGACCCACTAATCTGGTCTTAGATTGGGTCTTAAGGAGCTGGGACACTCTCAACATGTCTTGTTGAGGGATACCTTCAGTGATACACACAACAAGAGGAATCTCAGCAGCGACGGCTTCTTCGATGGCTGAGGCAGCGATTGGAGGTGGCACAAAGATACCAGATGCAGTGGCACCAGTGTGCTTCATTGCGTCCGAAACACTGGCAAACACTGGCTTACCCAAGTGGGTTTCACCTGCCTTCTTTGGATTGGTACCACCAACAATTTGTGTTCCATAGTCAAGTGCTTGTTGAGCATGGAAGGTTGCTTGACGACCAGTGAAACCTTGGAAAATGACCTTGGTGTCTGCGTTGATCTTTAAGTTGTTGACCGTGTCAGCGTACTGTCTAATGGCCTTGGTGGTTGAAAAGGATCTCTTGAACATCGTTTCTATCTCTTGGACACTCGTCGATGTGTTGAGCTTCCAGAAATAAAAGGGGCAACCTCGCTCGCTTTTATACTTTGACATCTTGACCGGTGCACCGAGCGTAAAGTGACCCCCACGCACCAACTGACTTAATGGTCCACCGGCACGCAGTGCTGTACGAAACACTTGATAAAGTTTTACTATTGTCTAGGTTACGCCAGGGGCTATCAAACGATATCATATTAGCTACGGTAACCGTTGTGCAAACCCGCTTTTTCACTCGGGGTTTCTTATTTTCTTTGTTTTTCACAGAGGCTTCATGGCTCATATATGGGAAACTTGTACAATGTAGATTAAAAATCACAGTTGATAAATATATACTCGGGGCGTTGGGTCTATGTAAATAGACGCATGTTTGATTTCACAGTAACTTGTGAATTTTAGTTTAATTAACAGGCAAGAATCTCTCAATTAATAAATAATCCTCCGTATCTTATACTACGGCCACCAAGTAACTCCCAGTCTTCTTTGCTGACCCACATCTCCTCAATAACTCTCAATTTCGCATAAACACACCCTCCTTTCCATCCAATCGTTTGTGGATCGAGATCACTTGGACCCATGACATCAACCTGACACTCAGTACCGGACTCCAAAATGCCTCTCATCTTCTTGAGTTGATCCTCGTTGAGTTCAAATGGCTCTTCAGTACTGTGCGCTTTGCGTAAATCCTTCACGATCTTGATACATTCAGCTAGCTTTGTATTCGACATCAGATTGCTTCTGCTAATATGTAGTCTGTCAATCAACATGTTTTCAATACCACTTAGGCAACCCCCACCACCAACAACGCAAACATTAGACCAAAACTTTTCCATGCGGTCGACATCTTCACTTCCAGCAACGGCAATGGACTCCACTATTGCAGTATCCAATGGAGTCATGTTTTTTCTCAAATCGTTACTATACTCGAACTGAAACTTTCTTTCGTAGTCCTTTTGGAACTTTTCGTTTAGCCACTCACCAGTATTAAACTTGCTTGGTTTGGCTCTCTTAGCACCACCACCACCTGCCGTATTTGGTTCGTTATCGTAATATATCTCACTAGTAATCTCCAAAACGTCCTTCAATTCGAGCTTGTGCAATTCGATATTAGCTTCTTCAAGTTTTTGTAATGCGGATAACGTGCTTTCATTGAGGTAACCCTCAAATTTTCCACTTTTACCTTCGAATAACGGTCTGTGAATTTTCTTTGAAGGTGACAGTTGGTCCAGTAACATACCTATTTTGACATTTTCATCAGATAGTATAACACTATCCTCCTTTGGCTCGTTGAAAATTTCCGGGTAGAATAATCCCATTGGACATGTCATTACTTCATCCCAAACTTTAAACAAATATTTCTTAGCCTTGATTTCGTTACGTTCATTTTTCCGATCTCTAACAATTGTATGGCTTGTTTTTATACCAACAACTTCATCATCAAAGGTAGCACATTCCTTGAAAATTTCTCTTATTGTCCAAAAATCTCTAATATCTGATAAATTGATACCCCATTTCATTTGTTGATCAATAAGACACTTGCCCCATAACCTCACAATATCGCTCATACCATAATCAAGTTCTAACCTGGAATTTTCAACAACGACACCCTCCTCAACGCATGCAATATGAATAGCTCTAGCTCCAATATCAACTATACAACCCGATGATAAACCAGCGCCAAATGATGATGCCAATGCCTCTTGAATGATAGCCACATTTTTGAAACTTAGTCTTGTTATTAACAATCCCACCATTGTTTCAATATAAGCCTTTGAGTATATATTTGGTAAAACCAACATGACGTTAATATTACAGTAATCTTTATAGTGAATGCCAAACAATTTCTTTAGAGATTGTCTCAAAATTAATTCGATGTCACCTAAAACTTCTTCTTGACTGTTGTATAATGAATCAGTGTCGTTAAACCCAGAAAGCGAGCCTGATGTAAAGGGAGATCTAATAACCCAATTTTCTAAGTCACCTATTTTCAAAACGTCTTCTCCAACAACATAGTCACCTCTAAACTTATCACTGAAAATTGTGTCATTTTCGTCAGTCATTGGATCATCAACATTTTCAAAAGTTCCCTTTCTATTAAAATGTCTGCATTGCTCTGAGGAGTTAGGCAGCATTCGGCGTTTATAGTACTTCATTCTTTCCTTGAAAGATTCCTTGATTGGTAGTAGTTTCTCTCTGAAGTGTTCTGAGTCGACCAAGTCTAATTCATCATTTTTCCTCTCAACTACATGAGTCTTTGGGTCTAATGGAATCTTTTGATCTTTTGTTTGGCTCTTATAAGCAACCATATTGATGACTTTTTGTGCTTCGATATCATTCGACCATCCAATTTTGATCGTCTCGGATCCTGGATGGATGACTAGGATTCTTTCTTCGACTTCATCGGTTTCGATATCCATCTCACTGACATCGTCGTCATCAACCATATCATCATCTAGTTCACTGGTTAGCACAGGTGTGTTACTTTGAGAATCTTCCTTTTTCTTAAGTAGATTTCCTGAACCATTGCTACCTAACTTTCTCTTTTTCATGTTGTTTAACACTGTTTCTCTAGTGTTTCTAATCATTCTAAATTGGTCATCTTTACGAAGATACTCAGTGTAGTAGTTCTTCTGGTTGATTAGAGGGACAAATGGGATGGTAGAGAATAGTAAGTCACCTTGGTCAACTCTTTTGATTCCTGCCTCTTCAAGTCTCAACTGCAGTTTTTCACTAGCTCGTTGACGGTCTTGACGACGCTTTAGCAACACATTAGGGTCAGTACCCTTTTTTTGTTCCGACATGCTATGATGATCTGTATGGAACCAATAACCTTACAAACGCGTTGTTGAATTTATCACTATAAGAAAAATTACACTTTTTTTATAAGGCTATAAAGGCTAAGAACTAAACTAAAACCAAATTGACTTACACCAGTTGTAGGTATCAGTTGACTAACATTTTGGCACAAAGAAAGCATGTCACATTTTTGTTAATTATAAACCTTTATCAAATTTTCAGTTCTCTTAATCTACACAATTATCAATGACTTTGATAATTAAGTTGGCTACCATTCTCCACTTGACGGCCACCCCAACGACAACACTCAATGTCGCAAACACAGACACAGCTAATGCACCGCTTGAAGCAGCCGAAACGTAAACGGCGTAGCAGATTAGAGTTGTCAATGACCATAGTGGAATTGGCAAGTTGGGGAACTCGTTTCTCAAAACAAAGCCGAACTTGACCAACAGTGTGCTCTGCATACTATTTGCACTGAGAAACGACTGTATCCTGCTGTCGTTCCAGCCATTCTCGTTGCTTCTGATGCACTCGTTTAAAGTTGTGATAAAATTCGGATTTACTGAAAGATCCATGAACTGTCGTACGTCTTGCCATATAGAAGATGTGTTGGCCACAGCAACAATTGCCGTATTAACCACCTGATAAACAATCATAACCACAAAAGCAATAGTAAATAATCCAGTTACTTCTAAAACCAACGGTCTTCTTGTTATCAAGGTATGGCTTTGCACGTCTGACTGTACTCGTTCCCATTCATGAATAATCTCTCGAGCCTCCTGCACGGTACCAACGGGTGTCGTCCGCTGCAGCCTCGAGCTGTTGTTGGCTAATCGATTAGCCAAGTCAAGAAGCTCCTGAATGTCAAACTGCGGTACTTCTCCGCCATCCTGTTCCCCTCTTCCTTCAAGCGCACTGGCTCCTATATGGCTGCCATGCATTTCATGATCTTCACTAAATCGCCTCCTGGCTCCGCCTTCCTGCCTGGAACTCATCATTAACTTTAATGAAGGAGGATTTGTAAGGCGAATAAAAATAATTTCCCTTATTGCGTTTGGAATCAAATTCAGATGCAATTACTCGTGTTAATGCTCTCGATCATGGCATTTTTTCAGCCTACAAGGTGAAAGAAAGGAATTCTGTGGCCTATTACTTTGTAAGTGGAATGGCTCACTATATTTGTGTGCCATTTATAGGCAAAGATTTGCAAAATCAGATTGGGGGTTGATTTATAAATTCTTTGTATTGATGAATGTTTCAATACACCAGGCCAAAGAATACCAAACATGAGTGGTGTGTATTTATTAGTATGTGATACATAGAAACTTTGCCTGGATGGGTTTGCCCAATCGATTTCTGCTATTTCTGCATATATCATGAGCAACGACTGTGAATTGCAGTAAAGTGAATTCACAACAAATGTACATATGACTGATACACAACACTATAGAAGATATAAGGTTTCGGTAACACAAGACCAAGTTCCATATATTGGGTAACGTTAAAGCGATCAATGAATAAAAAAACTTTGGTGTACGGTGGGTTTGAGAATCAATTCATTTTTAAATCACTATTCCGAACCATATTTAGCTTATTCAATACCATCTATTGCATTTTCCCCTCTTTAACGATATACCATGTTATCAGTATCACAAATTCTGTACTTTTCCTTCATATGGCTTTAGGCTTCTGCGAAGAAAAATTTTTTAATTATTTCCCAATTCATCACTGCTTTTGTCAGATAGCATATCATCTATTGATATATTGAAAATGAGTGACGAAAAACAGTATATCTCTTACAACCATATTCATCAGCTGTGCCAGGAAATTGCACCTAAAATCCTTGACCTTGATATCGATTTCATCATTGCTATCGGTGGTGGTGGATTCATTCCTGCTAGAATGCTTAGAACGTTTTTAAAGAAACCTGGTGAGTCGTCAAAGAGAATCTTTGCTATCATTTTATCGCTTTACGAAGACTTTAACACCAAGGGTGACATGGCAGAAGAGGTTGGTACCGAAGTGAAGCGTGTGCAATGGATCAATTATGAGGACAGTGGTGTTTCTTTAGTTGGCAAGAGAATCTTGGTCATTGACGAGGTCGACGACACTAGAACCACTATCCATTATGCATTAAAGGAGCTTGAAAAGGATGCAAGAGTTCAGAACGCCCAGAAGCTTGGACTCAGCATCGACCATCCAGAAATCAATGCACCATTGGACACAGAATTTTTCACGTTTGTCCTTCATAACAAGGATAAGCCAAAGAAGGCAGATCTACCAGATGTTGTTGCAAAGGAAGGACACTACATTGCAGCACGTACCACACCAGACTGCTGGATTGCTTATCCATGGGAATCTGACGACATTGTGCACCATCAAATCATGGCTGAAAAGCAAGGCTACGATATTGATATCAAAAGGGATTGACTTTATATTATATTGTTACCGTAATAATAATAATATTAGTAATAGAAAGTACTGTAAAAGTGGTGAGGGTAACGATAAGGATTGTCGTAGTGGAAATCATAACGATTAAAATGTGACAGATAAGATATTGCAAAAATATTAGCTAGAGAATACACCACACAGCTATCAACAATACACAGTAAATGGATACTATAGTACCACTCAGTATTTGTGCAATAACTAAAGTAGTGTTTAATGAATGAATGTGTAATAATAGAACTTATAGATGATAATAATAGTGCTTCGTAGATGGAATAAATATTTATAAAATGGCTTTCATATAAAGAGAAGATGGAATTACGATAATGATGAATATCGTGGCTATAGCATTCATTTGTGACCATCGCCACAGGTATTAGTTATAACTTTGCTTCGTTGGTTGATCCTTTTCTCCCCCAAAAATCAATGAAACATTCTAACAGGATAACTGGTGTCATACATACCATGTTCCTCCTCAGACAGAATCCTCAACTTAAAGTTCTTGTTTAGTGTTGGCGCAACAATTGGTCCCCCGTTTCTATCAAGGATTTCATTGTTGATAACTGACGCATCAGTCGCTGTCAATGTTGCAACTAGATCCACTGCACCGGATCCACTCACGGCAGCAAGCTCCTTCACACCAGCATCTCCCTTTGGCAATCTGGAGTGGGTTTGGTTGCCCAACTTCAAAAGAGCACCCACTCTCGATTGGTCAAATGTAGACATTCTAGGGTAATTTCTTCTGCTGTCTCTTGCGCAAAAGTCGTTCTGCACAATGTCTCCGCTTGGGATTGTTCTTGCATCCTTGTACTTGTGTGGTTCACTCGTTGGTGCTGGCACTCTGTAAAACGGAACATAAGGATTACCACTCGATCTGTTTGGCACAAGAGTGAGCCACTGTCTCAATGTCTCCCAAATACCAGTAGACCCGGTGGTGTACTTCTTAAAAACAGGAACAGGACCTCCAGACATCTCTCTTCAGCTTATATATACGTTATAATAAAGAATATATACTCTCTTAATGTCTTTTTTCCCCTCCAATGGGATCCGCTTCAAAAAAAATTACGATATTTGCAAACATCCGTGCACCACAAATAGTTGCTCAGCACTCTCTGTTGGCAAAGGAAGCAATCATACCGACTTCAGTTTCGTCGTACTCCTGGCA
Source organism: Saturnispora dispora (assembly GCA_003708095.3). Taxonomy (NCBI): domain Eukaryota; kingdom Fungi; phylum Ascomycota; class Pichiomycetes; order Pichiales; family Pichiaceae; genus Saturnispora; species Saturnispora dispora. The sequence goes on along the minus strand of PPND03000006.1, from coordinate 256,572 downwards.
AACGACGTCGTCATCGGTGACAATAGTGTTTGCCTGCACCAACTGCTTTCTAGGGAGCTTTTTCTTCAACACAACGGGTCTGTAGGCAAGCATTGGCGCTGCAACGTCACTTTGTTCTTTGAAGAACTTGGTACCATTGACAACGTCACCGCTGCACTTGTAGATGTGTAGATGCTTTAAGAGGTCTGCAATGGCATCTTGACCAACAGTGGCAATCTGCGATCTGTCCACTTTAATTACCAAATCATCGTGGTCGGCCTCTGTGGACTCCAACTTGACTAGTGGGTTCTTCTTGCCAGCACTGGCATCCAAGTAGGTCTTCAATATGGCGTATCTGGCCTGACAGTGGGCTTGACCCCACTTGCCGTCATTGTAATACTCCATTCCACAGAATCCAGCACGGCACATGGAAAGGTACATTACATAGATGATATCGTCTTGCTCTTGCTTCGTTTTGAACCCAAAGATGTCTAAAATAGCTCTGTTGGTACCAAGATACATCGCAACAGCCTCAGCACGACACTCCTCATAGGCACCAGCAATAGATCCAAATAAAGATCCCCATGTCTCACCCTTCTTATAGTAAGTGCTCACAGCCTTACCGTCGAGACCCAAAGGTGGTTTAGCTTTATCAAAATTGAAACTGCCATCATCAAGCTCCATTAACAACTTACCTGTACCATGGCCAAGCAATTCGTGAATACCAACTTGAACTTCAAACGCATCAACACGATACTTTTCGTATAAGTCTTGGTCTTCTTCTGAGATAAATGAAATTGGCTCCTTGGAGGACTTGGCACTGAGAACGTTACCAAGAGAAACATTCTTGAACCCGATGTTGATTCTGATCTTGTCATAGTTAGGAATGTTGATACCAGCTGGGCAGCCTGAACCTGCAAACGTTAAGACTTCCAAACTGGTGAAATCAGGTGGTGTGAAAGTGTCCTTTTCAAAAGCCTTATCCCATGGTAAATCGGTAATGAAACTTTTAGCATTGTCAACAAGTGATCCAAATTTTGCGGTTCTGTCTTTGTTGACCATTGCAACAAGTCCCTCCCATTCACCTTTGGTGCCAAGATAGTCTCTGTAGGTTTCAATGAACCCGATATTGGTCTCAACTTGAGGTTTCAAATCTTTGACCCAGTACTTTTGAGAGTCAAAATGAGCATTCATGGATCCAGTCATGAATGAGGTAATGTACTGCTCAAGCATCTTCTCCTGTGTCTCATTTGCTGCATATTTCTTGGCTTCAAGTAGATTTTCAACAATCTTGCTAAACTCTTTACTGTGGTCACCAAACTGAAACTCTAGAGAAGCCTTTCTGTTGCCATCTTTGATATCAAATTCAATACTTTCAGGGTAGTATCCAGTGGCATTAGATTTGAAGGCCCCGGCAACATGTACAATGAACTGAGTGTCTGATTTCTTCTCAACTCTTATGTTTTCAGGCATAATCCCATTTTGTGCCAATGCTGAGTCCACAGCTTTACCCTCTGCCTTGCTCACAACATTCAAGTAGTAACCTGAAACATGACCATCTTCTGGGGAGCCGAGTAATGCCGTCTTTTCATTAATACTGTAAACTGCGTTTTTAACAGATTCATATAAATCCTTGACCTTGGCGTCTTCAATGACTTCAATTAGCTTAGTGAAATCGCCTGACTCAATTCTTGGAATAAACTTGGTATCACCAAACGATTTGTAGTTACCTAAGTTGGCCAATAACATTGATGCATATTCTAAATACAGTTTAACCTTTTCTTGATCAAAGTTGATAGACTTGTAATCACTGGCAACAGCTTTATCAATTGCCAAAATCAAATCAAATATACCCTCTGACTCTGGTGAGACACTTCTTAGAACAGCACGAGATCCCCAATGTGATGCTTTAGAGAAATAATGTGCATAAAGTTTCTCTCTTCTGGTGAGTTTGTTAAAAAACGGTGCTGCTGATAACCTGGCAATTGGTGCCCCACTATCAGCGAGATGATGAGTCTTGTTGAATGTTGACATGGCTCTTCTTAGCATTTATATGGAAAAAAGAAGATATCAGTGGCAAAGTTGATAGCAGTGAACGCATCAAGAAAAATTCCTATCACCAAACGCTACTCTCTTCTTGAAACAACTCTCTAATGGAACCGCATCCACAGAAAAAGAAGCAGACGGACTTGGAAAATAAGATACAGCGCCAGCTGGTGAACATGAGTGCTAATCTAGAGCAAGTTGCGTTGAAATTGGACGAGATTCAGAGAATCAATGAGAAAACAGTTGTTACTGCTCAACTCCAAAATGCTTATAACAAGCAGATCCAAGATGAGAAAGAGGGTTAGTGTAACAAAGAGTGTATTAAGAAAAGAATCCAGAACTAAACAAGTAATATAAACGATAGATGAAACCCATCTAAGCAAAAACAAAATATTTGGGAGCTAAAACCTTGGTTAATGGATGACAAGGCTTGATACCTCGTTATGCAAATCCATTCACAATCCTAGTTTTAAAACCATTTATTTCTTTGGTAAGAGGTTAAATCTTCTCTTTAAAGTAACTCTTTGACGAGAAAATTTGTCATCTGGAGAAAATCTAGCAGGGTGGGCAGAACGGGTAATGACACCAGATGGGAGAACCTTCTTCAAAGTGTAAACCCTCTTACCCTCAGCATCCAAAGTGTACATTAAATGCATTTCTTGTTGGTTTTAATCTGTTTTACTGAAATGAAAGTCTTCAACTAAGAGAAGATGAAAATTTTTTTGTTCTTAAAAGTGCACTCAATAGCTTATTGCTTGTAATTTTTGTGTCTAAAGACCAATTTTCGAAATGGACAACGATTTATTTGCTGATTTGCTTGGTGGAGCTAGCTCTAGATCAACAAAGAAGGATATCCAGACATTGGGAGAATTAGACCAGTCCAATAAAGTCACACCGACTCAAACGGGACAGCTGGATCTGGACTTTTTAGATAGCTATGTGTCAAAATCGTCACAGTCCCCTTCCAAATTCGATGGCCTGTTGCAATTGGATCAGCCCTCTAAACCTTTTACTACTCCCAATCCTACTCCAGTTTGTTCTGCAGTTGATTCTACTGTAAATCTGCTAGATGGAGATTTTGATTTTCTTTCCAACCACTCATCGTCGTATGCTGCTGCATCTCCAAAATTGTCGTCGTCACCACCGCAAACTAAACCAAAAAAAGAGCAAAATCGACTACATGTAACGCCCAAGTCTGTTCCCAAAGGGAATATACGAGACGAAGCGTTGGCTGAACTGATGGATATGGGGTTTTCAATTTCATTAGCTAACAGTGCTTTAGATTCTACTTCCAATGGGTATGACTTGAATGAAGCGATATCTTATTTAATGGACAAAGCACATACCAAAACTGATCAAAGAGGCACTGCATCAAAAAATCAGGAAGGTGATTTTGGCTCTATTGTCAACAGTTTGTCAAACGATCTTTTCAGTAAGGCCACCTTCTTATTGAATAATAGTAGGAAAAAGCTGCAGGAAGGTCTGGATACTTATAAAAAGCAACAGATTGAGAGAAACAATGGGAAGCCATTATGGATGAAGAATGCAGAGAAATACAAAAGCCACCAAAACACTATTCACGATGAAGAGAGTTATGTTGATAATGAGAGGGATTTCACTCAAAGAACTCCAGAGCAAGCACCTCAGAAAAAGCAAAGCTCTAACGAAGAAGGTGTGCTTTTGAATGAGTTTATCGAACTCACCACTACGATAAAGCCAGTTCAAAACGGGCAAACAAAACGTTCAAGGCCAGACGCAACGTTAGAACACTCTCCCGTAAACTCACAACGAACTAACATCTCAAAAAATGTGTCTGGTTACCACATATCGTTTCCTCCTTTGGATTCTAATCAACAATCTAAATTGACTAGTTTTAGAATGGAAGCTGGAACTTCATTCCAAAATGGTGATTACTCTAAGGCAATTGAATACTACAATCAATCTCTCTCAATATTACCAGCTTTGCATCCTTTGAAAGTCATGTTTTATTCCAATCTTGCGTTAGTGTATTCGAAATTGGGAAATCCAAAATGTCAATTAGAGTCTAGTATGCTCGGAATGGAATTAATATGCACTCTTCTATCAATAAAAAGACCAAGCATTAATGAATTGTCTAACATTGAGATAGAGCCATCGAAAAATTTGAAGTCATTCTGGATAAAAATGCTAACCAAAAAAGCAGAAGCATTAGATTCGCTAGAAAGATGGACTGAAGCAAAACAATTATACGAAGAACTAATATCAATAGGTGAATGCACAAAATTAATATTGGATGGTAAGTCACGTTGTGTCAAGGCAATCAACTCGTCAAAACCAAAATCAACCACAATCAAAAAACAAGTGAATAAGGCAGAGTCTAAAGTTCAATCAAAAGTTCAAAAAGAAGCCGTGGATAAAATTCGTAAGGATAACATTGTAAATGCCCAAATCGAGTCTCAAAAGTTCCAATTACATGATCAAATAGGTGTTCAATTGGATAATTGGAGAAAAGGTAATGAGCACAACATTAGAGCTTTGATTAGCTCTTTGGACAAAATTCTATGGGATGAGTTGAATTGGAAACCTGTAAAATTAACTGATTTAGTTCTGGATAAAAAAGTTAAAATAAATTATCTGAAAGCTGTTTCGAAAGTTCATCCTGACAAAATACCTAATGATACTAGCATAGAAAAGAAGATGATTGCTGAAGGTGTTTTCATTACATTAAATCAAGCATGGGAGGACTGGAAACTTGCCAACCAATAAATTTAGTTTTTGGTACGTCAATTATTTATTTTATATATATATAAAGTACATCTTTTGTAAGAAAAAATTATTGTGATTCCTGAATCACATTATCTGGAAGGAATCATACAATCTTGATATTTTTCTAATGCAGTATTCAAACTAACAAGCAATGGATCAACCATTGTTCTTACTTGAACTTTAAATGGATTTGAATCTTGAAATTGATTGATTTGAGATTCAATTCTATCAATACAATTTTTGACTGAAAAGTAATCCTTTCTTAATTTGATTAAATCACTTTTGAATTTAGGGTTTGTTTGCGGAGTAGTTTGGCTGATTTTATTGAACTTGGACCAAAACTGTCTTAGAAATTCAATTGAGGTAGAATGACTTATTTTTATAGACTCTAAAACATCTCTAGGCAGATTAGTTTTTTCATAGTCATTATCCTCTTCTTCTTGATCTGCACTGTTGCTGTTTTCATTATCGTTTGATGGTTCCATTGAAGATCCCTCACTGTTCAAATTATTATTCACCGAATTTGTCACAGCATCATTCATATTTGATTGTCTCAAATTAAGCTTAACAATAGAGTTAATCTCTTTATAAACCTCGTGGATCGGTTTTTTCAAATCCTGAAATACACACGTTAAATCAAAATCAAACTTTATATCATTCTTTAATTTTTCAATAAATAAATCATACTCACACGTCTCAGGATTCAAATTTGATTGGTTTATTATTTTTTCAATAAGTTCTGATGGTATTATATTAGATGCAATGTTGGACTTCTGATCAAACTTTAATTCATTGAATTTCAATTCCTTTTTGTTTTCTAGGTCTGATAGTTCTAATTCTTTTTGAAACTCCAAATCCAAATTATTACTATTGGCATCATTGGTGTCGCCATTTGTTAATGTATCCATCATTCTTCTGGATAGTCTATTCATTGTTCTCAATATGTTTACGAGTTGCGGGTCTTGATCTTTTTTCATAGTAATATCAGGCTTATTACCCATTAATTCTGGATCGTCTTGCTCATTAGCATCTAAATCTAAACATTTAGAAACTGGATGGACTTGATCGTGATATAATTTAATTTTCTTTCTTGATTCTGAAACCAAATCGTTACCATTTCTTTTGTTGTTATATCTATCACTTGAAATGTCTGAGCCATTGTTATTAGAAGTGTTTCCTGTACTACTACCAGTGTTATTATTGGAACTGTTACTATTTTCATTCTCATTTTCTTTATTACTATAGTTACTGCTCCCGTCATGTAGCTTGTTTATGTTCGTATTGGTATTATTCTTTTTAGATTCATCGTCAATCAATTTGGATATCTCCTCATCATTTTCTTCGCCATCATAATCCAAATCATATTGTAAGTACTTATCAATTGTGACATCACCACGCTCATGAAAATTGACCTTTTCACCCCTAAGTTTTCTGAATAGTTTAGAACTGAAAAATCTAGACCAAAATTCACCTTCAGACATCTTTGGCACTTGATCGTCGTATGCCTTTCGAACAATTGGATATTGTTTGAAAATTTCCTTGATTTTTTCCCTGGTAACATTGACGTTGACTTGATTGTCACTAGAAGCCACTGGCTTAATGGTACTCAAAACATTATATGGCCCTCTTTTTTGATTATTCTGAATGGCAAAGGCCCTAAGCATTTGAATTCTGGTTGACCAGAACTCTGTTGTGTCAAGACCTTGTTTTATTACGGCATCACTAAATATTTTCATCAACGAAGGATTATGTTTTAACAACTGCTGTTGTAGTGCCAGATTTTTTAATAATTGATCTTCATTTAGGACCTTAGACATGAATTCTTCATTGATAACATCATTATTGATAGTATTCACAATAACTGGCTCACTTGGTTGGGTCGAGCTTTTCTTTCTAGCGATGATTCTTTGAATTGCATTTCTGATTTCAACCATGATCTGCTTGCTTCTGAATCCAAACAAAATCACGTCTCCGTTTTCAAACCCCAATTTCAGTGCCAACTTCGGACTATCTGGCTTTGAGGCCTGTAACGATGTTAAATTATCCAGTTTCATGTCCAAACCACGCGTTTTGCCCGACTCAACAGGTGACCACTTCAAAGTTGGCGGAATTTCATCTTCATCAACACTTAGCACACCAACAGTCTTTTTGTGAAAAGCCTGACCTGAAAATGTCATTGTAACACAACTCTGTGAGGCTTGCTAGCTGAAGCTATCAAAAGGAAAAGAAAAGTGTTGAAGTTTTTTTTTTTCAGTTGGTAGGCTATCTGTAATAGACCTTTGACTATCAGCAACAGAATAAAGTGATGTTCAAGAGTTTAGGTAGAGTTATCAAAGTAAATTCTATAAGAGGGATTGCCACCAAGACCAAAGGTCCAATGGTGGTTAACACTGAATTGCCACCCGATCCTAGAATCAAGCAAAGGTTTGTTTCCTTTTGGACCTTCATTGGGTTTGCCGTTGGTATGACCAGTCTTAGTGTCGGTATTTTCAACTACGAGAAGATGTCATCTCCCGTTATGAATGCTACGATGTATTCTTTGAGAAGATCTGCCATGGCTAGAGAGTTACTTGGCTCAACTATCACTTACTCTGGTACAATTCCATGGGTCTGGGGTGAAGTTAACACTATGAAGGGTATCGTTGACTGCGAGACCGAGATTGCAGGAGATAAGGCTTCTGCTAAAATGATATTAAAGGCAGAAAGAGGAAGTAACGAGTCGTTTAACATGATTCAATGGCTCCTTATTGGCTCCAATGGACAAGTTGTTGATTTATTAAAAGATGAATCAATCAACCTATATTTCTAATAAAAAGAGGATATATCAATATACATTTATATAAATAATAGTTTAGATGCTTCTTGTAAATAAAAATGCATTTTTGTTTTGAACTTTTGAGTTGGTTAAGTATAGTGGAAATGATAGGAAACGCAGTTCTCCTTCCTGTAGAGTTCTTGGTTATAAAATTGAATTGTGAGGTGGCGTGTCAAAAGGCGAAGGCTTGACACCGTTTTCATCATGAAGTTCCTCTTCGTCCGCATCAGTGTCGGCCAGTTCTAAGGAAGGTCGAAACCCACCTTGGACTTGCTTTAATGGAGTCATGGTCTGTGGTTGATGTTGTTGCTGCTGTTGCTGCTGTTGTTTTAGAACCTTTTTTGGAGTGTAGTGTGAGTTGATATGTTCTGGCGTGATACCGTGGCCCGTGATATCTAGTGTAGATCCGTGAGGTGATCCAGATAATGAATTATTATTTGAACTTGAAACTGATCCTCCCTGTATTGGTATCATACCATTTGCTGAACCGGGCCTAGGATATATAGGGCCTGCATCACCGTGGAGTATTTTAAAAAATTCATTGTTTGAAGACATGGAAGTGGCTCTTGTGTTCTTCTTGTGCGGTGACTCGTTGTTAGTGCCATCAACAATGTTTAACCACGACGAGCTCCTGCCTGCACGCGGCTCCGGTGTTGGGTCAGCTGTGTTTGGCAACGTTGGTATCACCGACTCATAATAGTGTTGGTAGCTTCCATCGTCCAATGAGTCCTTTGAAACAACCTTGAGCCCCATCACCTTGTCCTTCTTTTTAATCATATACGTGTTGCTTCGAATAACGTCCTTACCAGCCTCTCCCTTCTTGTTTTGTTGTGACTCGTTGTCTGTTTGATCAACCAAATCTTCCAAATCTAGATCTCCAACATGTTCATTAATGTCTGCCTCTACTGTCTCTGCAATATCCTTTCTGTATCGTCTTCTCTGTCGCATCCAAAACGCCAAAACAACTGCAAACACAATAGCAGCAGGAACCCCAATGGCTAACCCCACGGCCAATCCTGTTGTGTTATACATCTCTACTACTTCTTTTTCTACTCTACTCCTCCAGCTTAACCTGTGCCCAGGAAAATTTTCCCCTTCAAAGAAAACAAAATAAAGACTTGGATCATTTGCTCAGCAGTCCATAGCTTGGCAGACATCTATAATATACATTAGTCAATCTCTCTATATACATATATACAATGGAAGACTAGACGGCTTTTTTAGCAATTTGCTGCGATCTCTTGATTACTTGAAGAAGCTCCTTCTTAAATGTGATATAGCCTAGTCTCTCGCAAAGAACTATAAGCGACTTCAAATGATAGTACTGCCATAGGAATCGGCTCTTGCTGCTTAGCACCATCTTGTAGCCATCTTCAACGTGCCCTAACTCAACTAGCAACGACAACATCAGTCTAGCAAACTTAAAATCGGACTCGTTCTGTTCCCGTGCTGTCAGCGACTGAAACTGGGTGCTCTTACGATACCCGCCTCGCTCCTTCCAGATGCTCTGTGCAAAGTTCAAGTCACCCTGGTGCCTGCAAACATGCAAGCACATGTTATAGAGCCTGTCGTTTCTTTCAAATGTTGGGATCTCGGAATAGAGATTTGAAATAGGACTGCTTAATCCATCTTCGTGATCTAACTTCTTTTCGGTGCAGTCTTCCTCCTCAATGGACACTTGTCCATTTGAAAGCGACACTCGCTTCGTCGCCTCTCTCCATACAGCTTTAAATTCCTCGATAGACCCGTATCTGCCTAAAACATACATGAATGCTTCGAATAGTTGTTCACTAACCAACTGCGGCTGTGTTGTCACTATATACCTCCAAATCGCCCTGGCTTCGGACAATACTAACTTACCATCATAGCCAACAAAGTTTTTTTGCGGTAGCAAGGGTGGAGCATTGATATTAAAATCAAAATCAGCAGTATTCAAAACTTTATTTCTGATACTCTTAACGTTGTCGTCCATCAACCCAATCGGTTTCCATGGTTGATATATTTTACCGGATCTTTGTGCCTCATCGAATCGTCTTTGCTCATTGCTCAAAATCTCACCCATTCGGTAATACGTATTGAATAGCCATTTGATCATTCTTGGCTCACCAATATCAATACTGTCAAGCAGTTTTGACCTATTCTCACAAACTGACATCCAAATCGACCTAACAAAGGGTAGGTCGCCATCTATATACGAAAGATACATCATAGTCTCCATAACTTTTTCATTGATGGCAAATCCATTGTTATAGTAGTCAATGACAAAATTCCAACCCTTTTGAATCATCTTCTTACCGTCCTTGTATTTTCCTCTCGTTGCACAGCCTTTAGCTAGAGCTAAGAGGGTGTCCGGCTCCGGCTTAATCTTCTTACTCAACATGACTTGATAAACATCAATGCCGTGTTCAATGTCATTGTTCAAAGTATCCATCAAAATCATTGAAGAGTATGTTCTTGAGGATGGAGAAGTTGACAACGATAGAAAATTCATCGTATCAAATGTTTCTCTTGCCAATCTGTAGTCATTCATTCTCATATACATTTGCATTACATTGGTATATATAACTGGAGACTTCATCAAAGGGTTTTGGTTATCTGGTAGTTTGTTCAAATCATCAATGTATATTTTAACTTTTTGTACGTCCTTTAAACGTGAGTAATGATTGATCAAAATACTTTTCATTGGTACGTCAGGCTTAACTGCTAATCCATCCTCATGAATAACAGGAACACATGAAAGCTCATTAACTCGAAGTTGATAATCTGGTAGCTGCTTGATGTTTACATCCTCAAGGATCTTCTCAACGACTATTTTTGCCTGTTCAGGTTCTAAATAGTGACAAAGTGCTAAGAGATCGTTAATTATGATAGGATTATCATTATTCATCTGGTAAATTACGCCACTATTATAGGCTAAGTGATGTAGCAGATCAACAACTTCCCCTCTTTGATCTTTCGGTATTGATTTAACAATTTGATGAAAATCAATATAATTCAAATCAATCCTGTTATTAAGATCTAAATTTTTCAAGTCTGTTTTGATGATCAGTTCGTTGAGAATTGGTTTCCAATCAGCAGTCTCCTTTGAAGATAATTTACCTAGTGTTTTCTCAGACACTTTGTCTATGATACTCGACGGTAAATCGACAAATGGTTTCGGCTTTGGAAAAAGATCGACGACATTGACATTAGCGTTGATTTCCAATTGTTTGCTTCCCAGTAGCTTTGATTCACCATTAACTTCTATTTTTGAATTTTTTTCTAACTGAATATCTAATGATTCAAAAACTTCATCCACGTCAGTATGATCGACATGAGGATTTAGATCTTTTCTATCAGATAATTCATTTAACTCATTTGTGGTATTTTCAGTTTCCAGTTCAATTTTTCTTGATTTGATTGCTTCTTTAACCTTCTTTGTAAGATTTTCAAGAGAGCTAAGATCCTTGGAAAGTTGAGACGAAACTTTTTGTAGCTTGTTCAACTCACTCGTTGATCTAGCAGTAAATTGTGAGGCGGTTACTTTGGAATGATGTCTTAATTGATTATTGATAATAATACCTCTAACTAAAAAGCTTGATTTTATTAGTTTTGGTAATCGCAGTTTCAAACTTAGCATTTTCTATTTTGTTTCAGCGGAAGAAAAGTAAACTGTACTATATACAAGGTTATTTAAAGACGGTTTAGCTATTATCTCTCAACAATGTCAACGATTCGAATTTTGAAATTTGGTCTTTTGACATGTAGATAAAATAAGAAAATTTTTTTCCTCATCTATATCCTTTTACTATACAAAAATAATATTAGGTAAAATGGTGATATATATGTTTATATATATATGTATGTATTGTTTTCATTAAACGTTAAGTAATCCTGCAATCAAGAAAGCATTATAGCTTTCTAGAGTTTATAGTAGTAACTAAAAACTTTTTCCCAGAATCGTTCATGTCCTCTTTCACTATCACCGATGTAGACAGAGACATCATCGTTGAGTATCAACATTTGAAGATTACTCCAACCAAAATGATAATCTTTTATTATGCAAACACAAATGCTTAGTAATAGTCTGACTGATTTGGCAACATCGTGGCACCAATACGAAATAATCAGTTCAATTACTGCCATTATTTCATTTGGAGAATTCCCAGCTAGCTTGGAAATAAGTAAAATACAGTTTTTAAAATTTAGTAAAGCCAAATCATCGTTGAAGTTATGGAGCAGGTATTGAATTTTAGTTGATTTTAGTTGCTTTATTAGTTTGTTTTGAAATTCTTCGCTATTAAGAATATACTTCAGCCAACGTATAAGTTCACTTGCTTCCTTGGATGTATATCCAGACGATATCAAGGATTCGTCAAAGATTGAATGTGGTGACTCTTCTCTTTGTGACAATTCGTCACTGCTATTGTGAGGAGCCTTGCTCGTGGAAAAAACTTTTCGATATTCTTCATCGTTATATCCAAATTTGAACTTCATTGCTAACCTTAACAATAATATCTTAGTTTGATTGGTAACTTTTGAACCATGAATATATCTTTTGATTTCATTTATATTTTTTGATGAAAGTGAAACTTTTGAAGTTAAATATCCCAACCGTTCATCACCGATCAATCGTTCGGCATTTTTTTGCTCTCTTTTCTTTGACTCTAGTAATGCGAGTTTTGATTTTGATTTGATCATTTTCCTGTATTGTTGTTCATGCTTGATGGATTCACTACTGGATTTCGGTGGATACCAAGTTGGTCTCGTTATTGTTAAATTATCAATCTTTTCTTTAGATGCCAACGTTAAGTCATCCATAGATTCCTTTGCCAAATTATTTAAAATATCGTTAGAAATTGTTCTTCTCCTGATTTCCTCTTTGGCATCAGATTGAGAAGTATACTCGTAAAAGGTTGAAATTTGCTTAGCTTCAGGTGATAAAAAACTGAATGATGAAAATGTTTTTAACGCTGGGCTTTCAATTTTAGGGTTTGGTATCAAACTTTCTGGTAATTTACCTGGTAATGGAGATGGAGGTATAATTAAATTAGAGTCCGATTGGTTCCAAATTTTTTTAAATGCATTGTTCGTTTTTGAAGTATTGTTATTTGATTCAAAAATTCTTAAGGTTGACTTTGATGCGATGGGAACGTTATAAATTATAGCATCGTCATTATCGTCGTTGATATCATCACTATCGTCGTCAAACATTTTTTCCTTTTGGGATCTTGTCAGTGTCTGTATACTACTATTCTTTCTTTTGAAACTCTGCCTTGATCGTGTGCTTGATAAAGCCAATGATGACCTGTTGTTTACTGACTTATCGCTGGTGCCATTGGCTTCAAAGGATAAAATATTTGAAGTTGAATTTCGGTGCTGGAAAACAGGGGTTGATTGGAACCTATGCGTAAACACATGTGACTTGGATTTGAAGATGGTTGGCTGCTGCGTGCTAGTAGAGGGGTTTGGCGCCTGATTAGGCCTATCGCCAGCTGATAGAAATTGTTTTGGTTGTTCTTGTTCTTGTTGGTCTTGGTCTTGTTGCGAAGAAGAGGCTATAGAGTCTGTTTCAGTGATTATTGAAAGCTCCGAAGTTTCGTTATCCTCAATCCCTATTGGAGTCTGTGGCATCTGGATCGGCGAAGACGAAATTGGCAGTGACATCGATGGAGAAGTTGGCGGTGTTATTGTTGACGTTATTTCCTCTGTTTCAGTTGTCAGTCGTTTATTATCTGCCGATCCTTCCGTTGTTGTGCTATCAGAAGAGGAGGAGTTATCCAAAAGTGATGATGGACTAAATGCTGGATTATCTTGTGTTTTCTTGATTCGTTCTATGTAGCCTTTGTTTTCTTCTCCTACTCCTTTTGACCTAATAATACCTAATGGTGACATATTTAAAGCATCCTCCATTCTTGTATCTCCCACTTAATAGCCCTATCCTTATATATATATGTACATATATATATATATATTTAGTATATAGAGTTATAGCATGGAATTAGCTTTTCCAGCTTTTTTTTCTCTGTATCGAAAAAAACACAGTAAAATTCAAAAAGCGGGCGCTAATTGTTGTAAAGAATGCAAGGTTACTTGTTGTAAGGTGCATATTTGAACTTACTTTGTGATTGTTGTGGATTCTCATACTGGCCTTTTTTGGCTTCAAAATGAATATAATGATGTAAAAAAGTATAGTAGAGACATTCTCCTGTAACGTACTGGAGTCGAAAGATAGGCGTATGTGGTGTTCAACGCTGTGTGAAAAGAAAATATGTGTTAGTTATCATTGCTTGCAGTGAAAACAAGCATGAGAACTATTATAACTTCATTTCAGCTTCTCCTTTTGAAACCTATGGTTACTACTTTGCTGCTACACGTTTTTTTTCACTCATGTTAAATGAAGTATATCATTATTAATAGATTGTTTAAAATAAAGGCAATTAACGCCTTGGTTCAAGTACTATTCGCAGCTATTGAAATATTTGTGGAGAAATTACTTGTAAGATGAGATGTCCTTATGTTAATAGTTAGAGTAAGCGTAACATTGCAGCACGTCAAAACAAACAACAGACCCAAAAACCCACCACACGTGATAGTGCTGCAACGTAAACTTTGGCTCTATTCACAACTGGGGCAACCAATATGAGTTTAAAACAAAGTGCCAAGTTCATAGTGTCAGGAACAACTTTGAAAAAGGTCAAAAACAGATGTGATACCATTGTAGATCTCATTTTGATTATGCGTACATTGTGCTTTATCAAACTTCGCTTCTAGCATCTGACCTTTCGATATCAGCCAATGGTCACCAACATCAGTCATAAGAATTTTTGATTAGCAGAAATTCTAATTAATAAGTGATTCAGAACTAACACTAAGCTAATTTATTTATTTTCAAAATAGAACCTTGACAATCTGAATCTGTTTAGTTAGCTTTGACCATGCATACGATGCAAACCAGCAGATAAGATTCAACTGTTAATACCAAATTTTGTTAAACTTCACAAATGCAAAGACAATATTCTTAGAAGCATTTATTGCAACTATAACCTTTCTTGCTCTTACTCACCCTTGAACCCCTATACTTATTTCTCCCCTTAATTTAATCATATGGTAGTCTATTACCTTTTTATTACAATAGCATCCCACTTAATCTGATCATTCCACTCTGTCGCCAATAATCGTCGGATATTATCCGACACACGATTATCCGAGACAATTCTGAATTCTGCACCTTCGATCTGTCGGCACGTGGATTAAATTACTTCTACGCATAATTTGGGTTTTGATTATTGTAACGGATCTTGCACCTTTAGTACTAATAGAGGAAGAAGTAAGAAACTAGGTTACTGGTTTAGCAGAACACGTTCTCAAGTTTGTTGCAGGTGATTGATAGAATAGAATAACTGCATTTTCTCTGGTCAATTTAGTACGTTATTCCCAAATTAAAAATTGAATATAGATAGTGGAATATATATACACATATACAACTATTATAGACTAGACATTTAGTTTGAAAACACAATAATGAAGTTCGGTGAAACACTAAAATCGTCTCTTATCAGAGATTATGCTTATTATTACATTCGTTATGACGAAATGAAGTATGACTTACAAAAGGGGTTGGATAAAACCAACAACCAGTGGTCTAATGCCCTGGAAGAGCAGTTCGTGGGTAAGCTAGAAGGTGAGTTAGATAAAATTTACAATTTCTTTCGTTTGAAGCACAAGGAGATCTTGAGAAGAGTTAAGGAGTCTGAAACTCTTGTTAACAAAACCGTGGAAGCTGCCAAGAACGCTACAGATGAAGAAGAGGCTCAATTCTTTGAACAGGACTTTCAGGACTTGGAGGAAGAGCTTTCTGATATAATCGCAGATGTGCACGACTTGAACACCTTCGCTAGATTGAACTACATTGGGTTCCAAAAGATTTTAAAGAAACATGATAAATTGACTGGTTATATTCTAAAGCCAATCTTCCAGGCCAGATTGAACGCCAAGGCGTTCTTCAAAGACAACTTGGACGCCTTGATTGTCAAATTATCAAAGCTTTACGACCTCGTTAGAACAAGGGGAAACCCTGTCAAAGGTGATTCTTCAGCCGGTGGTAAGATGCAAAATTTCGTCAGACAGACGACAAAGTATTGGGTTCATCCAGATAACATCACTGAATTGAAGTTGATTATTTTGAAACATTTACCTGTATTGGTTTTTAACCCAAACAAAGAATTCGAAATTGAAGATTCAGCAATTACTTCCATTTATTTTGATGATAAAGAAATGGATTTATACTACGGTAGATTACTCAAAACTGAAGGTGCCGAAGCAATTAGAATCAGATGGTATGGTGGTATGTCTACCGATACTTGTTTCATTGAAAGAAAAACTCACAGAGAAGATTGGACCGGTGAAAAATCCGTTAAAGCAAGATTCCCAATAAAGGAGTCTAAAATAAATGATTTCCTTGCAGGTAAATACACTGCCAAGCAATTGTTTGAGAAGGCAAGAAGAGAGGGTAAAAAGTCAGCTCAGGAAATAGACTCTTTACAAAGGTTAGCTGAAGAAGTTCAGTATAGAGTTTTGAAAGATAAAATGAGACCTGTTTGTAGAACATTCTACGACAGAACTGCTTTCCAATTACCTGGTGATGCTAGAGTTAGAATTTCTCTTGATACTGAATTAACGATGGTTAGAGAAGACAACTTTGATGGTATTGATAGAACAAATGGTAACTGGAGAAGAATGGATATTGGTGTTAATTGGCCTTTCACAAATTTACCTGAAAGAGATGTTGAAAGATTCCCTTACGCTGTTTTAGAAGTTAAATTACAAACGCAAATGGGCCAAGAACCTCCTCAATGGGTTAGAGAAATGGTTTCTTCTCATCTTGTTGAAGCCGTTCCAAAATTCTCTAAGTTTATTCATGGTTGTTCAACACTCTTACCTGATATGGTTAATCAAATCCCATTCTGGGCTCCGCAAATGGATGTTGATATTAGAAAGCCTAAGCAAGATGCTTCCTATGGTATCGTCTCTAAACATAAAACTGCTGGCGCTATCACAGGTGGCGGTGGTAATTACCTAGATGAGGAAGAGCTCATTGGCAATTCAGGTGCCAATGGTAACTCTAGTTCAGTTGGTTATGGTTCAGTTGAAATCGATGAATCTAATAACCACATTGAAGGTAACGCTTATCCAAAGACTAAATATACAGGCACATTAGCTCCAATTATCAGATTCTTTACAGAAATGTTTGAAGAGGATCATTCATTTGACAAAGTTCCTCAAGGAACTACCTTTGAAACTCAATTCAGAGCTCCGCCTGGTAAGAAAATTTCTGTTCCTGTTCGTGTGGAACCAAAGGTTTACTTCGCTACTGAGCGTACCTTCTTGTCTTGGCTTTCAATGTCTTTGATTTTTGGTGCAACTGCTCATACTTTGTTAAACTATGGTGATCTTGTCTCTGTTATCACTGCTGCCTGTTTTTACATTACTGCTGTTTTGACCATTGTTTATTCTGCTGGTGTTTACGTGTGGAGAGTTATCAGTATCAGAAACAAGAGGGCTGTTCGTTATGATGACCAAATTGGACCAAGATTAATTTGTAGTGCTCTTGCTGTTTCTGTTGCTGTTTCATTCTTTTTCCGTTATTTGAAATAATTGTGAATCTGATGATATTTTCCAACTTTGGTTCTGACTTCTATTTCATTCAAGAACGCCCCACTAAACACTTCAGATACTACTAGCTGATTACATTTAAAATCATAATTTATTTTAATAGGTTTGTATTAATTTTTTATTCATTTTTGTTGTATCTTAATTTTAATCCGTAAATGTAACTTTTGTTCTCTCTTTACTTACTTCATTATTCTTTTTTGAATTCATTACATATGCGTAATTTATTGTTAATAAAATTGTAAAACTAAAGCACATAAAGAAAAAGCTTTGTAGAGCAGGCAAAAAAAAAAGATGGTCTATTTGATCAAGGATTTTTCTTATTTGATTGTAAATAGTACATGTATATACGATGTCAGGTCGTTCCGACGATATATGTGATATTCCAGAAGCATTTGATGATGAAATTGGTTTAATCAATGAATATTTGAGTGATTACCACGAACAACAAGAACGTGAGAAGCGTGAGATAATCAAGTTAATTCTTGACAAAATGCAATCAACGAGAGCTGATGAGAATGGAAGAGATTCAATACCCACAAACACACTTTTGAATGAAGCCACATTTTCAAACCATTCAATCATGTCTGCAGCTTCCACTACAATGGATTTAAAAATGCCAACTGTTACGATATCAGCAATTTCTTCTAGCACATCAACAGCATGGGTATTTACTCAAGGTTTAATCATTGGACAGGTTAGTGTTATACTACTGCTATGTGCTTTTATTAAATTTTTTGTATTTACAGAGGCATTACCAATTCAAGCGCCAACACCAAAGGTAAATATTGATGGAGTTATTAAGTCAATGAAGAAGAAGATAGAAGATTCAAATAACAACTTAATAAACAATAATAACAGTAATAGTAACATTAACATCTCTTATAATATAAACAATAATGAAATTGATAATAACATCAATAATTTAGATGATAATGAAAATGAATATGATGAAGTTATTAAACAGATATTAGAAAAGACTTACTATGACGTCAATAAACATCAAGCCGAATCACTTGACTGGTTTAACGTTTTAATTGCACAGATTATATCACAGGCAAGATTTGAAGCGCTAGTCAATGATAACATCTATCACTCCATCAATGAAGCATTAAATCAACCTCAAATTTTGCAATATTGTGATCGTTTGAAATTAACTGAAGTTAACATTGGTAATGATTATCCAATCTTTTCAAACTGTAGAGTTAAGAATAATGAAGGAAGACTTGAAGCAAAAATAGATGTTGATGTTGCGGACACATTCACTTTAGGAATTGAAACAAATTTATTAATAAATCAACCAAGGCTAATGTCTGCATGCTTACCAATCAAATTATCTGTATCACTGGTTAGATTTTCCTCGTGTCTAACAGTTTCGTTGATAACAACAGAGAAAGAGGAAGATGAGGAAAATGATGACGATAAAGAGAGGAATGAGAAAAACGATAATCCAAATGATGAAGTTAATGCCAGGGTTGACAATGATGCGGCCAATTCAAGCAACAAAGAAAAGAAGAAAAAGAAGAAAAGAGGACATTCAATTGGTTTGATGTTCGCATTTTCACCGGACTTTAGATTAGAATTTGATGTCAAATCATTGATCGGATCGAAAGCTAAATTAGAGAACATACCTAGAATTTCTTCATTGATCGAGAATGTACTGAGAAAATGGTTCATTGATAGATGCATTGAACCAAGATTTCAATTGATTAAGTTGCCATCACTGTGGCCAAGAAAGAAAAATACTAGAGTTAATACAGAAGAAAGTACATAAAAAGAGGAGGAGTGACTTATCAAGAGAATCTATTTAGCTAAAATGGATCTTCGTATGGATCTTCTTCGTCATAATCATCATCTTTCTCGAAAGTATAAACAATTGCAGTACCAACTGAGCCTAGTGATTTTTGTGCTTCCATGAATGGTAAGTCTACTTGTTCTTTCTGTTTCTTTTGCTTATCATTTGTTGTTAAATTAAAGGTTGTTAAATCTTTTAGCAGAGATTCATCTTCTGCTGTTTGTTCAACCTCTCTTGTAATTAATTTATATTCATGATTCAATGTATTGATGTTAAATTGATATTGTAGCTCTCTACCAGATTTTCGACGATAGGTTAGCTCCAGTAAAAAGTTTGCGTTAGAGGAAAGTTGTTTTGGGAATGTAGGCGCATCTAGGTGGCTGTAGTACTCAAGTTCATCAAAATTCTGTGATGGTCTGATATCAAAAATAACAGAAGATAAAAACTTGATATATGTCAATGGTGTTGGTTTATTAGAATTAGCTGTAGAATCTTCAACTGGTATATCCAGATGATAGATACCATAAACAAAATTATTAACGGTTATCAACGATTTCAATAAAACTATCAGTTGATCTTGTTTCAATGAATTGAAAGTGTCGATCACAATTAAGTTTTTTGCATTACCATTTTCCTTGGTCTGTGATAGTTTTTCAATCTCTTTAGACCTCTCTGAATCTGAAAGAGCATAAAATGGTAAAAATGTGTCTTGATCTGTTAAGTACTTTGGCTTAAACTTTTTTGATGTTTCGAATGATATGAATGTAATTGACAATGCCGTACTTGTAGATCTCAGCAAATAAATGAATTCGTTAGTGAACGGCTGGTGAGTCTGATTAACGGTATCCAGAGTAACTAGAAATGGGGTTGATTCTTTCAATGAAAGAATTCTTCTCAACAGGGTATCTGGTGATGCAATAGAGGCAGACATTAGTTTAGATTAGTAGTATATTTTCAACTATTTGCTATTTCTCTCTTGATACTATTTGTATGTAAGAAAGATTCAAAATCCGTAAACTATTCTATATAGTATAGTCAGAATAAAGGACCAATATAGCTCAAGATGGTAAAAAAATTTTCAGATTCCTGATCGATTCTATGTACACCTTCTTTATTATGTTATTATGTATACAGATTGATATAAATGAAAAAATAAGTTAATAAACTAATAAGGTTATTGGTGGTTTTTAGCAAGAAGAGGAGAAAAAGAGGGTGTCATCTTCACTAAAATGTGACTATTTTAGACGATAGTTTGTGAATTGCTCATAATGAGAGACATCATTGTAAAAATCCAGTGGTGTACCAGGAGCAGCTCTTCTTTGGCTGCTGTGGACATTAGGTTCTACACAGTCGTTGTCGTGGCAAATCATCTTTAAGCATTTGGCAATATGACTACCGCTGCCCATATCGCAATTACCGTGTAAGCAATTATCAGGTGAACGGATGTTCTCCTCATCAACGAAATACATCTTGTTCTCAAGAAAGGTGATAGCACGAGCCTGGAATTCAATTACGTCCCCATATTCTCCAAAATCGAACTCTTCGATCCTGTCGTTGTTTGAAACGGAATCGCTGATCGATATCAAAGGTTTGTAGCATCGGTTGTCCCATGAGTCCTTGATAACAGCAGAAGGCTGTGTTGGTACTTGTTGAATCCATTTATCCACCTTCTCCTGATGATGCATATTGTTATCCTGGCGAGGATCAAAACCAATTGGGAACATATGGCCATCTCTCGTTGGTAAAGGTGGGTTTTCTCTCAGTCCGAATCCAGTCGGTGTTTTCAGTGGTTGATCACGTTGTTGTGCATTAACTGGTTTTAATGGTGCTCTTCCTCCAAACATTGTTGTTTTGATGATGTTTGCTCCAAAGATCCCCTCCATTTACAATAGTTTGACTACAATTCCTTCTGTTATTTTGAGTTGAGAAAGGTGACAAAATACTGGCGTGAATCTGTTGACCCTCTTAGTATACCTATAATAAGATAAGACTAATCGGTGTACTTAAATTCATCTCTTTTCTTCCCTTTTTGTCCTTGTTTGGCATTTTCGGAGTTGGAGGGCATACCTTCGGAGTTGAGCCCAAAAAGGAAATTCACAACGGGTCAAAAATGAATAATATATGAATAAAATCGTGAAGTTGATACTGTAAAGAGCAATGGATGATGTATACATGAATGGCTCAATTTTTGTCACAAGATATATCCTGATGGGTATTATGATATACTTTTATATCTAATTGAATACGTCAAAATTACTATGAGAATTGGAGGGGACAAAAAAAAATTTCACCTATTACATGGAAGTTGATACTACAGATAAAATATAGTATTGTATAGTAGAAAATCTCATTATGGGTGTTCACAACTTTTGGGATTTGGTTACCCCAGTGGGGAGGCCGATCAAAGTTGAGACATTGAGAAACAAGCGACTGGCAATTGACGCGTCCATCTGGATTTACCAGTTCATGATTGCATTAAAGGGGCAAGCAAATCCACACATTGTTGGGTTTTTCAAGCGTATCTGTAAGCTACTGTATTTTGGCATCAAGCCGATATTTATTTTCGATGGTAAGGCACCTGAATTGAAAAGAGAGACCATCAAAAAGAGGAAGTTAAGAAATAAAAATAATAATGGAGAAGAAGAGGATATTAAGTCAATTGCAAGGCGAATTCTCGCAAAGAAGTTGCAACAGCATGCAGATATTACTAACAATAATGACAGTAAGAAAAAAAAGAGGAAATTAGACGTTTCAAGAAAGGAACATCAAGGTGTCGATGGAATGTTTGATACTTATTATGACGATATCTATAACGACGAAAGCGCTACCGATGAAGAGAGAAACAATAATGTGAAAAGAAAAAGAGATAATAATGAAAGTGTGCTTTTCAAAAAGCAAGATGACTATGATCTACCTGAAGTTGAAGTTTCTTTGAATCCAAAAGATGAAAGATTCCAAATGGACAACGAATATGACAAATTGACAAAAGAAGTGGCCATTGAATTAGAAGATATTGATCTTGAAACCATTGATCCTCAATCAAAGCAATTCTCAAAACTACCATTGTCTACACAGTACATCGTATTATCGCATCTGAGATTGAAATCAAGGTTGAGGATGGGTTACACTAAGGTACAACTAGAAGAGCTATTTCCAAATCCCATGGAATTTAGTAAGTTTCAAATTTCAATGGTTCAGAAAAGAAACTACTTAACCCAAAAACTAATGAATGTTTCCGGTATGGACAACGACGACATAAGTGCAAAGAGGTTGGCTGGTGACAAAAATAGACTATATCAGCTACAAAGAGTGGATAATGGTTATTCCTTAACCTTGAATGAAAAAGGGACAGATCAAGAAAGACAAGTAAGAAATGAATTTGATGATGATGCCAGTGAAGATTATGGTGATATCGATTGGAACGAACACATTGACACTGCAATCGAGGTCAAAAAAGATCAAAAGCTTAACGAAGATGGTTTGTTTATTAAGGAGGAGGTTAGTGATGAAGAGAAGAATTTATCAAGTGATGGCAATGCTAATTACGATGGTTATGATGATGAATTTGATGACGTAGATTTTGAAGATGTTGAAAATACTAAAGACAATCTGCAGGAAGAAATCAAATCAATATATGAATATGCAAAGAAAAATAATAAACAGAATGGCAATAATAAATATATGAATAGTAATGGAGAACATACTGTGGACAAAGATTTAGAGGAGCAAATAGAGTGGTTACAACAAATTGAATTACAAAACGCAATTGAAGAGTCTAAAAAAGATTTAATGAATATGTTGAATATGGAGAATAAAGTTAGTATGAATCAAAGTAATAATGACGCTAAAGAACCTCCAATCATTCTATCAAAGAGCACACTTTCAAAAACTTTGTTTAAAAATTTTGACTTCTCAAAAAATACCCTATTTAAGAAGAACCATGACAATGAAAGGGGTAAAAAAGATATACAAGCAAAATTAGGAAAACTTGATGAGGATGCCAAAGGTCATGATACAGACATGCAAAGAGAAATAGTATCAGAAGAAGAAAAAGAAGAAGAAGAAAAACCAAAACCAAAACCTTTACCAGATTGGTTTCAATCTTCAACGCTAGATGGATGGAAAGTTGTTGATAAAAAGATTGATAGTGATGATGAATATGATGATGAATATGATGATGATGGGGAAGAAGAAGACGATAAAACACGTAAAAACGATCTAATCACACTTGAGTTAAAAAATAACTTTGGAGGTAATGTAGTTGAACACAAGTGGGACACACATAATACAGTAGAGGGTCTACCAATTAAAGTTAAAAAAAAGACTCTTGAGCCACAATCAAGCACGACCTCCAATATCCAATTGAACGAGGGATCAAAAGAACCAAATGAGCCAAACGAAGCAGAAGCAGATGAAGGCTACCAGGCTTGCAATAACGTCAGTAATAACATAAATGAAGTTAATTCTTGGAATCAAACATCAAGAGAAGAACTCAAGTCCAAGAATAAGCCAAAAGAAATGAAGGATTTTGATAATGAACAAGGGTTGGTTAGTGACTTAGAAAATGGGCCAGCGGAAGTAAATAACTTGGGAGATAGACTAACTCAGGAAGATGCCCAAAGTGATGAATCATTAGAGATAGTTGAAGATGACCAAAGTGATGAACCATTAGAGATAGTTGAAGATGACCAAAGTGGTGAACCATTAGAGATAGTTGAAGATGACCAAATTGATGAACCATTAGAGATAATTGAAGATGACCAAATTGATGAACCATTAGAGATAATTGAAGCTGAAACTGATCCAAATGAAGTAGTTGAGCTGAAGGATGAACCAGGAAATACAGAAACATTTTTAGAAGATCCAAAAGAGCTATATAGTAGCACAACCAACATCAACAAAAAGGAAAAGAAGAACATTGAAGAAGATGATGATGACGATGATTCGTTCAGTGATGATAATG
This sequence comes from Saturnispora dispora, assembly GCA_003708095.3. Lineage (NCBI taxonomy): Eukaryota > Fungi > Ascomycota > Pichiomycetes > Pichiales > Pichiaceae > Saturnispora > Saturnispora dispora. Next base: position 232,578 of record PPND03000006.1, on the reverse strand, counting down.
AATACAATGAATCGTACTTCATTAATGCAGATATTGAATTCCCTGAAATACAAAAAAAGGCAATTAACAATAATTTCTCATCCGAAGACATAACACAAGAGATGCTCAATGACATTTTCAATTTATTAAAAATAATGGGTATTCCGTATTTAACATCACCCGAGGAAGCAGAAGCACAATGTGCGGAATTAGAACTACTCAATTTATGTGATGGGATTATCACCGATGATTCAGATTGCTTTTTGTTTGGAGGTAAAGTAATTTATAAGAATATGTTTATGAATAAACAGTTTACGGAAGTCTATCTCAGTAGAGAAATAGACAGAAATGTTGGAATCAATAGAGACAGAATGATTGATTTGGCTATTTTATTGGGTAGTGATTATACACTTGGTGTTAAAGGAATCGGTAAAGTTATGGCCATGGAAATATTGGGAGAATTTGGTTCATTAAAGAATTTCAGTAAATGGTGGACAGATTATCAAAACGGTATTATTGCTGAGGATAATTCAATTAGAAAAAAAATAAGAAATAAATTGAGAAAGGAGTTTTACATAAACAATCAGGAAGATTTCCCCCCAAGAGTAATAGTTAATGCCTATTTAAGTCCCAACGTTGATAAAAGTAAAGAAGAATTTCAATGGGGACAAATCAATGAAGAGTTAATGGTTAAATTTTTAAAGGAAAGTTTGAATTGGGAGGAAGAGCATACTCTTAGTATTATAAAGCCAGTTATAGAAAACATGAATAAGCCAAACCAGAGATCAATTGATGACTATTTGAATATAGAATTGGGTACAAAGATAAGTATTAGCAAAAGATTGAAAACTGCAATTGAGAAACTTAAAAAAATGAACGAAAAGGATGTTTACCATAAATCTGGCTGATAGTTTTCCAATAACTCTGGTTCATTTCTGAATAGCTTTTGCCAATTGTTGAAGCCACCATCAAGAACATAAATGTTGATATCAGTGGTATCTGAGGATTGGAGGTATCTGCCAAATAAAAGTGCTGCTCTTGGGCCCCTTTGCTGAGAAAGCATACAATGAAAAACTACATTATTGATTTCAGAATCAACAAGTTTGTTATATAGATTGTCTAGTTCATTTTGTAATACACTCAATGGTAAATGATGGGCATTTTTAATGTGACCGCCAATAAAGTCTGAATCACGAACGTCAATTACCATAAATTTTTCACCAAGACCAGTGTGAGATTCTAAGATCCAATTTTTTAAAGTATATGGGCTTAGATGTTTGACTGAATTTAACGTGAAGGACATTAGTGGAGAGCAGGTATAGTGTTAAAATAAATAAAAATGTATGGGTATATAGAGAGGTGAAAAAAAAATATGAAAAAGATAATTTTTTGTGTCTTTCGTTAAGATTCTAAATAGATATAAACGAAGTAGAAATATGGAGTCGAACTAATTTCTTCTGACCTTTTTAGGAACTATTATTTTCCTTTGAGGCTGTTGTTGCTGATATTTTCTTTGTTTTGACTTGAGACTGACTTTATTGTTGACAACTTTTTCGTTATCACTTGAGATAACATCGTCATCAATTTCAGAATTTGGCTCTGATTGGAAGCCTACCCAGTCCATGACGGTATTGATAATTGATTTGTTTGAGCTGTTGATTCTTTGAAGCCCGTTGGCGTTAAACTTCCTAGCAAATTTTTCAAGTGGAGAAGGTCTCAATGGTAAAGTGTTACTTTTGATAAGAGATTCTCTAACTATTGTGTAAAGATCCTTTGAAAAATGAGTGTATTTGTCATTGGTTTGCTTTAAAGTTTCTCTGAAATCGCTCAAATGTCTCTTGACATCCAACTCGTTTTTTTTTAACCAGGAGACATTCAATTCCTGTCTTGTGGCACCCCTGTCAAAGTTTCTCATGAGGTACTTATCGTAATCTTTGATGATCTTAGTGATCAAGTCGGAGGTTGATATACCATCGGTTCTCTGGGTGGCAATAAACATACCAGCCTCCTTCATTGGCTTGTAGATATCATCGATACCGTCAGCAACGTAGGGGAGATCGTCATGAGCACAGTAGTCGATTTTGTGCTTTTTGAGGAAATCCATGGATAGGATCCACGGAGCATCCTCTATGACCTCGTCGACCCACTTGCAGTGTCTGACTGTTTCGTAACGCTGCTTGTCCGTAAGCACTGTCAACCCCTTTCTTTTGTGAGTTTCGTGGTCGTTGGGCACACCTATAATCAATTCCACGTTTTTAAACGTCTTTTTGCACTGTTCAAGTTGTTTCATGTGTCCCAAATGGAACAAGTCAAAAACACCATCTGCGTAGATACGAATTGGCCTATTTGATGGTGGTGGATTGAGTTTATATCCCCGTGGTCTCCATTTACGATCTTCTGGCTTCAAAAGTTTATCAAACTCTTCTTCTCTCTTGTTGAACTCCTCCTGTTTTTTCTTGTTATCCACTTTCACCTTTTTCTGTTTCTGCTGATTGTTTGCTTCATTTATTTTTCTCTTCTTTGACCCCCCAAACAGTGTTTCTGAGATAGATCTGGTTAATGAGATCCTTTCGTCACTGGACATTTTTCTTCTATTTACCTCGTACTGATCTTTTTAAATCACCTATATGTATACAATTGTATTTATGCACTTCAAACCTTACACCAACTTCGTATGTAAACCTATTGAGTACGTCTATTTACAAACAACAGCTACCTATAATGCCCCAACTATTATCTATATCCTTCTCTGCTTCCCACTGTTTTTTTGCCAGACGCACCGCCTCAAAAGCCCGTGAAAATAATGGCAGCATTTTTTTTTTTTCAAATATTTTTTTACCGCGCGACAAAAACAGCATGTGAAATTGTTGAAGTAACAAATCCTGGTGTCGGGTGTCGGGTGTCGGACATATGATATTTGGATTGTACCGTTATTTTGCGTGGTATATACTCAATGGTTTCTCTAATAAAGAGAAAAATGAAGCAGTAGCGAACGTAAGATAAAAAAATCTGAGGAATAGATAAGTCATTGAAACCATCATTGAGTTTATTAGTGGGGTATTTCTTCATGGTTGCTAAGGTTAGCGTAAGCTATAACACGCCCTAGTATCGAGCTTTGAGTAATTCTTGCAATAACAACCAACACGATGAAAATTAGAATTTAAGGTGCGCTTTCAAAGCATTATTGAATCTCAAGAACATGTTGTGATCTTAAACTTAAAGCAATGTTTCCGCTTCATTAAAAGTAAGAAAAACAATACTGCAAACATAAAACCTAATTTCAAGAAATTTTTTAATAAAAAGCATTTGATCAATGTAATATTATAATACACTTAACAGGGAGCGCTACTTTTAAGGGCACAATGAACATGAAATTTCATGCTAATACTAGTAGGCAATATATCTTATGCCCACCTGTTGCTATTTCAATTCTTCTGCCTCATATAATCTTTCGCCAAGGCGTCACTGCGTTGTTAACTGATGTTTCTCACAGCATGTAATATTGAGCAATGGTGTATAGCCGTTGCACGGAGATTACGTAATCGTCTACCAACCGAGCTTGGCAAATTAACAAGTTTACAGATGCCCATGAGCCATCACGTACACCTTAGCGATACACACCTTCCAACGCTGGATGCGCCACCGCTCAGTTCTACAAGTGTTTGGGAAAACCCGGAGTCAATTTGCTTACACAGAGGCCATTTTGAAACTCGCACTATACCGCCAGAAAAAAACCCTCTTATCTACAGTATGCGGGTACACGTGTTTGAGAGAACTTTCTGGAAATTTGAAAGAACTTCGACTAATCCACTTATGGCAAGTCCACATTTGGCATAGCTTTGTACAGTTTTGAAACACCAGAGGCGGCTCTCACGAAACACACACACATTTTCCCAAACGTGAAACCAACCACCTTATTGTGTTACAGCGTCCCAACGTTGACTCATAATTCTTGCATATACGTAATCCCACCACTGCAGTAACTCCGCCCATTACGTAACGCAGTACGTAATCCCACGCATCGCCCAGCGCGTAATAACGGCCACTCCCGCACGTGACTTGACGACTTGCACGCTGTTGGTTGTTTTGACCCAATGCGGCAACCAGAGGAGCGCGCTTTGTTAGTGAACAGCACAATGTCCGATACAAACAGTTAAGACCGATGGAAAAATGCGGGGTTACATGTCCTGTAGTTTAAATATTTATGTTAAATTGGGTATATAGTTAATAAATAGATATATGTGTATATATGTATGTATATATAGGGAGATAATTAAAGGAAGAGAAAAAAATGAATTCCAAAAGCAGTTTTAATAAATCTTCTTCTTTTTTTTTAATATTTCTGTGATTTGACTTTCATAAACTTTGATGAAAAGAATGCTAGGACTCAACGTGCACTGTGCAACAGCAGTTGGTGATGTATTTTTAGGATCTAATTGATAACCTTACGTTTTTGTTTAGTTTTTTTTAGGATTCCAAATATAGTATGCTCAGCTAGAGCGTTGAGAGCCAGAGCTTGTAGTTGTCCTTTGAAGTGTCCTTTGGGTCGGACAACGCGATCCTTGTTATTGGGGCCGTGAGGGCATGGGCGCTGAGCTGCGGTGAAGGAGCGTCGTAAACTAGGTGGTCGCTTGAGTCGTGGTCTATGAGGTCCGGCACGAGTTGTGGTAGGCTTGATGTATCGAGTTCTAGCTCAAAGAGGTCTTCTTCGTATGCGTATGACATTGTGTGTAATTTTTATTTCTTGGTATGGGGGGTCCAGCTGAGTAACAGTAGTGTTCTACTCTTTGTTTGTAGTGTGATACTCTAAACTTTTCACTTCCACGATGCAGAATGTAGGGGGATGGTTCTTGTTTTATACTAAAGCCCCTCAAAAAAAAAAAAAAAAACGTGTCATACACACATGTTAGTAATACTTACATATGACTCCGAAATGGCCGCCAAAGCTGCCACCGTGCGGGTACCACACTTTTTTTTGGCTGCGCAGATTACGTAACAGGCGCATCCCATCTAACCTTCACAGTGGTGAAAAAAAATTTTCATGAGTCACCACCTACAAGGTGAAACAAAAGTGGTGCATTCCGAGATCCGTGTTTGTTGATATTGTGGAGGATTCGGATACGCCACAAAAATAGCAACAGTGCAACATAGCAATTGCAAACATCTGCAGCAACCACCATTACAACCACCACTACAACCACCACTACAACCACCACTACAACCACCACTACAACCACCACAGTACCAATCCTGCTACTACTACTACCTGGGGGTTCTGGGGGGGGGGTAAATTTTTTAATCGCTAAAAGCTATAAGTCACGCTAGCTAAAGTCATGTTTCATTATTGTATTAGTAATTTGAGTAGTCCAACACTCCGTTCAACTTCACCCTGCTGCAACGCTTGCACAACCAGGTCGGTATCTTCCCGCTCGCTGCACTGTAGGATGTCTTGCACGAGCTCAACGCACTCCCTGTCCTGCGCCAGGCCCCGTGTAAGCTCTGCTAGAATTCCAGAGTCTTTCTGCTCCAGGTCGCTGAGCAGCTCGATAAAATAGGCCTCCCTCTGGAACAGCTTCAGCGTCACCAACACTCCCTTCAGGGTGTCCAGCTCAAGCGGAATGCCAAAATCCTTCACATCTGCCAAAAGCTCAAGCACCTCTTCAAACCTCTTGCTGGTGAGCATCGGCCATTTGAACATCCGTCCCGTAACCTGTGGCACATACTCAACAAGCTGCTGTTGGTTCGTCTGCACTGCGTCGATGATTACGTAAGCCCTCTCGTAGCTCTCCACCTCAGCTTCGCTGAGACGTGTTGGCGTGCTGAGCACCTCGTTGACCAACTCAAATCGCTGTCTGATGCTTAGCAGAATATTGAGGATGTCCATGCTAAGGCTCCTGTGGCCCATCACGTTGAGATTCTTGATGATGTTCTCAAAGTCCTGCTCGTTTAGATTCATCTTGTAGTTGTTGATCTGGAGCTCAAGCACATTCGCAAACTTACCGAAATCTCCAACCAATGTGAAATAGTCCTGCAAAGACCGTAAATAGTGCCTGTTGGGCTTTAATCCCAGGGCGTTAAAGTTCTCCACAAGCTCAAAATACAGCTGGTACTCATCGTACTTGAGCAAGCTGTTCATCAGAATCAGATAGCTCTCATCGTTCAACGGAAGTCTGTGCAAATTCACAAACTCCGTCACCTCCTTGAACTTGCTTTTGTTCAACCCTTCCGAACACTCCGTCCGTAGGTATTTATTCACCTCCCGCACACTGACCTCGTATTGGCGTCCTCTCAATTCCGCAATGTATTCTTGAAACGTGGATGACTTTATCGGTATTTCCAAAATCACCTTCTCCAACAACCCAAAACTCTTCTTTGACACATTTGCCAATTTTGGCTTGCTAAGTAAACCCCATTCATTTTCAAACTCTGCCACCAACTGTATTTTTGCTTCACCTCCTTCCACTCCATTTAGTTTACCTAAAACCACCCCGAAACTGGGTCTTTCTTCCCTTCCTTCATGCTCTCTCTTGTCCACGTCTCTATCAATCAGCTTTGAAATGACTTCCTTGTATGTTGCAACTCGATTCTCTTCATCTTCTCCCTTTTCTAGCGGAATATTCAGATCTCCGAATGTTAATAGTCTCTGCTTGAAATAAAGCTCAAAACTCGGCTTCAGCTCTTCGACCTTATCAATGCTTGTAAAATTCAATAGCTGTTTGAGTATCACTTCAAATCTCCTCTCGTGATCTGTTGCGTTCACTTCGTTAATCTTTTTGAACCAGTCAAAAGTTTTAATGTTACTGCTAGTATTACTAATTTTACTAATACCACCGCTAGTGTTAGCGCTGTTGCTACTGATGTTGCCAGCAGTAGCAGTAGTTTTAGTACTACTTGCTAGTACCTTTGGATATGTTGGCTTCTTTACCATGGTCCTTTTGTGACTACGTTTGACATTATTACTTAAAAATCTATTAAATCCCCGATGAATTAATAATTTCATGCTTCCTTCTTTGATATCTTGCTTAGAAATATACAAACAAATAGTCAAATATATATTCTACACTGTTGAATACTGTATCGTTATTTTATATGTACAAAGAAAATCAGTAGTTTGAATACTAGTGAAAAAAAATTTCACTGCTACTTATGTAAAGCTCTATTGATTATTTATTCTGCTGATGTAACTTTTTGAAATGAGATTCCATGATTTCATGAACTTACTTGCACAATCATTGATACATTGTTCTTCGACACTAGTCATTGTATTACTTGGAACAATAATACATTTTTCAAAACAGTTTTCGGTCAACCCATTGACTAAAGCCTGCGCATAAGCTGTGCTTAATTCGCTTGCAATCGACTGTTTTATATGTTCAACAGCGGCATTATTAGTACTATCACTTTGTCCTTCTGTTTTGTTACTACCAAATCCTAAAAATGATGACATATCTTCCTTTCTTTGTCAAATTTTCACTGTAAATAGCAACAGCAGTGAATAAATATAGTGAATTTGAAGGTCTGAAAAAAAGACTCAGCTCCTCACAAAATTTTTCTGCAACAGAAGTCTTGTTGTTGCAGAAAATTAATTGGAATATCCGTAATTAGAATATGTGAATAGTTTATGCTACTAGTTATGAAATGTTGAAAATGTTTTTATGGATGCTGAATTGTAGTACCGAGAGGTTTGAGAGAAAAAACAGAATCTTCAACTTTTTACAATTGTTTGAAATTTAACTATTTTTAAATATTCCTGTAAATTCTTAGCAGTAACGGAATTAGTATACAAATTGCTTATTGAATGTGGACTGGAAGTCTAAACAATAAAGTCCTTTTAATGTCTTATTTACAGTAAATATAGTGCTTTTTAAATCATTTTATCCTGTAATCTTTCGTAATGTTGGATTAACAAAATAGGAACTGTACTTATCTTTTAGAGTATTCAGCAGGTTTTACTTTCCACTTGAATGTATGTATCATGTTCTTGAATTTTCTAATGTTATTATGAATTTTACAATAATCTTCACAGTATTTACATAATTCCGATTTCAACAAATTTATGCTATTGGCTGATGGACAACTAAATGCGTAAAACTAGCGACTTAGAGACTTACTGGTACTCCGGTAAACCGCACTAAAAATATGGAGTAATCTTTCGCTATGCTTTTCAATTGAATTGGCGGGACCTACATTATGCTACTTGCTCCGACAATCTTCCAAAAATGTGTTTTAAGATGTAAGTAATACTATCTGTTGCTTTTCTGTCGATAAGCATTCGCATTAATCAATTGATTTTATACAGGGAAATCCTCTCAAAAAATTCCTATTACCGATAGTAATTAATAATTGATTGACTGACGGTCAGTAATATTGATTGTAGCACACAAGCCTGGTATCATAATCCAAAAAGGTTTACTGTTAAGGTATTTCTTTATCGACAATACGAAAAGCTGGTAATATGGCCTGAAGCATGCATTTTAAAGATAGAAACATTTTGCTTTTATCCAGCTTACATTAAATCAAAGGGTTGTATAAGTATCAGTAAACACTAGTGGACATTTGTGTTCTTTTGAAGATTGCGTTACCTTATTATTTGACCTTTCCTAAACAATTTACTGGATCTAGTTTACCATGACTGACCACAATAAACTCCGAAACAGATAAACAATGTCAGTTACCGATACTTACACAAACAAACAATACAAATACACACTCATTGTTTACTCTAACAGCCGTGCTTACTAGATACATGGAATCAAAAGTGTGGCTTTTTCATGTTTACGTTTACTGATTTGCTGATGTGGTGCCTTTCGTTTGACATTGATAGCTGGTTGTGGATTATCAGTTATCACTGCTGTTGGTATCAAGATTAAATTTCACTACACCTATCTTATCAAAATACTATCAACAATCTAATCAATTATCTTTACAATATTTGGGAAAAGTATTGATTACTTGATAAGGTGAAAATTCTCGCTTGTATAAGTTTTTCGGATTATCTTACTGATAACCCAAGTAGCTCTAACGTTATCTAATCAATAAATCGATGTCTTTTTATGAAACCTATCAATCGGCAATCAATCTAATTGGTAGACTGTGTCTTTTAAAGAAAGGCAGTGAACCAGGTATGTAGAGTGACAGTTGTCACCGAACTTTAAATCTGAAGATAAAAACTTGATTACCTCATCCGAGCACCTGAGATTATTTTATTTAGCGTTTCTACAGTTGAGTTGAGTCCATACCAACAAATAACCAATTATCGAATTTATTACTATAAAACAAAATTTAACTATTCAAAAAATCATCCAATGTTTGTAGTTTATAGTTGTTACTATTCTTTTTGGATTTAAAGGTGTTCTGTCTGAACTTTTCTTCATCCGATTCATTGAAATCCACAGTGTTTTCATATCTTTTTTTCGTTTTTCTATCTCTGATCTCAGCACTGAAATTGAATGTGGAGTTAGAAATACCGCTTGCATATTTATTGTAATCTCTCAGCTCAAAATCTAACGATCTTAGTTCATTATAGTAGTTTAAATATTCTTCATTGAATGAATCCGATGCCACATTGTTAAAGCTTACAATGTTTTTATCAATTTCGTTTTTATCAAAATATATTCCACTATTAGTATCACTACTTATTTTAATCTTTTCTTCAATTTGATACATTAGAATACCAATATCGATACCTTTACATTTTGATACTATGTCATCGTAATTTAAATCAATTAATTCACTAATTTCCCAATCCTTTGAATTATATTCTTTCTCATTGTAAATTACATTTGGTATTAATGAACCTAAGAATCTTGACTGGTCTCTCAACTCCAAATTCAAATCCAATCTACTCAATTCTAAAACATAATTCCAGATTTTGAACAACTTATTTTCTTTGATATTCTCAATATATTGTTTTTCCCTTTTAGTGTAAATATCCTTTATTACAACCTTGCCAATAAAAGTTAAAATTTGAATCTTAACTTCAAAAACTTCCCCTTTGAATTTTTTTGTTAACATTTCACAAATATTTGGTATAAATTTTAAGACAGAGTTGATTTTTTCATTATCTTCCTCCTTGTTATTGATAACTAGTTCACCAATCAACCAAATAATCGATGACTTGGCGTTGGATAGAAGGTTATTGAGAAATAACCTACCAATCAATTTGATTAAAATATCAATATATTCAACTAGGCTTGTTTGAATTAATTGTCTTAAACCAGTTATGTATTCACTAATCAACTCGTCATTTTTGTACTCTTCATTGCTCTCTAATTTAGTCATGAAAAATTTAATTAATAAATTCAATAGCTCAGTTTTCAGTTCGTAATTCAAAATCAACATATTCAATTTTTTTAAAATAATCAGTTGGTAATCAAAAGATAAATAATCTAAATTCTGTTTCAATTCGTTAAAAATCAAAGTAAAGTTATCATTATTGATTAATTTGAATAATATATTAACCTTCAAATTAAAATTGTTGATATTATCTCTCTTTAAAATGAAAAAGTTATTCAATTGATAATCTTCCATATGAATTTGGATTTCCCTCTTGTTTGTTAATAAAAACTCAAATTGATTTAAAAACAAGTATTGCATTTCCTCATTATCTTGTTTGTTGATGAATTTCAACATAAGCCTTTCTAAATTGAAATTTGCAGTTTCAAATGGTAGTATATTGATCAAAAACCTTATCATACTTAAGATAACATTGCCGTCTGGTGAATACTTCAAAAGTTTCAATTTCTCATTAATTAAAGTGATTTCAGCTGGTGCTTCTGCTAAATTATTAAAGCTTGGGAAAAAGCATCTTGAGTAATCTGTCATTATATCTAAGAAAACGCTAATCGCAAATGAATCAAGTGTTTCCAAATGATTAGCTAAGTTATTTATTTTATTGTGAAACACATCAAAGAATCCATTCAAATCAGTTTTATATACGAATAGGGCAATACTTAGAACTTTTGAGTCATTATCACTAAGTAAGATGTCTAAGTATGAAACCAATTGAGAGATTGTTGAAGAGTCATCTTTCAAAGAGTTATGAATTAATTTCCTTTTATTCGATTCGTTACTGTACTCGCACTCCAAAATGATGCACTTGTGGATTGCGATGGCTGATGCTGATCTTACCAAGGGTGACGAATCTTTAATGGACTTCTCTAGAGATAACAGCAAGATAGGTAATATTGCAGGAATTTTGATCCCACTCAGACACCTGATGGCCAACGATCTGTTGACGCAGTTTTTGTCCATCAGTGATCTCTGAATAGCATTGATACTTAATAGTGAAATATCCTGTTTCAAGTAGTTGTATTTAAGCAAAAGTATGTAAACCAATCTCTTAATCTTAAAGTTGCTGGAGTTCACATTCTTCACCACAAGAGGGAACAGCTGAAGCAGTTCGTTTTCGTGTGATTGGTTCATCACTTTTGTTGTCAATTGGTTAATTAGGTATTTCAGAACCGCGTAAATCTCGGTCTCATTGGTTGAGTTCAATGCCTTTGTTATCTCCTCCGTCGTGAAATTTGTATCAACCTTGTAGTAATTTGTATTTATGAACGATGTCACTGAAGGCGGCAACACAACATTAGAAGTGTCGAGATTCTTGTTGATTGTCCTGGTAGCACTCTCAAAAATGGACCCTATGTTCCGGGCGATCTGAAAGTCAGCCATTTTTTGCTTGATAACTCAATTAAAGAGCAGTTATGTCCTGTTATGAAGACTTACTAGAAGGTATAGATGATCAATTTGAAGCTTGAGTTTTTGGCCCGGTGGCTTGGCCTAATTAGGAAATGCTCAGCGCTAGTAATGTGCTCAGCGTTGATTGTACTAAATTGTCTTGATTTGCATTAAAAATGATATTAAATTGATTATTAGACTTTCAAACGCTCTAGGTTGTGGCTGCTAACATTCAAAGGCCTTCTATAAGGCTTTTATTAAGTGCAAAATGTTTTGTTCTTATAAATCAGTTCAAAGGACAGCTTAAAGACCAATGTTTTCATCCCAAAAAAGATCATATCAATGCAAACACCAACCAAGCCAACCACTTATAGCTCTGGCATATTAAGACGCCATTCAAACTAAAACAGCACTGGTTTCAGCAAATCTCGTATCGCTCGTTTATCAGAAGATAAAAACGCGCCATTCGCTGAGCTCCCAGAGACGGGTGAAAAAAGTTTAAATCTTTGTGTCTGATCTTCACTCTGTTCTCTTTTGAAAGTATAGTACATAACATCGTAAACAACATGTCTCCTAAGAACGTTGGTATCAAAGCCATTCAATATTACATTCCAGGTCAATTTGTCAACCAGGGCGAACTCGAGAAGTTTGACGGTGTCTCTGCTGGTAAATACACCATTGGTCTTGGACAAACAAACATGTCGTTTGTTAACGACAGAGAGGACATCTACTCAATGTCACTCACAGTGCTCAAGAACCTAATTGACAACTACGGCATCGATGTCAACAATGTTGGAAGATTGGAAGTTGGTACTGAAACTCTTTTGGACAAGTCCAAATCTGTTAAATCAGTCCTCATGCAATTGTTTGGCAACAACACCGATGTTGAAGGTGTTGACAATGTCAACGCATGTTACGGTGGTACCTCTGCTGTCATTAACTGTATTGACTGGGTGCAATCTGATGCTTGGGATGGTCGTGACGCGATTGTTGTATGTGGTGACATTGCCATTTACGAAAAGGGTGCCGCTAGACCAACTGGTGGTGCCGGTACCGTGGCATTGTTAATTGGTGAAGACGCTCCAATTGTTTTTGATCCTGTTAGAGGTTCTTTCATGGAGCATGCTTATGACTTCTACAAGCCAAACTTCACTTCTGAATACCCTGTCGTTGATGGTCATTTCTCTCTTTCCTGTTACGTCAAGGCCGTCGATAGCTGTTACAAGGCCTACTCGAAGAAGGCAATTGCCAAGGGTTTAAGTGATTCCAAGTCTGAAACCGTTGGTATTGACTACTTTGACTACAATGCCTTCCACGTTCCAACTTGTAAGCTTGTTGTCAAGTCCTACGCAAGATTACTTTACAACGATTGGAAAGCAAATCCATCCTTGTTTCCTGATGTTGATACCAGCCTCCTTGAAATGGATTACGAACAAACTCTTGTTGACAAGGCCGTTGAAAAGACTTTCATGCCTCTTGCTAAACAAAGAATGAGCCAAGCCGTTCAACCATCATTGGAATTGCCAACTAATGTCGGTAACATGTACACTGGTTCTGTTTGGGGTTCTTTATGTTCCCTTTTGTCAATTGTTGGTGCTGAATCCTTACAAGATAAGAGAATCGGCCTGTTCTCTTACGGTTCTGGTTTAGCTGCAACTTTGCTCTCCGCAAAAGTTGTTGGTGACATTTCTGCCATCACCTCTAAGTTGAATGTCAAGGAAAGATTAGCTTCTAGAGAACTCAAGTCTCCTGAAGAATACGAAAAGGCTATTGCTCTCAGAGAAAAAGCACACTTGCAAAAGGATTTCAAGCCTGAAGGTGACATTGAATATCTTCCAAAGGGTTCTTTCTACTTGGTTAATGTCGATGATAAATATAGAAGATTCTACGAAGTTAAGAACTAGGGTTTCAATTAGAAGAATAATATCTGCATCATTGCTAAACAACACACAATGTTCCACTTTTTTGTTTATTTTTTTTAGTTTTGTCTTTCTCCCTATTCATTTTTTTGTTGGTTAGTTTCAGTTAATAAATCTTATCATTTCAATTCTCGCGAACTGTAAGCGTTTATGCCTTGTTAACGTTTGGCCATTTCGAAGTAAGGAAGAGCATATTTATGTTTTGTTATCAAAATATAAAGGGAATATTTATAGAGCTCTTCTCAAATCAAACAGAGGAAAAGAACATAACACCACCCAAAACTATCATACCAACAGAGGAATACCACCAAAAATTGTAGTTAAACGCATCCTTTTTAACCGCATTGGTTTTAGACCTATTTTCGAGACTTCTCCTGACTTTCTGTCCTAAATTTAGATCTAAGCTTTCGTCTCTTTTGACCTTTGCGGTAGCCTTAGCTGCCTCTGCTGTTGGATTCATTGTTTCAGTTGGAAGCATCTGTGGTGGTCTGTATGCCAAATAGAGTGGTTGCATATATGACCCGTCAGCCTTTACTAGATCAATTCTCCACCTACCATGATAAGGATCAGGATAGACAGCATAACCTGAAAACACTTCAGATTGGTTATATCTTGTGTAAGAAGAAACTCCACCATCGCTGCATGGCTCTGATAAAAGTTGTCTACCATCGACCACAAATGGAGTGAGTATTAAGGTACCATTGGCTAATTGTTCATATGTTCCGTGCTGGTAAATCAAGACCGCTGCTGCACATGAGTGATTCTTTGGGTTAGAAGTAATTTGATAAATGGCTTCTTCCCAGTGCCCATCTTCTGTGAATGAGTATGAGATACCAGGAAGCGCTGGTTCAATAAGAAGTTCGTCAACTGGATCGTAAAAGCCTGGTCCTGTAAAAACAGTGTTGGCTTTTGAAGACCATGTTCCTACTAGAGAAGCTGCTGCATCTTTACCTGAATCATCTGCTGTCACCACAGAAAGACCTATCGTGAACAATGAGAGAAATGACGACACATTCAACTTCATTTTCATGTGTGTTGATATAAAGAAGGAGGAATATTTTATAGGTGAAGAAGATAGCTCTAAAGTTTTTCTCTAAATTTGGCACAACGCCTTTTTTTCTTTATACTATTGTTGTAACTAAAGAAAAGCATACAATAAAGGTGAATAGTGGTCTCAAATGAGCGAGAAGCAGAGACTAACGGCAATTTATTCGTTAAAAAACGGATTTGTGTCGCCAGAAAGTGATGATGATGATTACAAGGATCCATTGCAAAGAAAAATGGAGGAGAAAAGAGTTTTAAATTCAAGTTCTAAATTTATGACCAAAAAGCATGATGTAATGAATAGAATGCTTCAGGAACAGTCCGAAGAGCAGCAAAAGGAGACGGAAGATAATGTCGATGACAAAAATTCATCAGATGAGGTTCAAAGAGGTAGAAAACTTGTTGTTCAGCATGATCAAGTTACAGAAAGAACTGACACTACACCTGAGAAGAAAAGAGACAGAACTCCAACTAGAAGTGAGAGAGGTCGCAAGAGAAGAATAACTGAACAGAGTATAGAAAAAAGTGTTGAACTTAAACCTACCGAAGATCTGTCTTTAACTAAAAATGCTGTTTTTGAGAAGCAGCTTCCAATAATTAATGGAATTAAACTTACTACTGAAAACTTAAATAAGTTATTACCAAAAGGATTTAAAATAATACCATTTCCAGAAAACTTCGAGCAGTTCAACGATGACTTACCTCCTGATATTTCAAAACTAGGCACCTTGACCCAAACTGACAATTATATTATCCCTTCAGCAGATGTCGCATTGATTGACACCAATAAGTTTGATCCGCAGCTGATTGCTGAAATACCAGATCTCAAAGATGTCGACCATTTTAAAAATCATGATTACAAAATTTTCAACAAGCTAATTGTAACTAAAGATGTACCACTTGCCTCATTACCCGTTAAAGAACAATATGAAATCAGATGCATGAAGTTGGTTTTGAAAATTAAGAACACCGGTCAGCTAACAAGAAAGTTGGCAATGAGAAACTTGACCGATCATGCAAAAGAGTTTGGTGCAGAGACTATTTTTAATATCA
Organism: Saturnispora dispora; assembly: GCA_003708095.3. Lineage (NCBI taxonomy): Eukaryota > Fungi > Ascomycota > Pichiomycetes > Pichiales > Pichiaceae > Saturnispora > Saturnispora dispora. The sequence goes on along the minus strand of PPND03000006.1, from coordinate 216,904 downwards.
TTTTACCCCTAATGGCTGAAAAGACTCTCGAAGAACAAGAAAGGCATATACTAGTTAAAATCATTGGTCGTGTGATTCTGAAATTGGATGATGATATCAAACCTTGTACTAAAAAGATTCTTGCTGTCGTAATGCCACTCCTATTGGATGATAATACATATACCAAGTTGGAAGGGCGTGAAATTATTTCAAATTTATCAAAATCTGCTGGTCTTGTTACTATGATTAATACGTTGAGACCTGATATCAGCGCAGATGACGACTATGTTAGAAATTTGGTATCTCGTACTTTTGCAGTTGTTGCAAATTCTTTAGGTGTTCAATCGATAATCCCATTTCTTAGATCAGTTTGTCTAAATAAGCAAGAAAATTGGATAATCAGACATACAGGTATTAGAATTATCCAAAATATTGCAATTCTATTGGGTTCTTCGATATTGCCATTTTTGAACTATTTTGTTGAGTGTGTATCTCCGAATATTGAAGATACTAACGTTCAAATTCGGGGTCTGACTGCAGGAACTATTAGTCAACTTGCCATAGTTTCAGCTCCTTATGGATTTGACTCATTACAACCCTTGTTAGAACCTTTATGGACTGGTTTGAAAAAGCAAAAGGGTAAAACTCTATCACAATTCATGAGAGCCGTCAGCTCATTAATTCCACTCATGGATATTGAGTATGCTAACTACTACACTAATCAGATGATGAGGGTTGTTATAAAGGAGATGTCATCACCAGAGGAGGATATGAAGTGTACCATATTGTCGTTTATTGAAAAAGTTTGCTCTTTAAAATTTATTGATAAATCAATTGTAAAAAAATCAAAGTTACTGGGGGCATTTTTTAAAGCTTTTTGGTTAAGGAGGACGTCAATGGATAAAAAGATATCTTCCTTATGTGTTAACGCATGTTATTCATTATCTTTGAAAGTGGGGTCATCTAAGGTTGTTGATGAAATCTTATCGACATTGAAAGACGAATCTGAGCCATTCAGGAGAATGGGATTAGAGACCTGTGACAAAATTATTCTTGAATTGGGTTCTTTTGATTTATCAGAAAGGTCTGTTCAAAGATTGCTGGATGGATTGATTTTTACATTCCAACATCAGAATCTAGAAAACAAAAAATCAAATAATGTTATCTTGAATGGAGTTGGAAATATCTTGTGCAACTTAGGCATTAGAGTTAAACCTAACATCATGTCAATTACCAGTGCTGTTTTATATAGACTACAAAATAAAGATCCTCAAGTTAGGGAGCAAGCAGCAGATTTGATTTGCAGATTGGCACAAGTTGTATTAGTTTGCGACGAAAATGCGTTATTGGTGCGACTTGGGACGATTTTGTACGAGTCACTAGGTGAAGTATATCCAGATGTTTTGGGTTCCATTCTATGTGCATTACGGGAAGTTTTAATAAATATAAAAACAGTTGATGATTTAAATCCACCGATTTCACAGATTTTATCAACATTAACACCGATTTTGAGAAATAGACATGAAAAAGTCCAGGAACAAACTATTAAACTTATTGGTGACATTGCGGATAAAGCTAAGGAGTTTATAAATCACAGGGAATGGATTAGAATATCATTTGAGCTTCTAGAAATGCTAAAGGCATACAGAAAAAGTATCAGGAAAGCTGCTAATAATACTTTTGGATTGATTGCACAAGCAATTGGTCCTGCTGATGTTCTAGTGACATTGTTGAATAATTTGAAAATGCAAGAACGTCAACTTCGTGTGTGTACGTCTGTTGCCATTGGTATCGTTGCTGAACGATGCAAACCATTTACAGTTTTACCTGCTTTAATGAATGAATATAGAGTTCTCGATAAGAATGTGCAAAACGGTGTTTTAAAGTCAATGAGTTTTATGTTCGAGTACACAATGGATTTAGGAGCTGATTACATTTATGCCTGTACACCATTAGTATTAGATGCGTTAATTGATAGAGATCTTGTTCATAGGCAAATAGCATCAGGTGTAGTTTATCATATGGCTATTGGTGCTTTAGGTCACGGATACGAGGATGCCTTTATAAATTTTCTTGACTTGGTATGGCCAAATGTGTTCGAAACATCTCCACATGTCATTAATCAAGTGATGGACACGATTAGAGCGTTGAACTTAGTTCTAGGCCCCGGTGTTTTAATGAACTACTTATGGGAAGGTTTGTTCCATCCAGCTCGCAAAGTTCGAACTAGTTATTGGAAAGTATGGAACATGATTTACATTGACAGTCAACATGCCATGGTTCCTTATTTGCCACGCTTAGAGAAAGTCGGTCCCGAAAGATCACATTTGGAGGAGAAACCACGTTTTTTAGGAGTCGAAGAGCTTGATATTTGGGTTTAACGGAGATTAGTGACGCAAAAGCATCGTTTGGCGTCTTATTTCCTATTATTTTTGTATATTCGATTTGTATCATAGTCATAATATTTGCATGCTACTACTCCAGTCTGCTACTGTAAATATCTTTTGAGCTGTTTGGTTTCATTCTTTTGAAAATTTATTGACGCTGAAGTTGGTACGCAGATTTTGGACTGAGCACATGAGCGTTGATATATATTTGAAACACTATCTGTGTTTCATAGTAGATACTTTCTTATTTAGGTAGTGCTGCTTCAGTGCTACTGTGGTAAACAAAATGGAGAAGGTGTATGAAGCCTCGAAGTCTAATTAGAATATACGGTCTTTATAGAGAACAAAAGGTTTTATTAGTCTATTTACCCATAAAAGCTATTATTCATTGAACAAAACTACTACATAGAGGAAGGAGTAGCTTATCAAAGATGCAGCTAGAAGCAGCAATGCAAAAGCAGTTTGAACTATCAAGAACTCTCAATAACCGCCTTTCTCTTCTACAGTCACAGTCACAAAGTTTGGCGGTTCAACTCAAAAAGGTAAAACAAGACAATCTAGACTCATCCTTACAGTTGATGGCAAGTAATTGTAGACAGAAAATCCTCCAACCATACCAACTTCGCAATTACAAAACACTAAAAGGCCATTTTGACAAGATATCTTGCTGTTCTTGGTATCCTGATGATAGACATATTGTCAGTTCTTCACAAGATGGCTATCTACTTGTGTGGGACACAGAAACAGGCCTAAAAAATAATCTAATAGAACTCGATGATCCCTATGTGATGGGATGTGATGTCAGTGCCAATGGCCAGCTCGTTGCTACCGGTGGCCTTGATAACAATTGTACAGTTTATAAGGTGGGAACGAACTTCAATGAGGCAACGTATGGCAATAGTTTGATGTCAATACTGAAAGGTCACAAAGAATATATTTCTGATGTTTCTTTTTTGAGAGGTTCATCAACTCAGCTAGTAACAAGTTCTGGTGACAAAAGTAGCATTTTATGGGATACCACTAAAGGTGGCCACGTTCGTTATTTCTATGGCCATTTAGGAGACGTTTTATCAGTATCAGTCAACCCAAACATTAACAGCCACGCAAACTTATTTGCTACTTGTTCATGTGACAGGCTTGCAATGTTTTGGGATATTAGAGAGCCTTTGGCAATCCGAAAATTCCTAGTTAGTTCAAGCTATGATCCAAATGTTATAAAATTTTGTCCTGATGGCTACACATTTGCTTGCGGTTGTGATGATGGTAATATCAAACTCTACGATCTAAGATCAGATGGAGAACTGGGATGCTATGGTGTTGATAAATTGAAAAGTTTTATTGACTCAGATCCATCATTGCAAAGGAGTGTGCCACAGAATTTTAACCAAACAAGCAACGATGAATTTATCGATGTAAGCTCACAAACAGCCTCATTTCGGCATAGTATACTCACATCATTAGATAACTCCGGTGTGTTATCATTAGACTTTTCAAAAAGTGGCAGATTACTCTTTTCCTCATATGCAGAAAACAATTGTGTTTTTATTTGGGACGTTATAAATGCTGAAATAATTGGTACCATGCAAGGACATACTAATGTTATTAATAAGATTAAAGTTTCTGGGGATGGATTAGGCGTTGTTACTGCCAGCAGAGACGAAACCATAAAAATTTGGTCAATTTGAAAACCTATCAGATTTAAATGATGTTACTTGAATAATTTCCTGTTATTGCAGTTTTATAGTAAGAGAATGAGCAACTTGTGCAATTTCACTTATTAAGTATCACATTAACGTAAAGTATTTGTAAAGGAAATAAAAAATACATTATGTAGAGTTTAATAAAAAAAGGAGAAAGAGTGAAAGATACTAACATATACATAAAAATGATACTTACTAGTAAGCATAACCAAAAAAAGCAAACTTCACTTATTCAGCTTTCTTTTGAACATAATCCCATAATGACTTTAATAAAGTGTCAGGTAACGTATAAAGATCCATTGTAAATTCACCATTATCGACGTCATTCTTGATGTTCATTTCAGGGGTTCTATTATCATTTATCATCTGCACGACACCTAGTAAATCGTCTTCTCTTAACTTAGACAAATATTCGGCCATCCTTTCAAGATCCACGCCACCTTTAACTGCAGCAGCCTTAGCCTTTTTAACTGTTTTGTTGTCAACAGGGACACCACGTCTTTTGTCGCCTGATTGGGCGTCCATTACTGGTTGCGGAACGGAACCTGTCTTTGCCAATTCTTTCAAGAGCGCAGGTTTGTTTGTATTAATAGTAATGACCTTGTCAACAATGTATTGATCTTTATAAAAGTTCAAATCGTGATTGACCTTGATGTTACCACCCTTTTCAATAAGAGTGAAAGTAATTGGAACATCGAATCCACCCCAACCTTGCTCGGTGATCTTAAATGGAGCCTTCTTGAATGGTCGCACTGGATTAGGGAACGTTGGGTGAAGGGAATAGGTGACTTTGTCAAATAGTGTTGCTGGAACTTCTTCACCATCTTCGGTAACTAAAGACACCTCAATAGACCATTCTCTCATTGGGAACCCTTCTTGAACCGGCTGAACGTCCGGCAACACGTGCTGTCGTGTCGTCACACGAACTGTTCTTTTTAATTCCACCATGCTTCAATGTTGTTTTTCGAAATAGTAGGAATTACTACACTCTGATGTTGAAAAAAAATAGTGTTGAAGTTTATAATTTAAAAAGACGATTACATAATGCTCCAGACTGTGAACAGCATCGATAGTATGAGAGCTCCAAAGGTACCGCTGACAATCTTATCGCCATCATTGAGGAACTCCACTGTCCCCGACTTTGTAGAGTAATTTTTGTGGCTTACATGGCTGTTGTTGGTAGCAGAAGCACTCGTTTTTGTAGTATCCGACTTGAACGTAGTAGTGACAAACGACGAACTACGCTCTGAGGCCTCTGAAATCACTGGAACACTGGAAACCAGATGAGATATGTAGGAGGAGACGACCACCGGTGTTATTGTTGGGATAGCAATAGTTGTTTCTGTTTTTGGATCCAACTCAAAAACAAGTTCAGCTTCTGATTTGGTAACAGTATCAACAAAAGTTGACAGCTTGTCTTCTTCAACAACTACATCTGTCACAGTGATAACATTGATCACAGAGCTGACAACAGTAATAGTCAAAGGCTCGTCTAAAGCTTTATCGTGTTCTGGAGAAAGCTCATCACCAAAACCAGGAATGAGTTCTGGATCCACTGTGGCAGTAACTAACTCCAGGTCTCTCTCAGTAACAGTAATAAATACTGTGGTTGCTGGCTCGGTAATGGTGACAACACTTGGCGCTTCAATGTGAGACCAGACGTCTGCTGTTGAATCAGTCAAAATGTAGTCCTCATTTTGCTCCTCAACAGCAATGGAACCAGAGTCTAGTTCATCGTCGGTTGCCTGAGCTAATCTTATACAAATTAGTAGGGTTATCCAAATATATTGCAATGGCAGATACATGTTTATCTTCTGATAATTCGTGCACGGAAGATGAGTGGTCAGTTAGAAAAAGGCAACGATTTACAGTTCCTCTTGATATCAAGAGGCCCTCCGGGAAATGTTCGTAAGATACTTTTAAGCTATAAAAAGAGGAATCAAAGGCGTATGTCAATCACGAGCAAACACCTTATTAAAATGTGACATTAAAGTAATGGAAATAGGCATTCCTCTAGTTTCCGTTATATTTGGCCCAATCAGAACACTCATGGCGTTGACTCCCATCTTATTATGTGCACCTTGTTTTAAAACGTCCTGGATATATTTGAAAACAACAAATAATACATCCCTATTCATTACTGGTAGTTCGTTAATTAATATTTTGATTTGCTGGACCTCATCAGCATTCAACTCAGATCCGTTCTTGATAATCTGATATATTTTCTCTGCCGTGTCATCGATTATTATACCACCTTCAACCTTACGCAAATATCGTTTCATTAGAGTTGCAACAGAATAAACATCCGGTGGCGGATTCAAATCTTCAAATGCACAGTCATTATTTGAATTGAACTCACGTTCGATCAAATTGACCTCGCTCATCATACCATTTAGTCTAAATATACCCTCAAAACCCTCTGCACTGTGGCTGTGAAGATAATTCAAGCATCTGAAAATAACAGATGGCACGTTATGCCCTCCTAGTTGATACTTAGGACACAAATCAAAGGCACCCTGTAATGTGTTTCCGAAATACTTCGGGCTACTATCAATTGGTTCAAAAACTGCAACACCTTGTTTGAGTTTATTTGGGGAGTTTGTATTACTACTTCTGATCGATGAAGCAGAGGTAGTCATGACACCCTCATAGGGTTGACTTTTAAATGTTAAGACGTCATCCAATTTGTGAGGTGAAGAACTTGACAGACTTGGACTTGGAGCAGTACTGGCCGGTGGTAGTTTTGAAGCTCTTTTTGAAAATAGGGACCACCCCAGTGAGGGTGAAACACCTGGCGCTGATAAATTATTTTGACTGTTATTTGCAGATGGGAATGAAAATTGTGAAGCAGAGTCCACATGTTCATCAGAACTGTAAACTTCATTTTCAGTGTCATCATTCAACCATTGTTTCAATCTATTACCAATATTCTCACCATCCTGCTGGGACTCTGCATATAAGACCCAAACTTTGTTTGTAGAAAACTTCTTTTTCTTTTTCAAAACAATTTCTTGTCCTTTGAACTGAACAATAGTGTCATCCCTATAAATTTGCTCTGATTTGGATGTAAAAGATTTTAGAATCAAACAATCGCTTTCTTCATTGAAAATCAGTTGGACCACATCGTACGTCTTATTAGGAAATTTTTGTTTGGCATATAATAAGTAATTCAAATGTGCCCTCAAATTTAACAAATTAAAACCATTTTCTTCATTCAGATCATGATTAGGGGGGAAAGCAAATTCAAAATATGTAGCAAAGGCCCGCTTTGGTAATTCCATATTCGGCATATCTCTTTTTAAATAAATGAGAGCAGAAACAACATAACTGTTAACTAGTAATTTATTTTGTTCCCAAAGTCTGTAGTTATAACGTCTCATAGATTCTAGTTCCGGCAATTGTTCTAAAAATGGCATATATGGTCTAAGTTGTTTATCTAGTATAAGGAAATCGTTATATCTCTTTTTAACTCTGTACATTGGTGTCAATTTATTAGGGTTTTCGTCACTGTAAACCATGAAAATTATCCAATAATCATTAGTTTTAGGGTCTACAATTGCTACTGGATCAACAATTGTTTCGACTTTTATCACACTTCTTTGTAAACTATTCAGTAAAAATTTTTGAGAATCATTGTCCAAAGTTGATTTTTGATCATCTTTTGGTGTCTGTAATGATTGTTGAGCAAGTAAGTTACCATTAAATTCTTGTTCAGCTGGAATTGCTGTTGCTGCTTGAGTTCCTTTAATTTCTAGACGTGGTGGTGTTAAAGGAGTCAATGTTAAATCTTTGGTAGCTCCAAGTTGTTTATTGTTTGATAATTCTATATTATCGTTTTTATCTGCAGTCGGGCTTCTCAAAGGGCTTGAAATTGTTTCAATTTTTCCTGAAGAGGTTCTACTCATCAACATTCTCTGAGTTATTGGCGATTTCAAATTCTCTTCATTTTGCTGATGGGAGAGCTTCTTATAAACAGGTTCACTTACATTGGGAGTAATTAAAAATTTATTGAAGTTAAAGTTTTCATCTCCATTGATGGTAGGTGTGGCAATGTTGTCATTAAGAAGCTCCATATGTGGATCTTCGTTTACAGTATGATTTGTACTTGAATTATCATTAGTTGCACTGGTAGTTGTAGTTGCAGTATGGTCGTCATGACTAAGGGTTGAATTGTGCTCTTCAATGACAGATTCAATGATACTGGAGTTCAGTTCCTCTTCAGTAAATTTGTATCTGACCGGAGTGGATTTTCTAGGAGACGAACCAAGGGTCGCAAAATCCAAATTTGAAGTGTTTGAAAGATCCAGAGTCATATCAGGTTGATCCTCTCTGTTCCGTGTTTCATTTTTGTTATCATTACTTGAATTATTTGTAATTGGTCTAACGGCTTCATCGTCTTCATCTTCATCTTCATCAGCCTCTTCCAACGATATTGACCTACTTCCAGAACTGTTCTGTATAGGCGTTTCGATGATTATGTCTGGAGGAGCCAGTTGTCTTTCTGGAGATTTCAATGAGTAATGAGAGGAAGTTATTGAACTTATTGATACGTTGTGAGAGTGAGGGGTAATGACCGAACGTCGTTCACTGCGCTGCGGAATTTCCCAGCTGCCACTGGCCAAGTTAAACTCCTTTTTGGTAGGAGAAAAGAGGGAATTTGCTAGACGTTCTTGCTGCTCTGATGGAGAAGCTAGCGGATTGATAATCTCCTTTGGTGACTTTAAGGACTCCAATTCCAACCGAGCACTTGCCAATTCTCGTTTCAAGCTGCTGATCTCTTCGTCTTTAAGTGTACACACATCCTGGAGTGATTGCAGTTGCTTCCTAAGCGATTCAACACTGTACGACGCGTCTAAGCGTGTGTCATCCTCACTTAAAGCATAAAGAGAACCTGCAGTGTGTACCAATTGAGCTGTATTTGGGCTACCTGAAAAGTTCTTAGATTCAATATTCCCCCTAGTACAATCATCTTCACCCTCTTGGGCAGGCATGGCACGTTTGTAGGTGAATAATTAGGGATAAAAGGTGTTCTTATAATTAATATCTGCTTTTGGTCTAAATTCTTAGCGCTACTCTTCGAGTGGCGACAAAAATTTCAAAGCTTAAACGCAGCTTCCATTTCCAAAACAACAGATATTAAGCTTCAGTAGAGAAAATAAATACAAATGGGGGCCTTTTCAAATACAATCAAGTGTGTCGTTGTTGGAGATGGTGCAGTGGGTAAGACATGTCTTCTCATTTCTTATACCTCAAACCAATTCCCAGAAGATTACGTTCCAACAGTGTTTGATAACTATGCAGTGACAGTGATGATTGGCGACGAGCCTTACACATTTGGGTTGTTTGATACCGCTGGTCAAGAAGATTACGATAGGCTCAGACCATTGTCGTATCCACAAACAGACATCTTTCTCATTTGTTTCTCAGTCGTGGTGCCCTCCTCCTTTGATAATGTTAAAGAAAAGTGGTATCCAGAGATCTCGCATCATGCTCCACATGTGCCTTGCATAATAGTCGGTACCCAAATTGATCTTAGGGACGATCCAACTGCCCTATCCAATTTGAAGAGACAACATCAGAAGCCAATCACCGCACAACAGGGTGAAAGACTCGCTAGAGAACTTAGAGCCGTCAAATACGCAGAATGTTCTGCACTTACTCAAGTCGGCCTTAAATCACTATTTGACGACGCCATTGTGGCCGCATTAGAACCTCCTGTCATCAAGAAATCTAAGAAGTGTACCATTCTTTGATTGTTTACTTATAAATTTATATCTATATCTATTATATCATTTTTGTTATTTGTTTGTTTGTTTCATATTATTATATTGCTTTACAAATCCACCTAGTATACCACTAGCAGGTGCTTCCCACTCTTTATTTATCCAGTTTTCTATCTATCTATTTGGTAATTTATCATTAGCAGCCGGGTAACCCTCTTCTTTGAAAATTTCAATTTTTCACACTATGGAACTTATATAGTTAACAAACTGAACTTCTTTAGCGTTACGTGTACATACAACCGTTGAAGTAATTATGTTTGCTGCTGCACGTTCGGAAACTTTGTTCTTAGGCGGAGAGAAGATTTCAGGAGAAGATGTCAGAAATCAAAACGTTTTGGCAACGCAAGCTGTGGCCAACGTTGTGAAATCATCTCTTGGTCCAGTTGGTTTAGACAAAATGCTTGTTGACGACATTGGAGACGTTACTGTGACCAACGATGGTGCAACAATCCTTTCTCTCTTGGATGTACAGCATCCAGCTGGTAAGATTTTGGTTGATTTGGCTCAACAGCAAGACCGTGAAGTTGGTGATGGTACAACGTCTGTGGTTATCATTGCCGCAGAACTTTTAAAGAGGGCCAATGATCTTGTGAAAAACAAAATTCACCCAACTACTATTATAACTGGTTACCGTTTAGCTCTAAGAGAAGCCACGAGGTTCATCAACGATGTGCTTTCAAAGTCCGTTGATGCTCTTGGTAAAGACACACTTATCAACATTGCCAAAACGTCAATGTCATCCAAAATCATTGGCTCTGACAGCGAGTTCTTTTCTAAAATGGTTGTCGACGCCATGCTGGCCGTTAAGACAAGCAACAATAAGGGTGAACTTAAATATCCTGTGAAAGCTATTAATATCTTAAAGGCACATGGTAAATCTTCACTGGAATCAGTCTTAGTCAATGGTTATGCTCTCAACTGTACTGTTGCCTCACAGGCCATGCTTAAGAAAGTAAAGAATGCTAAGATTGCTGTCTTGGATCTCAATTTACAAAAGGCCAAAATGGCTCTGGGTGTTCAAATAAACATCGATGATCCAGAACAGTTGGAACAGATCAGAAAGAGAGAATACGGCATCATCATTGAAAGAGTCAGGAAAATTATTGCTGCAGGTGCCAACGTCATTCTTACTACCAAAGGTATTGATGATTTGTGCTTAAAGGAACTTGTTGAAAATAAAGTTATTGGTGTTAGACGTTGCAAAAAAGAAGATTTGAAAAGAATTGCAAGGGCCACAGGTGCCACATTGGTTACAAACATGTCCAACCTAGAAGGTGAAGAAACATTTGAGACCAGTTATCTTGGGTCTGCTGAAGAAGTGTGCCAAGAAAGGTTTTCTGATGATGAATGTATATTAATAAAGAATCCTGCAAAACACTCAGCATCATCAATGGTTTTAAGAGGTCCTAATGATTACACTCTTGATGAAATGGAGAGGTCTATTCACGATGCACTTTGTGTTGTTAAAAGAACCTTGGAAAGTGGTAATGTTGTTCCAGGTGGGGGTGCCGTTGAGTGTGCCTTGAACATTTATCTTGAAAATTTTGCCACAACAGTGGGCTCCAGGGAACAGTTGGCCATTGCAGAATTTGCCAACGCTCTTCTTGTGATCCCAAAGACGCTTGCTGTCAATGCTGCAAAGGATGCCTCAGATCTCATAGCAAAACTTAGATCCTATCATGCTGCTTCTCAGCAAGTTTCGGATGCTGACACAAAGAGAAAGAACTACAAAAACTATGGTTTGGATTTAGTCAGGGGTAAGGTCATTGACGAAGTTTCCCACGGGGTTTTGGAACCAACACTTTCAAAGATTAAATCTCTCAAATCCGCTTTAGAAGCGTGTATTGCCATCTTGAGAATTGACACAATGATTTCTGTGGATCCTGAACCTGCCAAGGAAGATGCACACGGTCATGATCATTAAGATGAATTACTATTGTATAAATCCTCTTTTGTTAATACTGCTAAACAACGTATATACTAAGAAGTAAATTAGAAAAGAGAGCAAGAAAAGTGACTATAAACATTTAGGTGCTGAGCACGCTGAGCTTTTATAAGAGGCTTCGGATTAGAGTCAAGAGGGGAACGAGCGCAACGAAATTTGTATATTATTCAAACTCACACCATTAGTTTCCAAGTGAACAATTGTTGTAATATAGTGTCCAGCTTGTGTTCAACCACATTTAGAGCCGAATAAGTCAAGGATATAGCATTATCAGCCCCCTTTTGATATTACTTAATCTTAAACACTAGTTTCTGCCACCGCATTTCAGATTATTATCGGATTTCAACCAAATAACGTTCTTTTTATCTGTCTTTCAAAAGTCAAGAACATGGCCTCAGTTAAACGAACAGCGACAAACCTCAACATGACTGGGACTAAAGTTCAGAAAAAGTCTACTGGTAAACGTCGTTTCCACAAGAAATCTCGTAAGGGATGTATGACATGCAAACGACGTAGAGTCAAATGTGATGAGACACGTGATATTTGCAAGAACTGTGATAGAATGGGTATCCAGTGTATTTATCAACAACCGGAGGATAATGTTGATAAGAAGGCCGTTCCAGTTGATACAAATGATAACAAGCAGCATCAGCAGCATCAACAGCATCAGCAGCATCAGCAAAACCTTCTACATCAACAAAATAATTTTGATTTAAAGCTGTCTGTTGGCAGTCAGACTTCGGATTCTGTTAAAGTCACATCTGTTAAAATGGAAAAGGTCACCACTGGCCCTAACACTCACCCATTACCTGAAATAACTACACCACTGCCTTTACCAGGAATTAGCTCCTTGAGCTTGCCTGGTTTATCACCAATGTCTCCAAACGCAATGTTTTCTCAACTTCCACAATCCCAAATGAATATGGGGGTTGGTTCACCCTTTTCTGGAATGACAGGTCTTGTTAATGCTGCTGTTTCAATGGCAAATCAAAATCTACATTCAGCACCTTCAATAAATCAAAACATATTGCCAAATACTGAAAAAAGAACATCTCCACCTATACCTCCGTCGTCATCATCTTCTTCAATGGGTCCAAGTATTGAATCTTTGACAGGTCCAATATCTTCATCGGGTAATAACTTTAACATCCACATGGCACAACAATTTTTAAGCGGTATGGCTCCTGATAAACAAATCAAGCTCATACAGCAATTTGCTGCTTTACCTCAAGATAAGCAGCAGCAGCTTTATCAAACTGTGCCAATTAATGTTAATGGTGACATGCTAGGAAAAATGTTTTCAAGCTCAAGTGACCCTCTCTCTGGTTTGATTGGGGAAATGTTGCCAACCCGTCCTGATGTTAAGAGGGAAGGCAAAACACCAACGCCTCAAGAATTACAGCAACAATACAATAAACCATCAGATAAAGGACCTTCTATTTCACCAGATAACATAAAATCACCCATGCCTTCACTATCCCAGACTTCAACTTCTGGTGATTTGAATTTATTGGATTTGAGACTTATGTATCATTATACCACTAAAGTTTGGCCAACTATCACAGCTGCTGGTATTTCCGATTCGAAAATTTGGTCAGATGACATTCCAATGCTAGCTTTCAAATATCCATTCTTAATGCACTCGGTTTTGGCTTTCTCTGCCACACATTTATCAAGAAGTGAGCGTGGCTTAGATCAGTATGTTACTTGTCATAGAGCTGATGCCCTTAGACTTTTGAGAGATGCCGTTTTGGAAATGTCTCCAGAAAATACTGATGCATTAGTTGCTTCAGCACTAATACTAATTATGGATTCTTTAGCAAACGCATCACTTCCTTCATCTACTTCTGTGAAATCTTTACCACCATCAGCATGGATTTTTCACGTTAAGGGTGCAGCAACGATTTTGACAGCTGTTTGGCCATTAAGTGAAAAGTCAAGATTTTACAAGTTCATTTCAGTGGATTTGGGTGATTTGGGTGAAATTGGTTATGATTTAATCAGTGGCGAACTATCCAATACATCTGATGATAGTAATTCAAGATCGGATTCATTAAGTAATCAGTCTAATACCATGAACTATTCAAGCACCACCGAATTTGACGAACCTGACAAACACAACAAGAAATCTTCAAGGACCATCCACATAAACCCAGATTTGACGACATTGGCCAACATGATAGAGGAATCTTGTTCGAAGAGCACTTCGATTAAATATTCAAGCATTCAATGCTTTGATGATGAGATTTCAGATATTTTTCCAATTGCTTTAAACTCACCATATTTTCCGACCTTGGCATATATGACAAAGTTATATCAAGAGAGAAAAAAATCGGATTTTATTTTGAGGATATTTGCTTTCCCTGCTTTATTGGATAAACGATTTTTAGGATTGTTAATCAATTGCGATTTAACAGCAATGAGGATAATGAAGTGTTACTACACTCTTTTGAGAAATTTCACAGAAGAAATGAAGGAAAAAGTTTGGTTCCTTGAGGGTGTTTCTTCTGTTCTACCTGTTGATGTAGATCAATACTCAGGTGGTGGCGGTATGCATATGATGTTAGATTTTCTTGGTGGTCCAAGTACAATCGATGATGATGGTAATGGGGAAAACTACGTTGCCAAAAGTGCTGCGCAAAGTGGTTTACTAGACACAAATAATTTACCAAGTGCTTCTATGAATGATAGTTTACGGTTGGATGGAGATGTGGACTCACAATCAGGCTTTTTAGGAGTTTGAAGTCATTCCTTCCTTTACTAGCATCATCAAATCTAATAAAAAAATCGTTTTTTTTATTAGAACGATTTATCATGATACCATTTTTCTTTTCCTTAATGAAAGAAACAGAAATCTATCTCATCATTTTCTTTTCTCTCTTTCCTTGTTAATTTCTCTTTTTTCCTATGTCGAATTCTATTTTACACTAAGTAGCTCATGCATGTCTAAAGACAATTTATTACGCTCTCTGAATAAAAAGATCAAAAACTTAAATTAAATAGCAAACCATGGCGGGTGATTAGTAGCCTCAAACTTTGACTCTCTGGATACCATCAGCATCTCTTATTACACCCAATTCTAACAATTTAGCAAAAGCATCTGCAAACACTTTATTGAAAAACTCCTCGTCATGTGCAAATATCTCTACCCACTTTCTGAAATCTGGGCATCTCAACATTTCCATATCAGTATTTAGCATCATTAAACTTTTATCTTCATTGTAATATTGTTCGATTCCAGTTTCAGGAACTACCCCTATTTTCCATTCACTCTCTAGCAAAACTTTAAAAAAGTCATTATCCCAAGTGAAAGGTGCTTTAGTCCAAATTCCATTAAAACCACTAAATCTAGCGTGACACCCACCAATACCATGACCACCACCAATCAAAGCAACGGTTTCCTGTGCATTGAATCCAAGTCGATTGTAAAAAACTTCTTTTACGTGATTTGAATCCTTGACGGCATTTGGCAACCTTCCAATGGGTGGAACTTTGGCTGCATCTGGACAGTCTGTTCTCCCTGGTTTCCATGGTATTTTAGGACCACCAATGTATTCAATTGCAACACAACCTGCATATGTGTATAAATCTGCAAAGGAGATCCATGGGAAGTTTTCATGCACCTGATCCAAATATGACTTTGCAGTATTTAAACCGGTATTTCCAATATCATTGAACTCTTGTGCAAACCGCATTGTGCCACCTGATGAGCCTCCAGTGCCTGTTACCCTATCATAATGCCCGCAACAGTGCCAAGTAAACCTGATTATGTTTGGCCCGATAGTACCATCTGGTTGATATCCTGGTTGTGGAATGATATTTCTAATTTCTTGAGCCAAGAGTTCGTAATTTCCATAAGTTGGATGATTCTTATAGTTCTTTCCTCTTTTACGAATTTTAATCTTATATGAAATTTGATTAACTTTGTCTTTAAAGTCTTTGCCATTTGTTGAAAATGATTTTATGACATCTTTATTCTGCTCAGTATTGTGGCTATTAAAACTTTCAATTTTGTTTTTATTTGTCTCAGGTGACGAACCTAGTGCTTCCCTACTTATACTACCAATTACTGGACAATTAAGGTTTGTTCTAACACTTCTTTCACTTTGCTCAGCATTTTTGGTCTTTTGAGAGTCTGTGATAACAAAAGGCTTTGGAGTAAAGAAGCTTGTGCTTGAAAGAGGTGACTGCGGCAACGGTTCTTCATTAAGTCCATCGTTAGTATCGTTATTTGCATAATCTAGCTGTTCTTTTAAATCATGTGAGTCGGTGGGATTCCATTTATAAGTGGAATTACGAAAGTCGCCTTGTAAGAAGTTAATGGGAAAATGCACAACCCATTTGTTGTACAAAAAATGTGCTCTTTGGACTGACTTTGACCAAATTGATGCTAAATCAAACAACTTTTCCACCACATCAAATATGTCTTGTTGCGCAACATCAACCTGAGTTGAGATGCGTCTTAATTTTGTCTTATTGTTGAACCGCTTTTGATGATACGAGGATTTAAATGTGTTTTGATCATTCTCACTTTCTTGCAATATGTGAAGTAAATTATAGTTGTAAATCAAAAAGAGACGAAAGTAAGAAATGGCATTGAGAAAATGAAACTGAAAAGTTTGATATAACGTCTGAAACAATGCCAACGGTAAAAATGGTATGAACCCGACAGGTTCAATTGTTTCTGTGAACAAGAAGTGTAGCGTCTTAAATGTGGATAGCAGGTATGACATTATTTTTAGATATTCTGCGTAGAGTAGAGACTTTCTGTTGTTCAACTTTGAAGATATTGACTTATTGAATAGTAAAATATGTAAATCAGTGATAACAAACTACAGAATCAACAAACAAATGAAACAGGTGAGTAAAAGCTCAATGTTGAAGAAGAAGAAAGGCAAACTAGAGGGAATTTTAATCGCTATATAAAAGGGGCAATTTAGTATGTACAAGATCTATCAATTAGCAGCAGCATTGACAGTGACAGGAAGCTCAGATGTATTTTCAGCATTTGCAATCTCCACATAGTAGTTACCAACACTGGTGATGGTGTTTTCAGGAAGAATAGCACCTTGTTCGTCCTTAAAACGGATGATTGTGTTCTTACCGTTAACAAATTTCAAAATAATATCAGACTGACGGATGCCTTTTGCCAACACAGATTGGATGTGAACCTTAATATCATCAGGGCTGATCGGTGAGACAAGTAAATTTTCTTCAGTCTTTTTGATGAAGACAAAGTTTTTAGGTAAGTTAGAGAAAATCAACGACAATTCCTTTTGTGTAAGCACATTGAAATCAATACTTAAAATTTCGTCAAGTGATAGTGTCTTAAGTTCCTTTTGGAGCTTCTTCTCATTGGCTTTAGAATTTAGTTGCTCTTTCAGAGCTCTAGCTTCTAGTTTAGCTCTCTTCTTGGCTTCAAGAGCTTCTGCATCCCTGTTGATAGAGGCCTTGGTCACAACAGGAATAACAGGCTCGGCATCGCTATAGTTTAAGTACACTGCACCATTGTGTGGATGAAACTTGTTAATCATAGCACTTGGTTTAACTTTGACAATCTGACCACGCACACCAACACCTGGGAAATCCTTCAAAAGTTGGATTTCAATTCTGTTCTTCTTGGATTGTGCAGTAAACCGCACTTGGTTTAATTGTGTCACACGAAATGACTGTATACCTTGTCTACTGATCATCTATCGCTATGTTCACTCTATGCTTGAATGTCGACTAAATGAAAAAAATTGTTTCAAGCTGAGATTTAAAATTTTGAAAAAATGCTTAGCTTAAGGGCAACTTAGTGATATGTGGGAGAATTCTATGTCTACAAACTAATATACAGGGAGGGATAGCCTCTGATCACAAAAGTACAATTAAAACCTTGGCTTTCTAGCTCTACCAGTGAATTTAGAGTCAGTTTTCACCGATTTGCCTCTTCTTTCCATAAGCTTCTTCTTTCTCATGATATACTGTTTCTTAGTTTCCATTGCTTTCATCCTCTTCAAAGCACTCTTTTTACCCTCTTTCTTTTTAATGCCATCTTCGGTCATATCCTCAACCTCTAAGTTGAAAATGGCTAAAGGTCTGTCAGATACACCAGCTTGTAAAACTAAATAATGCTTTTTGTTCTTCTTACTCTCAGGTTCGTCGACCACAACACCACACATGAAACCAGCTTCTTTTGCAGCACCCGTAATTTGTTTGATTTGGTCTTCGTTAGCAGGATAAAATTGGCCAACAAATTTTCCTCCTCTCTTCAATGCAGAATATAAAGTGTTGAAAAATCTTGCTAATCTAAACTTTGGTTCGTTGGTGTTTGTATCAGCGTTACAAAGCCACTGAATAGCAGAAATACTGATCGCAGCATCAAATGAACCTGCTCTAAATGGTACACCACACCCCATATCAGCGAGAAATAAATCACCTTCAACCTCACGATCAATAGCCGTAGCCAACATATCCGGTGAGATGTCCATCCCAATCCAAACATGCCCCTCTTCTGTTAAAATTTCACCCGACAAACCTGAACCGCAACCTACATCAAGTATGAAGTGTGAAACGTGTGGCTCTAAATTCAATAATTCCAATGATCTTAACGTCATTTTTGCTTGAATGTGCTGAACACGCGTTGATGCCGTGTACTTTTGCGACTCGATATCATTGTAAAAGATTTCTGGTGGTGCTATCTGTTCAGGACGGGACATATTGGATGCTTGAAATGGATGTAAGAATCTTCTTTTGAAAGAAGTTCCTTTACACATTAAATGAAAAAAAATTTCTTCACTTTTCATTTAAAGACTGATCCAGCTCATGGCAACGAAATAAAGATGCCTATGACAAGATGGCTATGCATTAACTGTTTAACAGCAAACAATGAAATTTGTCCTTAATATTTGACACTCAAGCCCATATTTTATTTAGTGGGTAAATGCTGTTTAATGCGATTTCTTTTGTATACTGATTTCAAATTTAAGTAGATTTGTAGGCACTGTTGATCGACCTACTACACACAAACACAGCCTAGATCATATTTACAAACTTTAGGCTTGTATTCTGTTGTACAAAATACTTGTGGTTAACGATTGCATCTCCAATAACTCTACTACGGTACAAAAAAATTCTTAAATAGGCGGTATTGTCGTGCAATATGTAAGAACTAAGAACAGCAAGACGTATACAAGAAATGATTCAGTGTTGTTGAAATGTAGTGTTATCTTTCACCTTGTGGTAAATGCAAAATTTCATTTCGATACTAGTGGTTTTGGTTATGCTCTGTCCATGCAAAGTATAAAAGGATTAAATTTTGTACCTTTTAGTTTTTTGTAATAGTGAAGACTTCGAAAGTCTAACATAGTATGTTTGGCAAAACATTCACAGAGTACCCATACGAAGAGTTTGCGATTGATACTGCAATTAACACTTGTTACGATTTTGATTTTTCGAATGCAGAAGAAAATGTAACAAGCCATGAATCGATTCGACATCATCACACTTATACTCGATCTCCAACAAGCCAGGACCTCTCAAGCAACAATGCAAATAATGCTTTCTATGTAGAAGATTTATTTCAAAATGAAAGCTCTGAAAATTATATTGACATGGCATTCAATTTTGATGCTGAAGATTATAATACAATCTTTTATTTTGATGATGAACCACTAAATGATGAAGAAAAGAGTTCTACCTTAGCACTAAAGATGCCTACTATTGGTAAGAATATGCAAAAGCAAGATGCTCATGATAAATTAAACCCAAAAGAAGAAGACAGATCTTTCTACAAGGAAACAAACAGCAAAAATGTGACTAATTCCAGTGGGAACAAAGTTAATGTTTTATGCAAGAAAGTGAGCTACGTTAATCCTGCTCAGTTGCAATTTTCAACACCAAGTTCATTAGAAATAGAATTAGCAAGCGAAAGTCTGAGTGCACAAGAAAGTGATAAAGGAGATTACCAGTCTTGCTCCCTTTTAAACACGTGCTTAGAGCAACAAGGACCAAAGCACTCACCTAGTACAACAATCATTTCCAAGGTGATTTCCATTATCTGTGATACCTACTATATCAAAAGAGTGCAAAATGCTATCTCACTAGCAATGCCAAATATAGTAACGTTGCAGGCTCTAATACCAACAAAGAACCTCCCAGAAGATTTTAGTGCAATTGCATTGGAGGATTATATTCAAACGTATGGCTTTTTTGTGATGCCTAATGGCTATGCATTATGGCATTTCGATCAAATGCAACAAGTTGAAGGATGGATTTATACCAAAAACACAAGACAATCTATGGATAGACTACCTTTGAGATTACTGAATCACAAATGCAACTTTTATGAACCTATCGTTAAAAGGTGTAGAACTGAGAAGGAAAGAATAGTTAGAGAAGCATTGTGTCCATATTGTCCTGTTGATTTTAACGACTTAAGCAAATGCTTTTTCAATACAGATGGTTGTAGCTACCAGCATCACGTTTCCCGCAACCACGGTGTATGGAATCGTGGTTATGAGATGCCACCACCTCTAATATTTTCACGGAATTTAACAGAAAAGGACTACATAGCCATTTGTCCTATGTGTGAAAAGCATTCCGGGATTTTCAAGCTAACTAAAACAAAAGAGCATAGGCCTGGGAAAGCAGTGTACAACTCATTTATAAGTTATCACAAGCACCTGGTCACAGAACATAACATTAAAAAAAAAAGCAGGACGAAGCAACAAGAATATATGGACCGGAGATGGTTTATTGATGGGTTTGAATACTCTTCATTGACTTTTGAAGAATGATTAACATCTTTAAATGTGCTAGTGAATTGCCTTTTGTATTTCTTCGACCTTTATGCACTCTTCGTTTGCCATGAGCATAAGGCTTGATCAACCGAGCTACTAAACTGTAAGCTGAAAAGTTCCCAAAACAAGAAAATTCACCTTTAAAACAGTATCTGTAAGCACAGTATCAAACAGAAAGTGTATTCCAAGCATCAATGCCAGAACCAGTAATGACATTCGTAGCTATTTGAGGAACGATGGTGGAAAACCAATAACCGAAGAAGTGAATTGTTATTTTATAATTTTTTAGCCCACTATTATGAACTTATTCTTTCGTGGAAATATGAGTGAAGAGGAAGCACAGTTTTTGAATTCTGCTGGAGGAAAGCGTCGGTCTCTTATCCTGGACGATGAATATGACAGCTGTGATGTTTCATCACACTCACATTCAAGCATCGACAACGAGATCAAATTGGTTGACGATAACGAAGATAATGAAATAAAGCCGGAATTAGAGACAAAAGTCCAACCTGATACAATTCTTGTAAAACAAGCAAAGGAAGTGACTGAAAATTCAGTCTATCAAAAAATGGTGTCTCCCCCACGCCATAGATATAAGACCGATGGATCTCTGAGGTCGAATTTTGAAGATCGCAACATGCAACCGAGATCGAGCATTTTTGACACGGAAATTCAATTCGGATCCAATTTCTATGGGTTCTTTGTGGCGGTTTGGTTTATTGTATTCTTTTTCAGTTTGAATGTTGTTGTTAATTATTGGAACACTAAGGGGTCCATTTTAACGTCCGACATTGCCTTGATCATGTGGAAGGACATTTGGAAAATTGGTCTCACTGATACGCTGTTTTACCTGTCGTTGTATATCCCAGTCTTGAACCAGTTGCTTATAAAGGCCAATGTCTACAAGTGGAGACCAATTGGAAGGTGGATTCAAATTTTGTTTGAACTTGCATTTTTCGTTGCTCCTACGGTCACTGCTTTCAAAATGGATTATCCATGGATAGGCCAGATTTTCTTGATGTTACACGGTATCGTTTTGTTGATGAAAACACATTCTTTTGCATTTTTCAATGGATATTTGTGGGATATAAGCAATGAACTGGCACATAGCAGGGAATATAAAAAAAAACACTTGAAGACAATGAATGATGACCTGAAAGCTGCTGTGGATAAATCCATTGAGTTTTGTGAATTTGAGTTAGAGCAGCAAAAGTTCCCTCAAAAGCTCACACTTTGGAACTTCTTTGAATTTTCAATGTTCCCAACTTTAGTTTATGAGACTACTTATCCAAGAACCTCACGTATCAGATGGGACTACTTGCTTAAAAAGGTTGCAGGTATATTTGGTGTCATTTTTGTTTTACTTTCAATTGCGCAACAAAATCTATATCCGATAGTATTAGAATGTTTGCAACTTCAAAAATCAGCACCTCTTTTCTACAGAGTCAAAATTTATCCATTGATTCTGATAAGAACAATCCCATCATTTTTATCAATTTACTTACTGGTTTTCTATCTTATTTGGGAGCTTATCCTAAATGCCATTGCTGAGTTGTCAATGTTTGGCGATAGATGGTTTTACAGCTATTGGTGGAATAGTGTTGATTGGTCTGAATATGCTCGTGATTGGAATGTCCCAGTTCATAAATTTCTACTTCGTCACGTATACCATTCATCTATCTCAGCATTGCATGTTAAAAAGGGCACTGCTACACTAATGACATTTTTGATCAGTTCCGTCATTCATGAGCTGGCAATGTATGTCATTTTTAAGAAAGCGAGAGGTTACCTATTGTTATTGCAAATGAGTCAAATTGTATTGGTTAAAATAAGTAGAAGTAAGTGGTTGAGAGATAAGACCGTTTTAGGAAATTGTGTCTTTTGGTTTGGTATTATTTTTGGCCCAAGTTTGATGTGTACCATGTACTTAGTATTCTAGAAAGGAATATTAGTAGGTGATCTTTTTCCCAATAGGGAGGTATATATAATTTTCTATATGTACATACAATAATAAATAGTTACGTTAAACTGCAATCGAATGTTGTTTATTGGTAAAAACCTATTGAAACACAATTCAACGGTAGATCATTTCAAATGGTCTTGTATCGTTGAAACAGCTTCTAAACACATCATCTACAACTTCTTTAGCCTGATTCATGTCTTTGCATTTCGGATGACCCACCACACTCAATGCAGCTCTTCTTTTCACACATTCTTGATGGCCTTTGGCAAATCTGAATCCATTTTTGTTGGCACCAACCTCTGAGCCGTTGTCGGTCGCAGAAACACGCATCATCATCTTACCAAACTCAGTCATAATAGCACATTCTCCACTTAAACTGGCTGCTCTGATCTCCGAGCACGCGTGATGCCTCAGGTTCATCCAGTTTACCTTGAATCGAGTGTTATCATACCAGTGAACCAATTCATGCGATAGTGTATCGTTTAGAGTCCATTTATCAGGAATAAAATTGGCACATAGCTGGATGCCAAACTCGGGATGAAATCCACCTAGCTTTGGTTGCGGACAGATTTGACAGTTGATCTTTGCTGGTGACACATAACCACCTGCCTTTTCAATCTCTTGACGCATAAATGTCACAGTTGGGGAGTATTGAAGCATGAAATTTCTGTGCTCTTCACATGAAGAGCACTGTGCCTGTTCCTCTGGTGTCTTTGGGAGTCCAAAGTCAACGGAAGTCTGTTGTGAAGTCATTTGATTAAAGAATATTTGTCAGATCTTAGAGAAATATTTTTTTTTCAAAAAACGTTTATATGACAAAATGTTATTTATTTGTTCTCTTAATATTAAACGTTAATCACCATGTCTAACTTTTGGATTGCTGCTTCTGAAGGTAACTTACAAGCAGTTCAAAAATTCATTACAGAACAAAATCTTTCGCCAAACTTACCTGACCCTCAAGGGTATACTGCGATTCATGCAGCAGCATCTTATGATCACATTGAATTATTGAAATATCTACATTCCGTTGGCGGTGATCCTAATGTGCAAGATCATGATGGTGATACGCCACTTCATCATTGTGAAAATGTAGAGACAGCCAAGCTGTTAGTGGAGTTAGGTGCAAACTGGAACATCACGAACAAGGCGGGACAAACTCCTGCAGAGTATATTGTTGAAGAAGCTGAGTTCCCTGAGCTTGGTAAGTACTTGCAATGTCTTGAAAGCACTGGTGACCTAGAAGAAGCCTGGAAAAAGTACATTACAAAAGAAGTTGATATTCCTGGGTTTGAGGATCAAGTTAAAGCCTTCTTATCTGCCCCTGAGTCTGAACTCGGACCTGAAATGTCTGAACAAAGGAAACAACTTGAGGTTATAATGTCTAACGAAGAATTAACAGAAGAGGAGAGGGATGAAAAATTGAAGGAATATGTTATGAAGATTTTAGGTGGTCATATGAGTGAACTTACAAGCGGTGAAGGTAACAACGATGAAGAAAGATCATCGAAAAGACGCAAATGAAGAGATTCAACTTTCTAGATAGTCAAATTTTACTACTTTCCTGCTATAAAATATTTATAATACATATTTTGCATGAGTCCAATAAAATAATGCATAACATTTCCCTCAGCTACTTTCGTCGTCATCGTCGTATTCATTGTCGCTGTCATCTATAATCTTCTCGATTATCAAGGAACCATTCGGCCATAGTTCTTTGATCTCTTGCAAGAGATCGTTCGATGGAGTCAGTTTCAGGCGAGGCATTGGTGATATCAATTCAAATTCAAACTCAAATTTATCAGTATCTATTAATTCATCCACACTTGAGCAAATGTCTTCGATAATGTCCTCTTTACTTTTTTCGTCAGTAGTCATCTCGTAAACGTATTCCAAAGCCGCAATATGTTCAAAAATGTCTCTTGCAGATTGGGTTTCATAAAATTGATGAATAAATTTGGTACCGTCAGGTTTCCTAAATTGAATTCGGGTATGTTTGCTGTCACCTGGACCTTTTTCAGGGCTCAAATGCTTCTTTATGAAAGTTGCTAAAATCAAATGACGTTTATTTTTTAGTTTAGCTTTTTCTTCTTCCTTTTGCTTTTGAATTAGTCTCTGCTGTTCTAGTTCCTTTTCCTTTAACTCTTTTTCAAGTTCTCTCTGTCTTGCCAATTCTCTGTCTCTTGCCAAAGTCTCTTCAAATTGACGATCTTGTTCTTCTCTAAGTATTCTGGCGAGATCACGCTGTTGCTTTTCACTTCGTAAAACAACGAGATTAGGATCATGAAACTCGATAATCCTATCTAGCTTATTGACTAATTTGGAGGCCAGTTTGGTGGTATTGCTTTGTTGCGAGCCTATAGTTAGAGTATTCATGATGTCATTCCAGTGCTTAATTAAACAGAAATCATTGGACTCCATGCTTGCTATCAGTGAAACATAAGGCAACTTCTTAACCTGGTATGTTTTGGCAACTAAATGACTCTCTGCATGTGCAACGTTACCTAAATACAGAATGATGTTGTGGCTACTGAGAAAATCTTTAAAGCCTTTTGTCAGTAATATCTCCAAAAGCATTTTAGTTTCTTTTGTCACTGGGCCTGTTTCCTGTGGTGGTATATTGACAAGTACAGTTAAGAGCCACTGGTGTTCATTTTTGGCCATTTTAAATGCATCGTTAAACTCTCCAGTCCAGACTGGCAGCTTGAGCTCCTTATCTTCGAGGCCCAAGGCCCTCTGCATATCGGCTTCAATGTTAGGATGCTGACTACCTGCGATGAGAGGTGCCGAAGGCAGGTACTCCACATTTCCTGGGTCCGAATTCACAATGCCAAACAATTCACCAAGTTTACTGACTAGCCAAAACAACATTTTTGGCACAAATAGCAAAACTAAGTAGAACGGAGATGATTGATACACAATACCAGGATTAAACTTCCATTTTGTTGAAATCGGAATTGCACGGGGAAACAGGATATTTACATGCTGTGTCCTTAGAGGTATAGGTAGCTCCATTGGTTGTGACATTGACTGTTGTAATTGTTCGCTTATCATCGGCTGATCTAACGTTGGTAAAGCAGGTAGTTGATTATCGAAGTATCTACCACATGCCACATTGAGGTCCCACTGGCATTGTTCAAGCAACAATAGCACCTGTTCATGTTTCTCTTCTGGATAAGCTGTGAGCTCCTTGAACTGGGCTAGCAATGATTCTTCGTAAGCTGACATGATGATAACCTTACTGTCTACTGACACTTCACCATTAAAAAACGAAGTGCGAAAATGCTTAGGTTGAGTTTTTCTAACTTTTCAATTTGTAAGAACTAATCTGACTATATCATGGTGCTACGTTAATTCGTTTGCATTTACCAAGCTAGGATTTCAACTTTTTTCTTTTTTTCAATTCCAATGATACCCAACAAGCATACATTTCAACGAGTTAAAAGCTAAATAAAAGCTGTAAACTCAATTTCGGGTTTCTTGGTCACTTTTTTTTCTACCAAACGCATACCAAGCTCCCCGATTCACCAAAGCATCTACCATATGGTGTTTACTTTGTCTTATATATTATGAAGTGCATATCAGAATACATTATTCCCACGTTTCTTTTTGGCATACGAAAATGCCATTTTGAATTTTTCATCTGGTGGCGCTTACTTTCTCCTTTAGTATTAACGTTCTTCTTTTATAAGAAAATTTGCAGAAATGGAAGCACCAATCTCCCAAGTTCAGTTATTTGTCCGTCCAATCCCACCGCAAGCACAGCATTCAGAAGTCGAAGATTTTTTCTCATCTGTTGGTCCTTTAAAGGAGCTTCGTATGATGCCAGGTTACGTTTTCGTTGAATACGAATCTGCAGAAGTAGCTGACTCAGCCTTCAAGCAGCTTAGTGAGATGACATTTATGGATGCACCACTGCAAGTTGAATTTGCAAAGGAAAAGCCATCTTACGCAAAGAAGGGTGAATTCAGAGTT
Organism: Saturnispora dispora; assembly: GCA_003708095.3. Lineage (NCBI taxonomy): Eukaryota > Fungi > Ascomycota > Pichiomycetes > Pichiales > Pichiaceae > Saturnispora > Saturnispora dispora. The sequence continues at coordinate 190,392 of PPND03000006.1, read as the reverse complement.
AAGGTTAGCAACCTGCCAGCAGGTACAGCATGGCAAGACTTCAAGGATTTTCTCAGAGAAGAAATTAAGGTCCAACCAACCTTTGTTAGAATCCCACCTGAAGAACCTACCATTTGCCATTTGGAATTCGGTTCTAAAGACGAATTAGAAAGCGCAGTTGCTGCCCTCAACGAATCCAAATTTAACGATTTCCAGCTATCTGCTGAAGAAGACACATCTCCATATATTGCATCTGCTTCTCGTGGATTTCGCGGTGGATTCCGTGGTGGCAGAGGTAGAGGTGGCTTCCGTGGAGGGTTCCGTGGCGGTTACAATGGTGGCTATGGCGGTAGACCATACCCTCCACCAGGTGGCTTCAATGGTTATCCTCCAAGAGGTGGTTACGATGGTTACCCTCCAAGAGGCGGCTATCCTCCAAGAGGCGGCTACGGTGGTCCAGCTCCTATGGGCGGTCCAGGTGGCTATGGTCCTCCAAGAGGTGGCTATGGTGGCTATAGTGGTCCAAGAGGTGGTTACGGTGGTTCAAGAGGTGGTTACGGTGGTCCAAGAGGTGGTTACGGTGGTCCAAGAGGTGGTTACGGTGGTCCAAGAGGTGGTTACGGAGGCCCAAGATATCCACCAAGAGACGGAGGTGACTTACCACCTCCTCCATCCGGTGGTGACGAACGTGGTGATCATGAGTATCGTGAAAGAGACATGGGGGACGTTCCAAGTTATCAAGACTCAAGAGATTATGAAAGAGACAGATCTCCAGGTAGATACTAAGAATTTTAAAGAAAAAAAGGTCAATCCAAATTGAAATCCATATCGTGTGTTAAATTCAGTGGTTGATTTCAGTCAATTTGTTAGGTTCAATTATTATAATAGTTTCTTTTTTTATGTACCCTCAATTGCTTTTAATTTCATCAATGGAAATCATTTACTTTCAAATATCGACTTAATGACATAAAAAAATTGCCGTCACCTAAATGAAGTGCCAATGCATATCCAGCTTCCATTCATTCAAATTTATTTATTCTGAACTTATTACTAACATCAAGAAAAAGATTCGAGCAGGTTTTCACTATCTTAGAGTTCTTCAAGATAGTGAGAGAAGGCGTTGAACAATAACCCTACTGTAAAAAATATTGTAAAAAAATTTTGATTCTTCCTACATTTTCCTCTTCTTTAAAACATGAGTATTGTGAAGTATGGAACACATTCAAGACAAGTTTTTCTTCATTATGAACGTAAATTGAGTCCTGCCATCGTTTTCATTCATGGCGGGGCGTGGCGAGATCCTAATAACACTTGCCACGATTTCAAACAGTGGGCCCACCAACTTGTTGACTATAATGTATTTTCAATCGATTATAGGTTAGCTCCAGAGTATCAACATCCTTCTCAACTTAATGATGTCCTTCATGCACTTGAGATGATTTTAGAGTTAGTCAATGGTTCTGTAACGTTGTGTGGTCATTCTGTTGGTGCCACATTGATGTCACAGATTGTTGAAACCAAGAGATTGAATTCCAGGATAAAGACTTTGATTTTTATGGATGGAATATACTCTATTAAAGATCTTTTGCAGAGATATCCAAGTTACGAGGGTTTTATTCTTGAAGAGTACAAAGACGCTGAAGCTGCTACGAAATCTACATTTATTGACGTAGGACTGAAATCTGAGATCTATAAGCCGTTTAAAATAAAAATAGTCTATAGTGAAAACGACGAGTTGCTAGATTGGAAAACCACGCAAGTGTTCACGGAGTGGTTACAAGAAGATGGTGTTGACTTTGAGATTTTCAAAGGTCCTTTTGGCAAACACAATGATGTTTACGAATCCCCATTAGTTTTAAGCACCATTTTCAATTAAACATCTACCTTCCACATTATCCAAAAAAACCACAGCTTTAGATATATTTATTCATTTATTTATGTTTATCACTATATGTAGCCTAAGAATATACATAACCAATTAAAATTATTTCTTTGGTTTCGCCCAATCCACACTAATAATCAAGTTTCTGAAACCCTTACCGTGGACACCTTCGATAGCTTCCTCGGCACCCTTTCTGGTAACCATATCGACGAAGGCCATACCTCTGGATTCTCTGGTATCTCTGTCCTTCAAAACAAATACACGATCGACCATACCGAATCTGGAGAACAAGTCTCTTAAGTTGTCTTCAGTGACACTAGTGTTCAAGTTACTGACACGCAATGAAGTGTTTTCTCTTTCAGCACGTTCAGCAGAATCACCACCAGCAGCAGCAGCTCTTCTCTTTGGAGGAATGTACTTACCACCAGAAGCAGGGGCGGCATCCGCACTTGGTTCTTGTGATTCGTTGGATGTTGATGCACCGTTTCTCTTTTCAGCGGTACCCAAGGTATTCTTGTATGGACATTTAACAGTCATATGTTCACCACCACAGAGTCTACACTTGAAGGTGGATGTAACCTTGAGGGCCTTTTGCTTGGCCTGTTGTTCCTCTTCTTCTTGTTTCTTCCAAGATGTACCAAGTACCAAATTCACAGCTTCGTCAAACTGAGTCGTTTTAATGTCAGGACCAACTGTTTTATTATTTTTTTCTTCACCAAATCTCTTCCATTCCTTACGTTGTGCAATTCTAGGATCAACTAGGATTTCAGTGGTCACCTTCTTGACAATTTGAGAAACCTTGATTAGTTTCCCCTGTGGGGAACGCTTAAAAGAGATGTTTGTGATTGTACCGTCTGCATTTTCAATGTGCTCTGGAGATGGCAGTGCGTCGGCCCAAGATGCTGTAGACATGACTCCCTTCTAGTATATACGAATGATGAATATCTACTAATGCTGAAAAATTTCTTCAATATTTTTTCCTGTAAAGATGAAAAAAAATTCAGTGTGAAAAATGAAGAAAGTTGTTGATAAAATGGAAGTAAGGAATTAAGGCACTTAATAGGGCACAATTGCTGAATCGATACTCCTTTTTTTTGGAAAACATGAATTGTGATTATGAAAATAGTTTTTATATTCCCTCTTCAAGAATTCAAATGTTTACTCTTCTTGGAACCTCTTCCCTTCAAAAAAAAGGACACTTATAGACCAAAACGCTAGCATTATTATCTTTTCTGGTATGTTTATAAGACAAAGATAACCTTCCTTTACCTTTCTTTGGTTCATTTAAACATTCCATTTTGCTTCCTTTGATATATCTGGGATTTTGTAATTTGCTCAGGAAGAGAAACTAGGCCTTCCAGTTTTAAGGCTTTGAACTCGTTCTGTCACTCTCAAATGCGTACCAATATAATCAGCATGCTTCACTCTTTTAAGTCCGCTCTTTATCACTTGTTTCCGTGTTCTCCTTCGCAAACCCGGGTTTAGGGTAGTCTGTCCTTCATTTCTTTATTCTCAGAAAGGTAAATTTAAACCTTGCAGTTGTCACTTTTTGTTCTTCAGTAACATGCAATACTCCCAACTGTTGAACGGTTCAAACGTACCTTCGCAGTTTGGAAGGTTCTTTCTAGCGCAGACGCTGACAACGGACTTGGAGCCGATTTACAACCTCAAGTGGTCGCTAGATGGCAAGTATCTGGCGGCGGCATCAGCCAATGGCAAAATATTCATCTGGAGATTGATACTTTCGTCCAGCGACAGGGGTCAATTGGAAGCCGGAAGCACCAGCGTGTTTAAACAGGACCCTGTTGTGGTATTTGAACATGAATCGACAGTCAATTCTCTTGATTGGTCGAGGAACGGATTTCTTTTATCAAGTTCCGATGACTATACTGTCAAACTATGGCATATTGACAGGATTGAGTGTCTACACACATACAAGTTTTCAGGAATTGTAACTAGTGCACAATTCCTCAAAGACGATGATAGGTTCTTTGTGGCTTCGCAATGGGACGGACAAATATTCTTCTTTTCAATATTGGAAAAGACCATCATCTTTCAGAAATCCCTTGGGATACAAATTACATGCTTCGATACCATCGGTAAAGGTGAAAATATCATTGTTATAGTAGGTGGTGATAAAGGATGGTTATATACACTTGAGTTGATGAAATCATTTGAGGTTTTAACGAAACATCAAATAAAACAAAATTCTACTAATAGCCCAAGAGTTACAGGTATTGAAAGCTTTTATGACAATCATTCTCCCAAGGTGAATACCAAGAATATGAAGGTGAGCCTCAAATCAGATTTGAAGTTGATTGTGACTGCCAACGACTCTAAAATTAGGCTGATTAACTACTCTTCAAAAAATTTAGAAGTTAAGTATTCGGGCTTAGAAAATAAAAGCAGTAACATTAAGGCCACTTGTAGTGAAGATCATTCCTATATCTTGTCGGGATCTGAAGATGGATGGGTTTACATTTGGAACACATTTCATGACTATAAAAAGATAAATACCAAGCATATTAACTTCTCAGATTTAAACAATAAGAATACCATCAATGGCCCAAAATCTCATAAGGCAGCTCAAAAGAAGACGTTAAGCAGTTTATTCAAGCCATTATCAAGTTTACCAATTCATAGTTTACCATTTGTGGATGACATTGCACAAGTTAGAAACAAACACTATAGTGCTTGGCATTTGTTTCATGGTAGGGCAAACGTTGTTGTTTGGGGGCCTCGATCAGCCAGTAAGTTGTTAGAGCTTAGCGATGACCCAATATGGGAACTGTATTCAATGGGGAAACATTTAGAAAGAAATACATTGAACAGTATTTCAAACATACTAGAAGATGACCCGCAAATAGATGATGAATTAAGATCTTCGATAATTGTTGCGGCAGACAATCACGGAGTTGTAAAAGTTTTGAGATTAGATTTTGCTTATGATTACAGGAAGCAACTCAATAAGAAGGGCACGCAAAAGAAGTCCTCCAAAGCGAGTATTAGAGATGATGCGAGCGCTTACAACAGAACCAGGTCGATGTTTGTGTCAGGTATTTCATCCAGAACAAGAACTAACTCCATAGCGACGACATCGACTTTGGATACCCAAGAAAACTATGATTATTCCGCCAATGTTGCAAGTATCAACAGTATCTTGTCTATAGGTAATGGTACCAGTTATCCAGAATCTGACGCGGGGGTTCTCTCAAAATTGGCGTCTTCTTATGACGATAATGCAATAATAAAACCAGTGATTCCTATGGTGACGGTCACATCAGCAGCGCCAGATGATGTTATAAGACGAGAGCACACAGTAAAATTTGAAGGGGGGGTAAATAATTCAATAGCCACTGCAGAGCTAAATACCAAAGGGCAAGAAATAGATGATGAGTTACAAGAGTTGATGGCCAGACATCGTCTGGAAACTGGAAAATCCGATGGCAAAGTAGCTAATGAAGGCGAAGAAGAGAAACACAAATGCAAACGCTGTGGTGGTGTTGACTTTGTTTCTAGACCGATCACTGTAGGCAACACCAACGAGATCAACTTCTTTTGCAAGTCTTGTGGGGAACTTGATTCATAGAGGCATATTACGTAATTCGATACTTTTTTATAGAGGCATATTTACACACAACAAAAAACGGATGGAGACGACAATAAACTTCTTTAAACTTGTATTATAGAGGTATTGAGAAGGCGATGTTGAGTATCAAGGACCGTACGAATGAGTTTCAACAGGCAGTAGGCTCATTTGGGCGACAGATGGGTGTTCAGCGGCCTGCCGTTGGTGTCAACTCAGCCTCAGATATGAAGAAGAGTGAATTCACAGAGAGGGCTAGCATCATTGCAAAGGACATTGTTGGAGTTACAGGAACATTGAGCAGGCTAGCGCAGCTAGCGAAGCGTAAAGAGATGATCAGCGATAAGCCAAGTGAGGTCGTTGAGTTGACGTATGTGATCAAACAGGAGATTTTCAGAATTGAGAAAGAGTTGAAGCAGTTGTCGCAGTCGAAGGACACGCACAAGGGGCTTGAATTATACAACAAGAACGTGGTGACGCTGTTGAACACCAAGACGAAGAACATCAGTGAAAATTTCAAAACAGTTTTAGAAGAGAGACAAAAGTCTGAGATGATTAGAAGAGCCAGACAGGAGCAGTTGCTGGCCATTGTAGGCGACAACAGTGACAAGTCCGGTGCACTACCTTTTGCATTGCGCAGCAAGGGTAACGACAACCCATTTTTGGCGACGCTAGAGGGCAGCACACCACAGCTGGAAACCTCCGATTCTGGAATGTCGCAGGAGCTTTCGTTGCCTGACCAGACACAGCAGTTGATGCTATTAGAGGAACAGCAGAACAATTACATACAGGAGCGTAGCAACGCCGTACAGGCCATCGAGGCCACAATCAACGAAGTCGGTGGCCTCTTCCAACAGTTGGCAACAATGGTTCAGGAACAGGGTGAAGTGATTCAGCGGATCGACGACAACATTGAAGACGTCTCTCTCAACATATCCGGTGCCCATACCGAGCTCAGTAAGTACTACAAGAGCGTTTCCTCTAACAGATGGCTCATACTTCAGGTCTTTGCCATCTTGATTGTATTTTTCCTAGTTTGGGTTTTGGTGAGCTGAGCGTTGTTACGTAAGCAACCGATTATGTAAGCAGTGTATACAACATTTAATTTTGTCGTGGAATGAGATCTCTGGCCCTACTGAGGGGAAAAGAAAAAAATTTGGGACAAGAGCCAATAGTCAACAGTATATAATCAGAATTAAACTATGTTGAGATTAGCTGGTAAGAGTGTAGTGCGTGGTCAGTCGACGCTTGTTGCGTCATATGCGTTGCCAGAAGAGGTTAAGAAGATTGTAGACCAGACTCACGAAGGCAAGCAACTTATTTCAGGGGCACCACAAGAGCTGTCAGATTCAGGTAACAGATTGGTGAGAATATACAAGGAAGCACAGTACGCCACACAGAACGGAGACAGGAACACCAAGTTTTGGAAGCTCGAATGGGACATTTTGGGTAAGGGCAACAGATGGGAGAACGATCTCATGGGTTACCAGGCTACGGCGGATTACATGCAAGCAACAAGACTTAACTTCACCGAAAAGGAGGAGGCAATCAGATACGCAGAGGCAAATGGATGGGACTACTATGTGTCCGAACCAAAGACTAAGAAGTTCAAAAAGAAGGACTACTCAGCTAACTTCTACCACTCAAAGGGTCCATTGAAACACATTTTCACGAAATAAGATTATGCTCTTGTTGAAACTCATATATAGCCTATTACCATTTATTATATTTATTATTTCTTATTCCCTATTTCACTGCGTGTAGTTGAGTAGAACATTTCAATGATCTATTCCTTTTTTATATATATATACATAATATGAAGGGAATCATAACATAATTATAAACAAATGCGGGGTTATCTGGCCCTTTAGTTTGGTTGAGCCATACCAGCTGCAAGCATCATCTCTTGAACCTTTTTGTTCAAAACTGGATCGTTTCTGACTCTCAACTGCATCTTGGATGCTTCCAAAAGTGAGATTGCTTGCTTTCTGTCTTCTCCGCTTCTGGACAACAGACATGCCTCCTCGAATTTGGCAATGGCACCTTCAACATCTCCCTTTGAAAGGTACATTTGACCTAAACTCATTCTAGCAACTTCAGACTTCGAATCCAATTCAGCTGCCTTGGTAAGAATTTCAATTGTCTTGTCGATGTTTTGTTGCATTTGGTAAACAACTGACTTGTTGATTAATGGCAAAGCACCTACATTGAAAGTTGGTAACTTATCTTGTAAGATAGCAGCAATGTCAAACTGCTTAATAGCACCAGCAATGTCCTTACGATCAAACAAAATTTCACCATAGTAGTTTGGAACTTCTGGGGAAGTTGGGAAAGCATTCTTGGCGGCCTTAAACATTTCTTCGCATTTAGCAAAGTCACCTTGTCTGTAGACGATACAAGCCAATTGAATATGAGCATAAACATTCAATGGATTCAATTTCTTAGCTGATTCAAAGTACTTTTGTGCTTCTGGTAATGCGCCCATCAAATAGTGAATTTGACCAAAGTGGTAGTAAATGTTTGGATCAGATGCATCCATAGCAATGGCCTTATTGAATTCAGAGTTGGCAATGTTGAAATCGCCCAAATCAGCACCTATGAGACCTAAAACAACATGTTGTCTTGGTCTTGGAGCAAGTTCAATCGCCTTTTCAAGATAAGCCTTAGCTAACTCAGTATCAGTTTTGAGGAAACCAAGGGAACCTGCGTATTCGTAAGCAAGAGCAACTAATTTTGGATCAACACCTTCAGTTGACTTTTCAAATTGTGCAACAGATTGGTTTAACAAAGTATTGGCATTTTCGTAACCTTCTTGAGTGTCCTTGTCTAACTCATTTAAGGCTTCAATTAGGAATCTGGCACCAGAACCTTCAGCATAGTTGTCAAGATCTCTGTCAATATCCTCTTTGACGAAAGCACCAAAAAAGGATGAAATAGAAGAAGCAGATGGTAATTCCTTTGGCAACTTAGAGTAAACAGTTTCATCTAGTTTGGACGACAATTTCCTCAAAACTCTTTCCATCATCTTTTCGTTAGAGTTGTCAGCCATTCCACCATAGATAGTCATAGCAGTGATATCAAACAAGGAGTCTTCGTATCTTTCAACATTTTCATAGGCAGTGGCTCTTCTGAACAAACACTTGATGTATTGAGGATCAAACTCAAGAGCCTTGGTGGTATCTTCAATGGTCTTTTCGTAATCGCCAAGAGCGTTATAACAAGCAGATCTGTTACCATAAAAAATTGGATCTTCCTTACAAAGAAGAGCATTAGTGTAGTAAACAATGGCGTTTTCATAATCATTGTTCTTGAAGTAAACATTACCCTTTTCCTTCAATTCAAGAGCCCATTGGTTTCTTTGTTCTTCAGTAACTTCCTTAACTGATTCCTTGGTGAGTGCAGGCAAACCATCTTCACCGACTGGGTATGTAGCAGATGCAGTGTTGACAGCCGTTTCAGCAGATGTAGAAACACCAGCTTCTCCAGCTGACTTCTTCTTCTTCTTGTTCTTTTTCTTCTTCTTAGAGCTGGAATCTGCTTCATCTGCAGTCTTCATTCCAGAAGACACATTTGATCCATCAACAGATTGAGAATTGATATAATAGGCTGTGGCAGCAACCGTGGCCAACCCCAATGCAGCAGTGGCAATAACAGCAGCCTTGTTTCTCTCGTAGAATGAGGACATTGCTAAGTTTTTAGTAATATGGCTATTGCACAAAGGGGATGGAACAAAACCTATTTTTTCATCTGGAAAATTTTAGTAGCAGCACTGGAAACGTGGAGGGAGGTTTAAACGCTGGTGCCAAAATCATGAAATGAATTTTCAAATTGTAGGTTAATCAGTTAATCAACCATGCAAGCTGATTAAAGGATTAATGTGTGAGTTGTACTTTTGACAAATAAAAACTGGTTGTTTGATTCAACAATTATTGAAAACTGAATGCAATAACCCCATTTTTTGCTCATCAAAGCTTCATCTACAAATTACCAGTATTCTTTAAGTCAATTAAAATTTATTTAAAACTGTTACTATTTAATTGTATTATCAACAGCAATATTTTTCTTCCGTTCGTTGTAAAATTATTACATCAACTGCATATGTTTGAAGCTATTGGTAGCATTTATTTGTCTATTCTATTTATTTCTTTGGTAATGATGTTATTGAACTCGTTAAAGTTATCCAAGTAAATATGATGACCAGCATTCTCTATCATTTTGACTTCAGAAGCGCAACCTCTTTTATTTAGTTCCTCAACCGATAAAAAGCCACCCTTTGGATTCATCCAATCTTTTTCACCGTAGAGCCATACAGTACGATTACTAACAGAAGCCAAATCGCCTATTCTTTTGTACAATGGATGTCGTGGAACAGCTCCTGGTGCCAACAGGTAGTTAAGCATGTATTCGCCACTACCCTTAGCGTTGAAAATAGCATATGAATAACGGTGCATTATTTCCTGTTCCTTCGGCGTCAAGATGTCCACTGTGAATCGTCTACTGGTCCAAGCACTAGTCAATTTGGATCCCAAAAATCCTGCAAATCTAACTGCAACAAAGGGAGACACATTCTTGTTCCAAAGTGAAACAAACCAATCTGGGATAGAGGGTTTTCTGTCACTATATACACCACCAGGTGAGACCATCACCAAAGTAGACCAGAATTTCCTACTGACTTGGTCATTTTGAAATTCTGGTTCTGGTTCAACTTTCTTTCTAAGCAATTTAGAAAGAGACAATGACGACTTTGGTAACTTTTCGTTAAGATCATCAAGATTGTTTCTGCTATTGACTTCGTTGATCCCTAGAAGCGCCAATAAATAGGCACCCATACTGTGAGCAACCACAATGGTGTTGGAATCGTTCATCCCTCTGTCAACGAACCATTCTCTTAGCGGCGTGGTGTACAATCTCTCTACCAAATCGTGATCTTCAAAAGGGATTTTATGAGGGAAGTCTGGTCTTGAAGAACACCCGAAACCTGGCAAATCAATTGCATGGATGTTCCAGTCGCTATGTCGGTTGGCAATAGTAGCTAGGTTCTTGATAAAGAATCCTAACCCAGCTCCGTAACCATGAACGAAAACAAGGTGTTTATCGCTAGTTGCTTTCTTTGACGGGATGTACAATTCATTGATCTCCTTGAAAACATTGTCTTTATTTTTAGACACAAATCGTTTGATTTCGAAATCAACATTGGCATCGTCTTTGAGAACGCAGTCTGCCAGTTCTTGTTGAACGCCCAACAAATCTTTTCTAGACACCCAATGAGTAAAACTGGTACCCACTTCCAGCGGGAATGCATTCACCATTCCAAATATCTTGGATACAGGTACCCCGCTAGGTGTAGTTGACTTTTTGTGCGTGGAAACGACTTCTTCTGCTGTTGCAGGTGCTAATGATGAACTTGATGCCATGTCCGTTACCACCACATTTGACGCTTCGTTGTTAACAGACATCCTAAAATATCGAACTCTTTGTGTAAATCTTTGTATTCTTGTAGCCATACACAATCCAAACCGGATATCAAAGCTACCTTAAGCCCTCTTCTTTTAAAAAATTGTTTACAATAACCGTTATATAAATAAAATTTTGGCAGGAACGAAATGTTGAAGAAGTTCGGAATTAATTATGAACCCAAACTCCGATATTGGAGTCCCAACTTCCGTTGGACTTCGTGGCATTAAGAGGGAATATGTAACAGTATTTATAAATAAACAGGTAATTATGGAATGATTGAAGCGCTGCTACCATCCAAACACTTCTGAGTGTAAATAAATTTCGTCAACGTCTGGAGATCTAAGAACGTGGGTTTGGAGCCTGGCCAGTGAGTTGGACACTGAAACTCTTAGTGAGTCGGAACCAGAAACAATAAACATGTTTTTAAGTCCCAAAGTAGAAGCAATGTCTTCCTCGATTAAAACCTTCGTGTCAGGCTTAGCATTCAAAACATTGATGATTTTGGTGGTCGATTCTTCTTCAATCGACTTCTTTTCTTCATCGCTAAAAGATGGTGCAGAACGGACTTGAAGTAACTCTTCAATATGCTCATTGTTCGAAACACTCATCTCCTCAGTAACGTAGATGTTGATGCAAATAGAGCCATTGGCAATCAAATCGCCAGCCTGTTTGATCACCTTGGTAAGCTCAGGAGTGATCCACTCCACGTTTTCAGAGGTCCTGATTATCCAGTCCAACCTGACAAATTTCACAAGAGAAGTCTTGGAATGGAAATTGTCGATGCATTCCAGTAAAAATGGCAAAACGGCAGTGACACCTGTACCGGTGGCCATTAAGTAAATGTTGTTGAATGAGCTGCTTTCTCTTTCAGCTCCTCCGTATGGACCATCCACAAAGACAGTAGTTTCCTTATAGCCTTCTTCTGGAAGTCTATTATAAAGTAAGCTGGTCATACCGTACAAACCGGCAGCTTTGACAATGAGTTTCATGGAGTTTTGATTACCCATAGGCTCGTAATATGACATTATAGAAAATGGATGTGTTTCCAAAAATCTGAGCCCTGGAATTCTTAGAAAGATATGCTGTCCTGGTGACCAAGTAAAATCATAAATGTTCTGGATATCAATTTCGAAAAAATGTTCTCTTTCTGTTGAAGTTAGTCTCTTCATGGTACAAGGATTTGATCTCATGAAACCCCTGTTTGGCTTTAAAAAATTCTTTGAAAGACCTCTCCAGATCATTTGGGTGGCCCAAAACACGATAGCTGCTGCCAGGTATTTATATGCTCCGAGCCAAATATTAACATGAATAAAAATTGAGATGAAGAAACCAAGAGTGCAAATCCAGTGAACGTTGATCCACAACTCGTACCAAAGAGATCTAATGTAAGAATGTGAGAAAACTGTCAAGACAGTCAAAAAGACTAAAGCTGGAATCCCATTCCAATATAATGGTTTCAATTTCATGAAATAATGTAGCCTTTCAATACCACCTTCTCTGACCTGCTGATAATAAAATGGCACAGTATGTATCCACGCCAAAAGACAAGAAGCAGTTGCTGCCCAACGATGATATACATTTAGTTTCTCGTATGAGATACCTGTCAATTGTGAAATCAAATTGGTTTTACCAGAAAGTACAATCACAAATGGAATCAATGAGCACGAAGCTACACCACATCTAATGGCAAGTGGTGGCGTACCAAAACCAATGCATGCTCTATAAAGCTCTGTTGGAATGAACATTGAACACAATATGAACAGAAGACATGCACTTATAATCAAGAAGTTACCCAAGGAGCTTGGAAGCTGGAAGATGTTACATAGTAACGATGGGAATCTTCTATATGAAACGGATCTGGCCACTGCAGACCAATAGTAAAGGAACTTTTTACCTGTATTGGATCTATCCTTTGACAGCTTGTTAGATTTGTCGTTTAAAGTGAATGCTATCCTTTTCAAAATGAAACAAAAGATGATGACAACAAATAAATAAACCATGTACAAAGTATACTTATTCTGTTCCGCCCAAACAACATCAGTTTGAGCCTTCAATCTTAAGGCTTTATACGCCTCTGTATTTTCGTCCTTAATACACCACACTCCATCACGAAAAATGTCTTTACCATTCCATGATGCAGCGTTTGGATCTGTGGTGTGCTTGCTATGCAAGGTAATATTTAGCCAAAGATTATCTGACTCCATTATTGGTTCTTGTTTTGCTTAAAATTTACCTACATGGCACTTCCACTGAACCAATATATATATATACAAGTTTTTACAATTTTGAGCATATTAAATGGAAGAGCTTCCTTTTTTGGATATTTGCTCAAATTCTCAATATTTTGCTCTTATGCATGAATAAGTGGGTCTAACAGTATTGTTTGCTTTTATAGTTCTCAGGCTTTGAAGTGCAACTATTGGCTAAGCTGCGGAGAAGCATATATAATGGCAACAGTTTAGTTCACTTCTTGCTAGCGTTTTCATGCGGGATCTGCAAAAGAGCACAAGCCACTTCAACGGTCGTCTCGCCCCTGAATAATTTCCTTTTTTGCCAACGCTTGAATGTTCCATCAATCAACACAATCGTCTCTTACTGGCATTCAGCTTCGACCCCACTATTCATGCCATGTTCGTAGTTTACTGTATTAGCAGTGAACATGGTTTGTCTCATTGTGAGCAAATTACTTACAAGCGAGCAAATTTAGTTTGAAGCGGTTTACACAGCTCGGTTATAAAGCGGCTAGTAGATTTATTGCATTGAATTTGGACATGACGGTGCATTCAAAGTTCACCGATGATGTATACTTACTGGGATTGACAAACTATTGTCGGATATTTATTGCAAAGAGACAGTACAAGCATGAAAACATTTCACAATGTGTATGGTTAAGTAACGAATAAATAGTGTATTATTTGCCATTCTCAGATCCAGCGTTATTAAAAGAGGTGTTTGTATAAACGAATAGTATTTGCAACTACCATGAAAACTTATCGCCACTAAATTATTCATTTTAATTAGAGAAAGCTCGACATTATTGATTGGAAGCGGTTGTTGTGTTTGATTCACTTGAAAGTTTAACTATTTATGTGTTTCACAAAGTCAGATACTTCCATTACATTACCCAAACTTTCAACACCACAATAACAAGGATAATTTCTTCTATTCAATCTGTCAAATAGTCAACAGCAATACCCAGCTGCACTATAAAATACCAAGACATCAGTTCATCTATTTTAAATGTACTTTAACATAACCGCGTTTTTCACCGCAGATGACTTACTTATTTTCTCTATCATTACTCTTTTTCGCATGAGTAAAAGAACTAATTTTGTTATGATAAGAACTTAACTTAAATGATTTTGTCATACTCAAAATTCCAATCTTTTTACTTTTAGCTCAGTGACGCTGGCAATTGCACCTGTTGTTCTTTACAGCCACTGCCTCAGTTGCATTGCGTGCTCAGATGGCGTATTACAATACGCAGGAAGAATTCATAATGTTAAAGTTGACATTCATGCACACTAGGGACCTACTCCTGAACAAGTACTGATAAATCCGTTTGACTCAAACTTTTATCGTGAGAACTGATTGTGGCTATTAAGTTCCCATTGCGTTTGTTAGTCTGGCAAAAAGGTTAGCTGAAACGGAAGAGAATTTTTAAAATACCGAAGACCATGGAAAGCAAATACTATATCTGTTCAAAAACTTACTTTAGTCATTGCCATCAGTGCTTTTCAGATGCTGTTCTAGAGCATAGCGCCCAACCGGCATTGTATGGCTCTATTGAAAATAAAAGGGGAGAAATGGAACCTATCAAAAACTATTCTTTACTAGGGAACAGTTTGATAACTGTTCACCGGTACTCCCACTACAAGTTTGAGTACTGCTTTTTAAAATATGAGTGATAATGTGCTCCTTCTATACTTGGTTTTGAGCAACTTGACTATGAGATGCTTTTTGAAATGTCTTATTGTCATCATCATGATGAGGATTTTGGAAGTGATTTCAGAGCCACAGTAGGTGTGAGACCCCTGACCTACTGATTTTGAAGGTTTTTATTGTACCAGGATGTGAATTTTGTGTTAAAATTATAAAAGAAGACACTAAGCATATTCATTATTTCATTATTAAAAAACATGTTCAAGACATATATCAAGACAATAAAGCTTATTTTCACTTATTAGATGATCAAGGATCTAATGTATTTTCTAACTTGTAAGGCAGTGCCCAAAGTTTTACTTTATAGCAATTATATACACTTTTTACTTAAGCAAACTATGATAAATCCGCAGTTTATTACTCTAAACCGTTAACTATAAATTAAGCTTAAAGTTAATAGACTCTACCATGACAACTATTTATATTATTTTGAATTAATGGATTAGTTTTCAATCAGTAAGGCTAGAAGTCATGGTTGACTTCGGCAAAGTTTTACATTACCGACACATTCTATTTTGTTGCAAGTAATGTTGGTATTGATGTCTTACGCTCACTTCTAACAGATCACTCAAACTGTATTCTGAATGATTAATATATTATAAAAGGAATATAAAATATAAGGTAAAATAAAGGCCTTTTATACACAAAATGTAAACTTGAATATGAAACGTAATTCCGGTTCTAAATACCTAAATTAGTCAAGTGAAACTTTAATACAATAAGTAAAGTAGTCCTAAAGGATACAATTTCCTAATTGATATTAATTAGATAAGAGATAGTGTAAATCAGATGTTTATGTGAATCTTATGCATGAGCATAACTCTTATGTAAGACATCTTATTGTTTAATTAACACTTTAGGTAACTGTATGTATTCAAATTAGGTAATCCAACTTCTATTGGCTTAGGATAATTGATAAATTTTAAACAGATTTTTTAAACTATACAGACTATTCTATAAAGCAACAGTTGAGATTCAATTAAGTTATTCTCAACTGCTATTTATATCACAACACTCGTCTATTTACTCACAAAACCTTGATGAGGGTTTCTTGTAAAATATAGTTATTACATATATGCTGTCATATATTTCACAATAAAGTTTAATCTAATGATTAACTGGAGGAAAAATAAAGTTTTACTTGATTTAATGTAATTTAATCCATAATTTGACGAAAATCAACTTTTATATTAGTTAAAACTGATACCAATTCCTACAAACAACACGACCGGTCTTTGTAATAAACACTGTTACGAAGTAAGAACGACTAGTCACGTGAACGCAACACTTTTGGAATAATTATCATGAGCAATTGAATTGATTGTAACACGGAGCAATCACATGGAAGGGATCAAGAAGAGATAGGAATAGATAAGCAAACTGGGGCTTAGTAGATAAGGGTGCTTATCTAGATAGCCGCCAGCTGCTTAGTCTAAAGTAGAAACATATTCTAGGAATTTGTGTATATCCTGAGCAGTAGTGGAATAAGTATATAAGTTGCTTATTAAATATAGACTGAATGTCTAAACTATAAAGTCAAATTAATGTCCTATTTATACTAAATATAATAGTTTCTAGATCATTCTATCATGTAAACATTCATGATGTTGGATTACCAAAAATAGTAACTGTACTTACCTTTTAAGAGTATTTTATGGTTGATCTTACTTTTCACCTGAGTGTATTATGTTCTAGAATTTTCTATGTTATTATGAATTTTACAATGATCTTCACACATATAAAAAGCTTCCAAAATAACCCTGCTCATCATATCTATATTTATAATAGGATCAACTTTTATATTAGTTAAAAACTGATACCAATTCCTACAAACAACACGACCGGTCTTCGTAATAAACACATCAATTAGCACCGTGGCGCAGTGGAAGCGCGCAGGGCTCATAACCCTGATGTCACTGGATCGAAACCAGTCGGTGCTACATTTTTTTATTTTTATAAAAAGAATGTTTTTAAGCTCAGCGCCAACGAAGGTGATGCCTTTTGAGAACGTATGTAGAGCAATAGCATGCTTAAAGGAAAGTGGTTGAGTGAAGTACAGAAAGGGAATATCTTGAATACACAAGAGTTAAAAGAAGCTAAAAAGCGAGATTATGTAGGTTATTCTAAACCGCAACTAAGAGACGATGTTTACCGGCTAATTCAAAATCACAAGTATGTTATCTATATGTTGTCAGTGATCAGGTTTCACATAGGAAACCAGACCAATGCGGCCGCAATCAGAAAAACGAATCTGAGTCAGTTTGAACTTAAACCATTTGATATGGATGTCAGCGACAGTGAAATCGAACTGATGTTAAGAAGTCCTCTGTTTTGTGTTAGATGGAGTAAAACAAATTACGGGTATTGGGTGAAAATGTTTACAAGCAAACTTGGGCCGTTTTCAATGCTAAAGAGAAGGTACATGTACAGCTTGTCACGACAAAGCTGTGCATTCTATGACAATAGTGCTGACCTTGAATACGTCTCACCACTGGTTCACGGTCTTAAAGACAAACTTAACACCAAAATCCGGCAAAAAAGGTTTATCAAATGGAACCAACAGCCTCTTTACGACGTCCAGGTCTATTTTGACATGTACTTTGCAGAAACGATAAATGAGAATCTGCTGAGGGATTTTATGGACTCCAATGACTGGAGGCTGCACGTTCACCCCAATTGTGACAGTTTCTTGGATGGTGTTTCTGCTATACTAATAGGATACTACAGAAATGGAAAATGTAATCTCCATGTTGAGACGCTGTTGAATTTGGCTGAGAAACGTAGCCTTTTGAGTCTCAAAGAGAAGAAAGCTCGTAGAAATTTAGTAACTCGAATCCACAGTCGACTCACAACTACTCAATCGGTAAAACAAAATACACCGAACGTTGAGAAGAATCACAGAGCAGTTATTATGCTCCCACTTTTATCAAACAACAGGTTATTCAACAATATTGATATCAATGCTAGTCACGTGACTTCTCGTTCCAACAAAATTTGAATTCTTCTCACAATTGTTGAAAAAAAATTAGGAAAAGTGAATAACTGGTTGATGTCCACTTCTTTTTTCTCTTATTGACCTTAGGAATATGGGTAATTCCCCTAGTCGAGATGCGAAATCTACCACTGATACCAATGCAAATGCTGCAACATCTACACTGAATGTCATTTCAGAAGATCCTGATCCTTTGCCGTCGCAGTCTGGTCGACGTCATCATTCCTCGAATGCGTTGACAATTATCAATGATAATCAAGGTAATAATATTACACTTAATACCCACAATAAGAGGAAGGAAATTACAAATACCACGGGAACACACGATTATGACTTAGAGATTGCTGCCTCTTTTGCGAAGGAACTCAAATTGTCAAATTCAACTTCTCCATCTTCAAATTCATCAAATTCAGATATGTGCTTTACGCCAAATTCGGTCTCCTCTCTGACAACCTCCTTTACACCGGTTGTTTCAACATCGAAGGACTTATACCCTATCAGAGAAAGATCGTCAGAATGCTCATCAACTGATGGTGCCATCGCCACTTCAAATTTAAAAGATGCGGTTCCTGTCAAGGATAACAATTCTTTTGCCCAACAAACAAACGAGTTACATTTTAAGCTGGAACTATCTTCTTCTGTGACTGGCAGTGTCACGTCTTCAAGTAGTATCAAGACAAATCCGCCATCTCAACTGGCTCATAGAGGTGTCAATATTGACGAAATTATTGAGCGTTTGGTGGATTACGGTCTAGCAAAAAAGTCTCCAAAGAAGTTCCATGTCACCAGCGATGAGCTTCGTTTTGTTTGTGCAAAGGCGAGACAGGTTCTTATGTCACAGCCAATGTTATTGGAATTGGCGGCACCTGTTAAAGTTGTCGGTGATATTCATGGCCAGTTTTATGATTTACTTAGGGTTTTCAAACTTTGTGGATTCCCACCAAACGCAAACTATTTATTTCTAGGTGATTATGTGGACAGAGGACGCCATTCACTTGAAACTATTATTTTACTCTTTTGTTTGAAGATTAAGTTTCCAGAAAATTTCTTCTTGCTAAGAGGTAATCATGAAAGTGCATCAATCACCAAGATGTATGGTTTCTATGACGAATGTAAAAGACGCTCCAATGTTAAGACATGGAAAACTATAGTTGATGTGTTTAACACTCTGCCCGTTGCTGCAACTATCGCCAACAAAATTTTTTGTGTTCATGGAGGTATATCGCCAAGTCTTGGAGATTTGAACCAAATCAAGCAAATGAAAAGACCAACTGATATTCCTGATGAGGGACTTCTAGCAGATTTACTTTGGTCTGATCCATACGAGAATGAGGCTAGTTCTAAAAGCTCTAGTGATTTGGAAACCAAAAGTAAATCCAAAGAAAGATTGGCACAGAGTAATTCAACAATAGTGAACTATGGACCAGAATGGTTACCTAACGATCGAGGTGTTTCTTATCAATTTACAGAAAGAGCTTTGAAAAGATTTCTTCAGGCTAATAAATTTGATTTGATTGTCAGAGGGCACATGGTTGTCGAAGATGGATATGAATTTTACGGAAAGAGAAGACTTGTCACAGTTTTCAGTGCACCTAATTACTGTGGTGAATTTGGGAATTGGGGGGCAGTAATGAATGTTGGGAAGGATTTAAAATGCTCCTTTGAAATGCTACGTCCGGGGAGACGATGAACAGGTTTGACTGAATTTTATTACTTTACTTTACTTTTACTTTTACTTTTACTTTACTTTACTTTACTTTACTTGATTTTACCTTATTTAAGTTTTTTTAGTTTCATTTTATTCACAGGACAACATTATTTCTATTTTTGATACCTCTGTAGTTGGATTAGCAGTCTGAAGAGTATTGCCTTGTTTCTATTGTTTCACTTTCGAGGTGATAATCAACAGTTTAGAATTTAGATTGGTGATGACAATAAAAGATAAAAAATTGTTCCCGAAGAGAGCATGTTTTCTTTTGATTAAAGTTAATAAGTTTGTGTAACATAAGGCAGCATGGGTGTTTTAAGCAGGCTTAAGAGGGGCAGTTCGAGCGAGGAGCATAGCTCTAGTAGCCGATCACTAGTTCACAAGTTCAAAAGCCATGTTCATCTGGGCCACTCCTCGCAAGAGTCACTCAGAACACAAACAACCCCCACTACTACCACAAGAACGCATCAGATTCCTCATCCAAGAGCAAAACACTCTCCAAATGTCAAAGCTGAAACTCCACAAAGATCCGTGTCTGAACTGCCAACAGAGACTACAGGGCTACCATCAATTTTAAGCTCTGATGGTAAGCCAACTAAAATGAAGTACAATCCATATGGTATGAACACGTTTGCGGCGGCTTCAGCTGCCAATAAGGCCAATGGTAATTCCAATGGATTTAGAATGATGCTGATGGACCCGGTAGACGATATTAGCAGAGAGTTGCCAAAGCCAATTCAGGACCCTAATGATTATCTTCCACTGGAACTCAAAGAGGAACATTCACTGTTGACAGATGATTACTCGTTTCTCAATGACAAATCCATTGGAAGTGGAGCAAGTGCTAGTATCAAAAGAGTCCAAAAGAATGTTACAGACGCTCACGGTAAAAAGGGTACCGTTTTTGCATTAAAGAAGCTAGTTTTATTCAAAGATGAAAAAGCTGATGAGTTTTATGAAAGAGCTGCTAAAGAGTACATTATTCATAAATCCATTTCGCATGGTTTTCATGTTGTTACTGTTAATGCTCTACTGAGAATTTCGCATCAACAGAATATCAGTGCAGGTTGGGGGCTCGTTTTGGACCTATGTAAAGCCGATTTCTTTTCCATTATTGAAAAACCAAATTGGTCTTTAATCTCTACAGGCGAAAAGCTATGCTTTTTCAAACAAATTTGTTTTGGTCTAAAGTTCATGCACGATCACGATATCGTTCATAGGGATTTGAAACCTGAAAATGTACTAATTGACGCAAATGGGTTTGTGAAATTAACAGATTTTGGTGTTTCCGATTACGGTCATATTGAGCCTGGTAATTTCCATTCATCGATTGCATTTGCTACTCAATTAGTTGGTTCACCACCTTATCAGCCACCAGAAATTCAAGCATACCACGGAATGGAGAGGACAAAAAGATGTCCTTACAATCCATTTCTTATGGATTACTGGGCACTTGGAATTATTTTATTCGTTATTTTCTATCAAAACACGCCATTCAATGAAGCGTGGAAAAAGGATAATAATTTCAGAGACTATGAATCAAGTTACGATAAATACTGTAACAAGAATTCGAATTTTAGGTCAAAATTGTGTTCAAATATATTATCGGCAAGCGATAACGGAAATGGTGAGATTAATAATCCTAACAATATCATAACAACATCAAGAGGTATTCATGTGACTCCATCAGTGGCATCTATGAGTGCACCTTCAACACCAACCAGCCCAACAGCTAATGTCAACGTCATACCACCTCCACTTCATTCAACAAATGAATCCACTAGATCATCCTCTTCGTCATTGTTCAGCCTTTCAAGGTCATCTAGCTCTGTTTATTCAACGATGCCAAAAGCACCGAAAGTAAGCTCAGTATTCAAACCCAAGGGTCCTGGAGCCGAGTACAAATTTGCAAAAAGATTTCCAGACCCTAACGTTGCTAGAATTGCGTGGAGATTATGTGATCCAAAACCACAAACAAGGTGGGCATTGATTGAGTTATTTGAAGATCCTGAGTTTCAATCTTGGGAGATGTGTGTTAAAGAAACTGAAAGCGATGGAACGTTTTTGTTACATGATGATGCATGGAACTGTGTGCAGCCAACAGAGCATGAACTACCTACAGAAAACGACATTGAGAAGGCAGGGGAAAACCTTGACGATAAAGTGGATGAAAGTGAAGATGATAGGCCAAGCGTTGAAAGAGTGGGAACGTCAAATTCATCATCTACGACCAGTACAAGTTTAGTGATTGTTACAAAAAAAGGTGCGAATGATATCAAATTTGATTTGTCATGTAACAGTGGTCCTGTGATTGTTCCGAATGAAGTTGTCAAGAGATGTTGTTGTAGAAGGATCAAAAAACATCATCATATATGAATTAGAAAGAGAAAAGGTCATAAAAAGAAGAAAATAATATGTATTCCATCAAAGAAAATAACTAGTGTTTCTTTATAATTGTTTTTTTCAAATGTATACTTTTATTTAAAATTGAAAAATCCAAATGTTTCTTCGTAACAAACAAAACTACCATGAGTAGCATCAGAATTTAATTAAATTAACAAAAAGGGAATGAAACTAAAATAAAGATAGACATTTATTTCTTCAAACTGTTCAACCTAGCTTCCAAGTCATCATCGGCACCTAATGGCACAGCCACTTTATCATTCTGACTCGCATACTGATCATTTGCAACTTCATCATT
This sequence comes from Saturnispora dispora, assembly GCA_003708095.3. Lineage (NCBI taxonomy): Eukaryota > Fungi > Ascomycota > Pichiomycetes > Pichiales > Pichiaceae > Saturnispora > Saturnispora dispora. The sequence continues at coordinate 168,145 of PPND03000006.1, read as the reverse complement.
TGCAACATTAACATCATTCAATTTGTTATTCAGGTTAATCCCCACTTCGTCTAACACCTGGTTGACAATGTTATCAATTTCTTCTTCGTCTTCCTCATCAATTTCGTCATCCATTAAATCGTCCATAATATCGTCAACCATTTCTTGCTTTTGGTCCATCATATCCATAGACCGTTCAAAGTTACTAGCAATCTTACTTAATTGGCTTAGATTAAGTGATCCTGCATTGAGTCCGTTTAAAACCTTTGTTGCCTGTGCCATGGAGCTTGTCATTTGATGCGACGACCTAATTGTTGCCAATCTAAGAGAAATTGCTTGCATTTGGGTTTTCATTTTATCAAACTTGGTGATCTGTTTCCTGGTTCTAATCAAATCTCTAGCTTGGATTTTAACAGTGGAGTTCTGCCCTTGTTTTGCTGATTTTTTGATATCACTAATCAATTTCTTCTCCTGCTGCTGAAGCTTACCTTTTTCCCTTTCTAGTTCTCGTTGTGTGCGATCCAACTGTCTTTGATTTTTCCGTAACTGCTCTTGCGGTGTTAGTGTTTTACCAAATATCCATTCAAACATTCTATCTACCACTCTTTTGACAGAAGAAGGTGTTGATAATCTGATATCAATTTTTCTATCTCACTATAAAAAACTTTTCAATTTTCGATTGGAAGTTCTTCTCAAGACTAATTCGAGATAGATATGTTGTACGAACTAGTTGCCATTGCCCGTGTTGCATCACTTGCTGCACAGAACGCAGAGGCCAAGTCTCTTGCCTCTACTATCGGAAAGCTTGTGGTGAACAATAACGGTGTCGTCAGGGAAGTTGTATCTCTTGGTGTGCGTCCATTGCCTAAGATCATGAAGAAAGCCAACGAAAGACATTTTGAGGGTTCCCACTTTCTCATGTTATTTGACTCTAGTGATGCTGTGCAAAGGGAAATCCTCAGGTCTCTCAAAAACGATCCTCGTGTGGTCAGATCTTCTCTTTTGAGAGTTGACGATTCTAAGGACATCAACCCTGGAAGCAGTTATGCTAGAGCCAGACTTGCATTCAGAGGTGAATAATTTATCACTTTGTACTACATTACTTTTTTCATGTACATAACAGTCTTTATATTAGTTAAAAAATTTAATATTTCATCAGTCAAATGGAATAATAGGGTTTTATTGGTAGTGTATAAAGATATATAAGTCTGTGTTTGGTGTGTTGAATAAAATATTATTGCTTATTTGGGCCATGATAACCCTCCAAGCAGTGCGCTAACATTGCCTTGTGTCAACACGCTTGCATGTGGCTTCTCTATTTCTTTAACGGTTTCTCTTACACGACCTTCTCTCAGTGAAGTTATTTCCGGTGAGACTAGAAAATCTGACCTCTTTGTCTTATTGTGCAATAGTCTCATTTGTTCTATCTGCTGTAACTCTTTCATACGTCGTTCATTAGTAAGAGCATCTCCCTGGTATTTAGAAACCTTGTATATAGTTTGGAGAACATTATTGGATTCAAGTTCTTTCTCCTTAGAAATCTCATTTTTATTAATGATTGTAGAAGTAATCAACTCTCTATTATTTTGATTTTCAATCATTCCTTGTAAATTTTTATTGGTATCATGTTTCGGAATATAAATTGGTTCTTTAATCTGTGGTTGATAAAATGCATGCAATAGTGGCGAGCCAAAGAGTGATGAAACCAGTGTTGGAACCTTAGTGTCTTGTTGCTTGTGTTTCATTTCAGCGTTTGCCGCAAAAGGTTGATTTTCCTTTTCACTTTCTATTTTTTTATAGTAGTCGTTACTAGATGTCTCACTCTGACTATTTTGTCTAACCTTATCATTATGAATAAATTCTTCTATTTCATTTTCACCATAGCCATTTCTATCTTCTTCTTCTCCTTCATCGTGATCGTTCATATTTAAATCTTGGTCTTCACTTCCTCCTTCTTCCCATTCATCTTCTTCGTCTTCCTCTTTTATGACTTCCGGCGTCTCCTTGAATACACTCAACAGTGATGGCAACTGATCACTGATAGTTGTTCTTGCTAATTCGGTATCAGCACGTAAATTTGATGTTGTCCGTTGATGTGTTCTTTTTATGCCCGAAACGGAACCCGATGGTGATACCAAAGTACCTTCACTGTCGTAGTCGAAGTCATCATTTACAAGAGTTTGTACAGATGATGATAATGAAGCGGTGGAGGCACTCTGTTTAGAATGGTTTCTCTTTCTTTGCGATGTCCTTCCCTTCTTAAAATTCTTATCTTCACTACTACTGTCAGGTGTAGAAGTTCTACTTTGCTTCATGCTTTCAAACATCTTCTCAACATCATTAACAATTGCTATGCACTCCATTGTCGACATAGTATCACCACTAGTAACCGATTGTTCCAATTGAGTTAGCAAGGTATTAACAAATTGTTTGTAGTTGTTAACCATAGCAGTATCGAGCTGTGATTCTTTGATGTTAATTTGCGCATTAATAACCATGTTTTCAAGCTCGCATCCGATGATAACTAACTTGGCTCTTGAGTAACCGACACTAACATCTCTGTGGAGTTGTTCCCTTAATTTTGTCAACCTCAAAACTAGTTCAGTTAAAATTGTCCCTGAATCTGAAATCAGCTGCGCCGGTGTCAACATCTTCGACCTGTTGATTGAGAGTAGTATGTTTTCAGCTTCGTTACTCAATTGATCATGTAAGTCTAGTGAAATACTTAGCACTCTCTTGGAAAGTTGTAGTTTGATAGCATCGTCTTTCTTTACAACGTCGCTTTGCTCCATATTGAGCCGATAGTCCAAAGTGGTAAACTCCCACCCATGTAGCTTTAACTCTATACGCTCTAAATCTCTCAAACAAGTGAGTGAATCAATGCACCATTGTTTTATTTTGACATCTGGGATGTCTTCTATGAATGCTAGAAGCTGGTTTGAAAGCTCGATCTCCCTGTTGAGGTCTTCTGCATGGAGTAAGTCCATCAAAGGATCCGAAAAAGGAGCCAATGTTGTCTCAGACATCTATGAATGCACCTTTTGGTTCAAAAGAAAGTGTCTTTGTTAGCTTTCCATTCATCCAGACCATAAATTTTTCCTCTGTTTTGAGGAAAAAGGTGACTTTGAGTGCACCATTCACTTTATAAAGGAAAGATGGGTCAGGTAGAAGAAGAGAAGCCAATTGAGGACAAGAAGCACGCTGTAGAGGCTACTGAGGCAAAGGAGCAACCTGCAAAGAAAAAGAGAAGACAATCTAGAAGAAAATACGATGACATAGTGCCTGCTGAAGATGGTGATAGTGAAGACGACAAAGAAGAAGCAGATGTTGACGATGACAAGTTAGTTATTGAAGACGACGTTGAAGACGATCTTGTGGAAATCGACACAGCAAATATCATTGCTTCTGGCAGAAGAACCAGGGGAAAGGTTGTAGACTACAGCAAGGTTGAAGCTGAGTTGGCAAAGGAATCGAAAAAGGATGAAGAAGACGAAGAAGACGAAGATGCTGATTTTGAGGAGAAGACAGAGACGAAGGCGTCTGAATGAGTACTTAATTGTTTATATGTCCAGTACATTTATTTTTGTGTCTATGTTATATTTATATATAAAAGAGTTTGAAAGAAAGAAAAGATATAGGTTACTAAACCAAGTGGAATGATATACAACATTATTTAACAGCAGTTTGAGTTTTTACTGACCTTTTTATCCTTTGGAGCAGGGGTCAACGTGATTGTCTTACCATTTAAATTGTTGCCCTGATTGTTGTCACCTTCAATGTCAAACTTCTTCTTGGACACCATCTCGTGAATGTTTTGCACTAGCTGCTGGAAGGTGAAATCAACGTTTTCAGCATTGAAAGCAGATGTTTCAGTAAAAAGTAAGTTGTGTTCAGTGGCAAAATTTTGGGCCTCTTCAGTTGGAACTTGTCTTAAGTGGTCTAAATCAGACTTGTTACCAACAAGTGCTATCACAATGTTGTCGTCAGCGTTTTCTTCCATCTCCTTGAGCCATCTGGAAACACTTTCGTACGTCTCTGCCTTGGTAATATCGTAAACGACTAGTGCACCAACAGCACCTCTGTAGTACGCAGTTGTTATGGCCCTGTATCTTTCCTGACCAGCAGTATCCCAAATTTGAGTCTTCACTTTTGTACCTTCGATGTCAAGTGTTCTTGTTGCAAATTCAACCCCAATAGTGGCCTTTGAGTCTGGATTAAATTCGTTTCTAGTGAATCTTGAAAGGAGGTTCGTTTTACCAACACTCGAGTCTCCAATCAAAACTATTTTGAAGAGGTATTCGTAATCATAGCCATAGTCATCTGCAGTGTTTGCCATTGTCCCCTTGCGTCCCTTGTTATAAAGCAAAGTTCAATCCAATACAACAAGTGTCGATGTTGATTTTTTTGCATCTTTATTTCACTATTTTTATTATGAGAGCGCAAAATCAGAAAGGAGTCAACTAATGATCTTGGATTCAGGGCATTGGAGACCGTCGTAAGTGGTCATGTGTTCTTCAGTAACTCTTGGTACCACAAGGCTGACATCTGTAAATGAGGTAACAAAAAACAGGTTGATTTATCTAAAGAAAGACAAGACAATTCTGTTATTATTTACTGCAGTATCAGCTTTGAGCTTTTTGAATCAAGCATGGTTGTTCTTCCATGTGGATTGATCGAATTTTAGAAGATAATTCCTTTTTGTTTTGAACAGAAAGACAAAGTGTCACTTCCGCTCGAAAGCAAAATGGCTTGTAAAACTGTTGTGATATTAGTTTTAATTGGGTTGAATAAACCATATAATGGTAAAAATCATCCTAAGAAGGCCCTTAAAGCGAGTGTATAATTAGTGCGTTGTTTCTAGTACTTTAGAATGCTCCAAGTTGTGCATAATCTTTTTTTTGCTTAGGCACCAACTTAGACTTACTTTGTACTATAATGGCATCACAACAATTGCTAGCAACCATAGTAAAGAGAAATTCACTTGTGCTGAATTTCATGTCCAATGTAATGTGTTTTCACACATGGAAATACAAAAATACCATTTTCTTTTCAACTAAGTGCTGAAACGTTCAGCCGCCAGCCTAAAACGAGTAGCATGCTCCTCATTACACTAGATCTTTACAGTATGAAAACTAGTGTGCGTTTGAATCCTAAACTTTCACCTTTAACCTTTCACATAGACTTAATTTATAACTAAAGCTAGCGTTTACTAGCAGCATCACCCTAGAACAATAATAGTCCACAGCACCGCCATATTTATTAAACACTCACCTATAACTACATGATTGTAAACAAGAAATTTAGTATTATAACGTTCTACGATAAGCTAAACAACAATTAAAATTTGAACAACTGACCAAATATGCATCTTTTGACATTCAAACAAAACCACCTATGGCCTTCCAACGCTATTTTATTTTCCTCAACTGTTTTGTATCATGATTAACCATATTCCGGCATCCATCTCCATTTTTGTAAGCTACAAAGATGAAATGCTCATTTACACATCCTCAATTACTCTTCAGACAACGCGTCGCCACTTCACGAAAATTCTGATGGAGCTACTAGTTGCTGACGAGACGTTTATTTCGCTTGGTAGCTACAAGTGCAGCACTATTCAGCTATGAGTGATATCAGTATTGATGCCACGTCTTTTAAAAGAAGACTGAATCACTTGCAAAAGGCACTGACATCTCTGGACGAATTTAAACACGTGAATGGTCTATTGGTTGTTGTTGGTTCATCTGACGACTCGAATCCGTATCAGAAATCGACTGTTTTGCACACTTGGCTGCTTGGCTACGAGTTTCCAGCTACGGCTATCTATATCACAAAGTCCAAAATCACTTTTGTTACCTCTATCTCAAAAGCCAGATATTTGCAACCGTTAACATCTAATGGCAACCTCGTTATTTTGACGAGAACAAAGGATACAGAACATAACAAGAACCAGTTTGTCGAGTTCTTTAAGCAAATTAACGAGTCAACAACTCCGGAAAATAAATCCATTGGTGTCATTTCAAAGGATAAGTACCAGGGTAAGTTCATGTTAGAATGGAATCCTTTATGGGAGCAGGAGTCAAAGCAATTCAATGCCTTAGATGTAGCTCAGGGGGTTTCTATTGCACTTGAGCTGAAAGACGAAGAAGAACAAAAGAATTTGAGAATTTCATCCAGGGCTTCTGTCAATTTGATGTCATACTTTTTTAATGAAATGTCAACTATTGTCGATCAAGATAAAAACGTGTCAAATGCAAAACTAGCTGACAAAATTGAAAACAAAATTGATGATAGCAAGTTCTTTAGTTCAATGGAAGAATCAAAATCGATGAAAAAGCTTGGCAAGGATTTTGATATTAATAACTTAGATTGGTCTTATAAACCAATTGTTCAATCGAATGGTAAGTACGAACTGAAATTTTCTGTCGAACCTTCCAATGATAAATTATCCGGACCTGTAATCATGGCTTCTTTAGGTATGCGTTATAAAAGCTACTGTTCCAATGTTTCAAGAACATATCTTATTCAACCAACAAAGGAAATGGAACGAAATTACGAATTTCTGGTCAAACTTCAACAATTCCTTTTATCTCAGTTGAAAGACGGAATCACTTCAAAAACTTTATACTCAAAGGCTGTCGAACTTATTGAGAAAGAAAGACCTGACCTGAAAGCTAACTTTGTTAAAAACATCGGGTCATTGATTGGTATTGATTTCAGAGATTCTCAAAGTGTTATTAATTTTAAAAATGAACGTGTTATCCATGAGAGTTGCGTTGTAAATTTAGTATTGGGTTTCCAAAACTTAAATGATGAAAAACAAGGCCAGTACGGTTTGATGCTTGCAGACACTATCAGAGTTACTGGTTCAGAACCAATCTTATTGACTGATTTTATGAAACTCAAAAAGGATATCACTTTCTACTTTGATGAAGAAGAAGATGAAAAGAACAAAGTCAAGACTGAAGCAAAGGTAAAACAGGAAGTGAAAAAAGAAAAAGCTATTGACCCAAAACTATCAACATCAGCTAATACCAGAGTCATGAAAGCTAAGTTACGTGCTGAACAAAAGAACTCTGAAGAGGATCAATCTCAAATTCAAAAAGAAATTCAAATTGAACTTCATTCAAAACGTCAGAGAGAAGGTTTGGAAAGGTTCAATCCATCAGATGCAAAAGAGGGCGCTGAACAACGTGCTGTTTTCAAAAGATATGAATCTTATGTTAGAGAATCTCAAATTCCAAGTAATGTCAAAGATCTAAAAATTCATATTGATTCAAAAAATCAAACTATTATTCTACCAATTATGGGTAGGCCTGTTCCATTCCATATTAACTCTTACAAAAATGGTTCTAAAACTGAAGAGGGAGAATGGACACATCTGAGATTGAATTTCAACTCACCAGGTGCTATCGGAGCAAGGAAAGAAGATTTGCCATATGAGCCTGGTGATGATAAGCAATTCGTTAGATCTTTAACTTTTAGATCCAAAGATGGGGCTAGAATGAGTGAAGTTCTCAAAAAGATAACAGAAATGAAAAAAACAGCCGTTAAAAGGGAAGCTGATAAGAAGGAGCGTGCTGATATCGTTACCCAGGCCAATTTGGTTGAAGTCAGTAGACCAAGACGTTTAGATAATGTATTCGTTAGACCAACACCTGAAACAAAACGTTATCCTGGCCATGTTACCATTCATCAAAATGGTATAAGATATCAATCAATCGTCAGAAATGATCAACGTGTTGATATACTTTTTTCCAATATCAAGCATCTCTTTTTCCAACCTTCAAAAGGTGAGCTTCTTGTTTTAATCCACTGCCATTTGAAAACTCCAATTATGATTGGTAAGAAAAAGACTTACGATTTCCAACTATATAGAGAAGCATCTGATATGGCAGTTGACGAGACAGGTAATAGAAAGAGAAAGTACAGGTATGGTGATGAAGATGAATTGGAGCAAGAGCAGGAAGAAAGAAGAAGACGTGCTTTACTTGACAAAGAGTTTAAGGCTTTTGCAGAACATATTGCAGATGCATCAAGAGGTCAGATTGATTTAGATATTCCGTTTAGAGAACTAGGTTTCCAAGGTGTGCCATCTAGATCTTCTGTAACTTGTCTTCCTTCTAGAGATTGTCTTATTCAATTGGTTGACTTACCGTTTTTAGTTGTAACATTAGAGGAAGTCGAAATTGCCCATTTAGAACGTGTTCAATTTGGATTGAAAAACTTTGATTTAGTATTTGTCTTCAAAGACTTTTCTAGAACAGTTTCTCAAATATCTACTATTCCAATGGAATCCCTAGAAGATGTTAAAGCTTGGCTTACTGACGTAGATATTCCATATTCTGAAGGTCCAGTCAATTTGAATTGGCCAACAATTATGAAAACAATTAATGCTGATCCATATCAATTCTTCAAAGATGGAGGATGGAATTTCCTTACAGGTGACGGTGACGATTCCGGTATTGAAAGCGACGAACCTGAGTCCGATTTTGACCCATCCGATGACGATCCTGAAGATGAAGAAGACTATTCTGAAGAAGAAGTTTCAGACGGTAGTGATTTTGGAGAAGATGAAGAAGATGAATCAATGGCTGATAGTGATAACGCCAGTGAAGAAGAATTTAGTGATTAATTCTGTTTTGATACATCACTACTCCTTCATAAAAACTCAAATGTAATGATTTACAATCTTACGCTTGCCTTTCTTTCTTACTTTATACTTCAAAATATTTTATATCTGTTATAACAATTTTTTTTATTATATATTAAAAATTAGCTTCCGTAAAAGTTAGTCATTTTTTCATTATTATACAACATTAAAATATAAAGAATTCATCTCAGTTTAATTCTGATTTTGGGCCTTTTTACATCATCTGAGCCATCTTTAGAAATTTCGTTATTTCCAGCGTTACCTTCATTTTCGTTCACTGAAACAACTTTATTATTAGCTAAGGGGTTATGACCGTCCAGCTTGGGCATGCCTTCCGTTGGAGGTATATCCTGTATCTTATTTGCTGATGATACTTCCTCTTGCTTAACGGGCTCTGGATTATTCTTCTCTTTTGAGTTTATGGTAGTATGTGATTTAGGTGGTTTGATGATAATTTTTGCATTGTTGCTTTTATTATGATCTGACTTAATATCTTCTTTGGGAGATACATCATTGGACAATATTGTAGTAGCTGTTACCGCACCATTATCAACTTCTTTTGAGAAGCTTTTCTCCTTTAGTAAAAGCCCGTTTGATTCTGAGCTCTCTTTTTCTTTGATATTCTTCAGATGTGCTCTCCAGCTTTCCTGATTGATTTGCAGCGTCACTGTCAGAGTCTTTACTTTAGCTTGGACTTCGTCAGCAGCTGTATCATTCCGAATCCTGTTGGACGTTAGAACATTCCTTAGTCCGCCGAATCTATCATCTGTACAAAGCTCGACAGATTTTCTAATAATATTTAGTCGAACATACCTTAATGGTTTATGAAGCTCATTTCTAATAATCCTCTTTGTTACTCTTCTGTTTTGCAGTATTGATCTAAATTTTTCCGATTTAGTTCTAATTTGAATAACGAGTTCGTTTCCCCCCTTTCTGATTTTGACCAAATCCATTCCTTTCGGCTGTTTTTTGGAAATAGTAACAGATGGTGATGATGACAATGGTAAGCTTTTGGCTGGTGCAAGTGAGTTATTCATATTAGAATTAATAGCATTCTTTTCTGGAGCTATCTTTTGAGAAGTAGAAATGGTCTTTTTACTAGTAGTCCTTTGATGTACTATATTCTCCTTTTCTTGTTTCATGGCTTTCAATTTAATATTAGGTAATTGAATCTTGAATCTACTTTCTCTTTTAATACATAAGACAAAACTTGCGTTTTCATGAGACTTTTCTATGTTCTTCAATGAATCAATGGCCGTCGGCATTACCACTCCTTCCTTTGCATCATTCAAATTCTCTTTATTTTCGGCATTTTCTTTTGTATCAATTTCTTTGGCTGGCTTCCTTATTTTATCGTCAAAAGGTTGAAGTTCCTTATTAGCCTCCAAGTTGGGAATTACCTTAGCTTTAACTTTGACGACAAGTTTTTTATCCATGGGTCTATTGATGGAAATTTTGAAGTAGTCTCTAGGCTCAAAAAATATGGTGGCAATATCAAACAAATTTCTTTTTAAATTGATGTTGGCTAGGCATGAGTGAATGCCTTTCCAGATACATTTTTGCAAACCTTTACCAAAACTCAAATTGTTTCTCAATTTTTCAACTGCAGTTCTAATAGTTTTCTTGGCCAAATCATCATTATTCAGTCTTGATGATGCAGCTGATGACCTCCCTGTTTCTATTCTTATAAGATCAGAACCATTCTTTTTTGACTTTGAGTCGCTCCCAATATCAGGTAAAAACTCATGATCATCAATTCCAATACTATCCCCTAATAAGCCTATTATTCCAACAACAGAAACAAACTTTATGTTCAATTCATATTTAATGTAATTAGACTCATCCATAGTCATCGTCATAAAATAGTAGGAAAGAATTTCAGTGTTTCTCAATCCCCCAAGTAGTAACAATCCTTCCAATGCAACAATTCTGACACTATCATCATATGGTTTTTGTGTGTATGGCAGCAGATCAAAAAAAGTAACTTTTGTTAAACCAGCACGAGACAATCTGATTTTTTGCTCCAAAACAGTTTTCGTTACAACATTACGATACGACGAGGTCCAACGATCCATTTTTTCACAACGGTTAAGTTCGTGAATTGCATCTGTGATGAACCTATCATTCTCATCCTTTATTTCTGACATAACCTTTTTCTGATTTTCATTCTCATTGGAAGCAGCTAGAGCATTCACGTTATCAATGAATCTGTTACTAATAATTACGTGTGTTATAACTGCTCTTATAAGGTCACAAACATAAAATGAATCATCAAAAGGATTCCCTTCATTGTCGTTATACTTTAACAGTCCCAAAACAATCTTTTTTATTTCAATTGGAGCATCCCCATCTTTGTTCTTAATCGACATAAATGCTTCAACAAATGCCTTTTGAATGTACAAGGCTGTAAAATCTGAAAAGTTGTTAGCTTTAGGAATGTACTCCCTCCAATCTAATTCATCATATTCAGAAACCTTGATTTCATTCGAATAGCAAAACAAAAACTTGAATGCCCTAAGTAAATATCTCATACCTATATGATCATTTTCAATTTTGGAAATATTAGCTAATGCTCTGGCGGCTTCTACTCTAACTCCATAGTAATATCTTTTATCAAGTAATGTTCTAAGTAATAACTTTGCAGAATGAATTGTTGGACGAGTTTGTGTTGCATAATGCCTCACAGCCTGATAATGAGCTTCAACATCACGATCTTGTCTCAATTGAGATTCAAACATTTGATCACTTAAATTGATTGATAAATCACATATCCATTCTGAATCAGCGTCAAATCTAAGCCACTCAAAAGCATCTAATTCAAGATCTTCTACATTTTGTGGTTCATCTTCTCGCAAGCCCCAATTCTGAATATCTGAAGTACTCATCAAAATATCACCAAATTTGTTAATCTTGTGTTCTTCATCATCTTTATCTTTTTTCTTTTTCTTATCTTTTTCTTCTTCCTCAAACCCTTCTTCTGAACCATCCTTTTTTTTTCTTCGCCTATATTTAGTGTTATATTGAATATCCATTTTTGAAAGTGGATTATTTATATTCATGATATGTTCGTATGGTGATCCGTCCGTTTCATGAATTCTAACAGTGACAGGGCCAACGAATACATGCTGGGGATCAAAATCATCAATATCTGTCAAATGCCAGTTTGCCTCATCAATAAATCTCATGATCTTGTAAGTTCTAGAAGCCTCTTTTATATGCGATCCAAGAAGGAAGTCCTTTTCATCTTCAGCATATCCTTTTTTGTTGTAAATGGATCTCTGTACTTGTGAAATGGACATTTCAATGAACATTCTCTTTTTGTTAAATTTTTGGATAACTCTGAATGTAGGAACACCTGGGTTATGAATCCAATTTTGAAAGAAAGCTTCTAGTCTACTGTGTGCTATTTTTTCGCAGAGTTTCTGGAAATGCGAAGTAGATAAGCAGTTACCATTAGTTAAATCATTGGACATTGCTTGAAGAAATATCTTTGGAATAACACGATATAAACCAAAAGATTTGTCTGTTTTTGTCATCCTTTTATCGAGGATAAAAAGGACCAAAGGTGATTTAGTCTTAATTAATTCAAGATCTTGACTGCTATTAACTGGAAATCTAAACGCTTGGTTTGATAATGGTCGCTGGGCAACATCTATTTCACAAAGAAGCTCGGTCCTTTTCTTGATTGAAAATTTATGATGATTTATTCCAAAAAGTTTCTTCAAAAACATCATGGACATAAATTGTGCAATACCAATTGTACACCAAAGATCATTAAGAGTTTTAGGTAAAACGTTGATACCAGAATATTGCTCAGACAGTGCATTAGTTAAAACTTCTGTAGTGTAGCTTATGGGCTCTATTAATTCAGGAGCATATAGCAATTTAGAGGAGGCAATAGTCATACCTGCAAATGAGCATGTTTCTGTAGGAAAGTCATCCAAAAATAACAAAGTGTAACTGTTAAAAGGAAATGAACTAAATTCCTTTGAAAAAAAATCGAAAACCCTGTATAAAAATGCAGTAGAGTTTAAAACGTCATCCTTTTGTCCTGGAAGGAAATAGAACATCGTTGGAACTTTATTAGAGGTTGATGAGTCATAAGCAGCCGCATCAGTACCCTCAGTAGCAGCTGCTTGTCCATTTTGGGGTAACGCAGTTGTTAATTCATCGGAGCCAGATTTCAAATCTAGCATTGGCGTCTTTTCAAAAGCACCAACAGCAAAACCTAAATGATGTGCGCAAACAGGATTGAAGAATTGAAAGTTGATCACTTTCTTACTAACATCTAATGAATGAGGCAGTTCTCTCGAGCTGACCAAATCAGGAACAGCAACAACTAACTCTGTTTTTAGATCATTCTCTTCCTCTTCTTCTTCTTCCTCTTCTGCATGATGTATTTTTTCACTTTCTTTTTCTGTAGGTTTTCCGTTATCGTCTATGCCGGCCTTTATATCTGGAGCTTCATCTTCATCCATCTGCTCTAGTGCCAGTCTCCTTAATTCCTTTTCTGCCGCCTTTGTTCCAATCAGTTTAGAATACCCAATGTCATCTAATGTCTTTGGAATGACAATATTGATATCCCATGCAGGCTTTTCGTAAAAGCTATCAATACATGGTACCCATGAACTGGCACTGCAACCAATATCATTATTATATGTGTAACAATACCATCGATTTTTAGGTATATTAGATAATTTACCACCATGAAACAAAACACCGTTTTTACTGTTTTTCACTATGTAGTTGATCTTGATGTTCAATGGAGTATACGTTTTCTCCACATTACCTGTACTGATGGTTTGTGGTGTATTATTGATAGACTTGCTAATAGCCGGGGAAGCCTTCATGTTTGATGTTTGTAATCGCAGTTTAATACTCTCCGGAATGGTAATGGTAAGTTCTGACGTGCATTCTGGGAAGGCCAATGATGGTTCGTCAGTATTGTTTTGATCTGAAAATAATGGATAATACTTAGCACGCAGCATATGATGCTGATTTATTCCCAGATTGTTAGAATTAATATCAAAATAAGGATCATATTGATAGTTTTCTAAAACAGGGTTCTCTTGGTCGTTCATATACTCTTCATTTTGCAAGAAATCATCGTATCGAAATTCTGCTCGACGTTGGTTCACAATAACGGAGCTAATTTGAATTCCCTTGCAGTCTAATTTCACGTGCTTTAAAGATGCGTCTAAAGGAGAAATGGTTAGTTCAGTTTCACCTATAAGAAACTGCTGTTCTAAATCTACATCAATTGTAACCTTTTGATAACTGACACGAAATTTCTGAGATGGTATTACATCCGCTTCATGCTTGCTGCTGTGTTGCTTCTTCGGCGTTCTATGCGAAATATTGGGTGTATTTTTAGATGCTACAGAAGCTGTGTCAAGAAATGACATGGTTTCCCTATTCCTTTCAAACTGAAGTGTATTAGGTGTTGTCATACACCATCTTTCTCGAAATGCGTAAACATTTTTTATGTATGTAAACGTTTTACACCACGACGTCCTTTATGTAGCATATGTTTGCTCAGCACTTGTTGTTTACTAACTTATCTTTAATGCATGTGTTCTTTTACAAGAAAGCTTTGAAAACAACAAAAGAGCTTTCTTACTTTAAATATTTTTGAACAGAGATCAGTATTTATTTGTTCTATTTTATGTAGTAACGATGGATCTCAATTTTTAAAATTCAGCCTTATAACATCTGATTGAGAAGACAGCTAGTTCCCGGTCTTTCACATTAAACCAATTTTACCTTTTGTTATTATGACAGTCATACTAAAGTTGGTTGATTACTTGTGCCACCAAAAAAGCAGTGCCCTATAAATAAGAAAGCAAAACCAGTTTCCCGTATCAGGTATAAGTCACAGACAGGTGAATCTTGCATTTCCGGCAATTTATGGATAGAATTTAGCTGTAAGTAAAGCCAGATTCGGTAATTTTGTGGTTGTTGACTCCAGAGATGAACTCTAGGGCTAAGCTCAAAAAAGGTAACAAATCAAAATGTTTCAAACATTCCTTGGCATTAACACATAGATGGCATGAAAATAGAAATAGTAGAAATTTAAGCATATTGGTTGTTAAGCATCCTAGTGCTGAATATATATTGTGGCATGAATAGCCAAAATCTTGTGATACAAGTTTTTCAACAAAGCCTTGTTCTTGTTCTCAGGTAACAATAATTGTACCAGAACATCAATAAAAAAAAATGTTACACCTAATATCCAAGAAACCAGTGTATATAATGATTGTTTTATCCAGGAATGATTTTGAAAGGGATATTCCACAGCGAAGGCTTTACTAACAGCTTTATAAAAATTCTTTGTCCATGGTAGCAGAACAAGAAGTGGTTATTACATCTGTAATGACGATGTGAATTACTTGTAAATACTTAACTTGTAGCTAACTTGGAAAAGTAGCGACAGCTGCTATGTGCATGCATATTTGTTCAAGTATTTCCTAAAAACATGAGTAACAAATTATTGCTCGCAATTCCATTCAAAATAGGTTTCAACGTTAACATATAAATAATCTTCAAATATCTAGTTAAACCACCATTAATTGCTCTTTGAGGCCCCCACACTAGAACGTACAGACACGATACCTTCGTTAGAATATAGATCCTCTATAATTTGCTTACGTAATCCGACAATGTAAGGCTCTCGCGGGGATATATATAGTTTGGACGAGAAAGTATTATTAGACTGATTTAAAGTGGTATTTCCATTAGCCAAGAAGAGAGACTAAGCATGTCTAAAAACGATGATCTTTATGAGAAGATTCATCGGAAGGAGTTAGAGCTGTACAATTGTGTGTCATTGTTGGAGAACAACTCAAATCTAGGTGTGCAGTACCATATATGTCAACGCGTACAACAATACCCAATTATGGAGCTTCGGTTCTATGCACCACAGTTTCTCCAGTTATTAATTACAGTGGACACCCAAAGTATGGCATTAGAAGAAATGATCAAGAAATTGTGTTCTAGAGACCCCCATTTTGCACTTATGACATTTTGGCACTTACAAGCATTGTTGCAAGATCTGTCTGCGGAACCAGAGAGCATTGGATTTCAAACTTGTAAGAGGTTGATCAATGAGCTACAATACGATTATTTCAATTACTCGACAAGCCAGCGTACCGCAACATCTCCTATAATTTCTGCAACCGGAGTTGTGAAAACAGAATTAGGATCAAGGTTCCAGCCAAATATTGTGCCTTCTCTCGTATTGGCAACTTCCTTAATGGCAGGTGTGACTGTCCCCGAAGCTACAAAATACGTTTCTCCTATTGTCAAACTTCAAGGAAAGCAAATAAAAGCTGTGGTCTTCGAAGTATTGAAAGATGTCCAAAGAAATCTAACTGAAAATTTAACAAAGAAGAATACTATGAATAATGCTTTACTAAGTGGTAAATCAAGCAGTAAAAATCTTACTGATTTGGAATCACCTAAACGCCCAAGATCAGCGACGCTAACTAGAAGTGTTTCAAGTTCAGAGCATCAAACTTCAGATACCAACGTCGATACTCAAATGAGAAAATCTCATGAAGTCAAACTAAGATCATCAACGAATGATCCATATTTAACATTACCCAAAAAAACCAGAGTTTCAACACTAAGTAAATTGACAAAGACCCATTCTTCGAGTGCATTGAACAAGACCAATTTCAGTCATCTCAACGAAGGACACCCTGATTATACACATTCAATGCCCGACTTACATGGTTCTTTGCATGATGATTTTAGAGATTCACCTTCCATAACGCTGAACTTATCAACCAGCTATTCATCTGATACATCAACTAGAACTTCCGCAGAGTTTAGAGATAGCTTTGATATCCTTTCTTCAAACGATCAAAATCAGCATACAATTAGTAACAGCATTAAATCTCAGCAGCATCTTAATTTAACAAAAGAACAGCAAATTAAATTATTAAAATCTAACTATTTCAAAAATGAAACTCAATTTGTGATTGCACTTCAAAATATCTCCATTAGATTGTCAAAAGTTCCAAAGGAAGCCAGATTATCTACTCTCAAAGCTGAGCTATCAGTTTTAAACAGTGATTTACCTTGTGAAATAGATATACCAATGCTGCTTCCAAAGAGTAAAAAGGGAAAGTTGCACAAAATTTGTAATATTGCTATCAATGAATCAGCTGTTTTAAACTCTGCAGAGAGAGTTCCATATTTACTTCTAATTGAATACCTTTCCGATGCTGTGGATTTTGATCCATCAGTGCCTCATAATAAAAAGATTTTGCATAACATTGAGGAAGCTGGTGATTTTGGAACTTCCAAAAAAAATAAGTACAAATTTGATTTGTCTTTCAAATCAGAAAACCATAGGAACAACCAAATTCCATTACCATCATATGATAAAAATGATGATTTGGAGAACGATTTCATTGAGTCAGATTTAGCTGACGTTTCTGTTGTCAAATTGACTAATAAATTAGCAGATGCCAAAGTAAACGATGGTGCTAATTCCTTAGCTGCAGCTTACGTTAATGACAATAGTAAACATATTGCAGGTCAATTAAGAATTGCATCTATTATGTTGCAGCAGCTTCAATCTTCAAATTCACCAATTCCTGCTGACCAAGCAACTGCTCTGAAGCAACGTATTATTGATTCAATGAACGTCAAACAAAAAGAATTTGCACACAAATCAACAGAAGAAGTTGCAGAACAAGCCGGTGAAAGAAAATTGAAGAATGACATGAAAGTTGCAGGTCTCTCTTACCTTGGAGAAGATTGGCATTCTAAAAAGGAGAGAATTAGAAAAGAAAGTCCTTATGGTCATCTTGAAAACTGGGATTTGTTTTCAATGATTGCTAAGACCGGTGATGATTTAGCTCAAGAAGCCTTTGCTTGTCAATTGATTCAACTAATGGCTAATATCTGGTACCAAGATAAAGTAAAAGTTTGGGTTAAAAAAATGAAAATTCTAGTCACTTCAATTTCCACAGGATTAGTAGAAACTATTACCAACGCGGTTTCAGTTCATTCAATAAAAAAGGCACTGGAACAGCATAAATTTAATCAAGGTGAAGTACCTATAGGAATAACACTGAAAGATCATTTCAAACTTTTGTTTGGGGACGAAACAAGTGAAAAGTATCAACGTGCTCAGGAAAACTTTGCAAAGTCATTATCTGCATATTCAATCATTTGTTATATTTTACAGATTAAGGATAGACATAACGGTAATATTATGTTTGATTCTGAGGGTCATATTGTACATATTGACTTTGGATTTTTACTTTCGAATTCACCTGGATCCATAGGATTTGAAGCCGCTCCATTTAAACTTACCCAAGAATACGTTGATATTCTTGGGGGCACAAACTCTTATTATTTTAAATATTTTGTTCAGCTAACGAAAGATGCCTTCAAGTCTCTTAGACATCATGCTGACGTTATTGTTGACATGGTTGAATTAATGCAAAAAGATTCTTCCTTGCCTTGCTTCATGCTTGGTGCAAATACAAGTATCAGATTAAAGCAGCGTTTTGAATTATCAATGTCAGATGAAGAAGCTGAGAATTTTATTGACGTTTTAATTAGCAAGAGTTTGAATTCTGCATACACAAAACTCTATGACCAATTCCAATTAATGACTCAAGGTATTTACATTTAAACGAAAGCATGTTTCTTTTTCTTATAGCGGAATATAAGTCAATTATAAAGTGTTACACTGTTTTATAGGGTAAAAATCAAAACAAATCGAATTTATAATCTTTGCTGAATGTAATATTTTTGTTATCAGCTTCAATGTGATACAACATTGAGTTATTTGATGTTCTTCTTGTTATTGAGAAATGAAGTAAATCACCGCAACACAACAAGCCAGGTTTTTCTTCTTTTAGACTGAAATAAATTGGCAACCACGAATTAGATTGTGTTTGTCTTGATACCCACATGTCCAACGGGCTCTTGGGTAGATTATCAATTTCAATACCGGGAAAGAGAATAGCTTTAAAATAGCCACAAAATCCATGAAACTGCCCTAAAGTGTCTATGCTAAATGTGCTTATGCAATCTCTATTGTAACACTGGTCTATGCGGTTAAAATAAAGAAATCTCCAGACTAAATGTGGTTTTCCAACAAGCAAACGATATTCAGGAACCATTGGAACATAAATTCCAGAATTTTGGTTTCTTGATAACTGCCATAACCAAGGAGAATGAACAGGTGCAAGATAGCACTCAAGCGACTGAGGTATCCAAATACAATGCGATTTGTTCTGATGCATTACTAATGGATCCAGAACTTCTGGCATAAGCTCATTGCAACCAAAAGAACCAATTAATTCCGAAAAAATTATATGGAATCCAGAGAATGAACCTTTTTCTTTCACGGGATATGAACCTGCCCAATAGTTTAGTGACCTTGGTTTCCATTTTCTGATATCATCGCAGTAAAGTGTTACTTTACCATTCCAATCTTTCAAATTTTTATATTCAAGAAAAGGCATAACTGCCATGTTTCGTTCAACTGCAACTATGTTAAACTTGGAGTAATCTAAGTTCAAGAATTTCACAGCTTGAAAAAACTCGTCTATAAGTGGACCCCTTCCAGGGCCTACACATATTACCTCAAGGATTCCTAAATCTCTAGACACCACATCGTCTTTGAGTTTAATTAAAGCACTCAATATCGCATTCCCGTATTTTCTGTACTTGTACTTATCGTTTTCAAAAACTTCGTAGCTGCTACCAGATAGATTTTGGACTGTGGGCTCCAGGGGTGACTGTAATATGAAATTCGAATTTAGGAGGGTTTTTGAAGTTATATTGGAGTGTGATAACTGGCTTCTAAGGTTCAAAGATATTTCATCCAGAAGAGGAGGTGAGTCATTAACTGTAATTTGGAGCTTTTTAATGAATTCAAGCTCCCGTTCTGTTTGGTAAACTAAGAAGGGGTGTTGCAAACACTTCAGCTGATGTAAAAATGAGAAGAATGAAAAATAGGATGCGCTGGTAGTGTCTGAGATTGGATGAACGTATCTAATTGGTTCATAGGCCCATAATTTGAAACACTGTAAAGAGAGTACATCTATTATAATCAAACACAGCGATATTCTGGGACTGCTTTTCAAAGCTAATTTTACATCAGTCCACTCTACCCAGTTTGCTAAATCATCACCATCAGCAACTAAGCTAAAGACGCTCCATTTTATAGAACATGACATCGATGAATATTTGCTGAGTAAATCTAGTATTACGAGACAAATTCTTGAATCATATGAAGGAGCCTCTAAAATAACTTCTTGAATGTTCAAATACAGGACATAATTGATTTCGTTTTCAAGCTTCTCTTTAAGTATTTCAATGCCAATTTCAGCTGTCATTCTCAAGATAGGGATATGGTTAACCTTGTTATGTCCATACGGTTTTATATTAACATGGTTCAAAGTGATAGGTTGTGCAATCTTGGACTCTGAAACACAAGTTTCATACTCCTCGGTACAAAGATAAACTAGAAGTGGTACAGAACCATCTGTAACATCTGCAACGCACTCTAGACTTCTCAATTGACGTGCCAACGGTAATGTATCTTCCATTACGTAAGCACAGTCTTGAAAAAAAATCATAAACGGGAAAACTGTTGAAGTTGAGGATTTGAGGATTTTAAACATCAACAACATTATAGTAGGACCATGTCAAGTCAGCCATATTCAGCACAGCAGCCGTCAATTCCGCTGAAGAGGACCACCATGCCTCTTGCTCAGGCTGATAGAGACCGCATTTACACATTCAGAAATAAATACTATTACTCACCAAGGTACGAAGACGACAACTTCGAATACCGCCATGTTGCACTACCTAGAGAAATGCTAAAAATCATTCCACATGACTTCTTCTGTGAAAGCGGGACATTCAAGATCCTGTGTGAAGAGGAGTGGAGAACTGACTTGGGTATCACACAGTCATTAGGATGGGTGCACTACGCCTGCCATGCACCAGAACCTCACATTTTACTCTTCAGAAAGGTGAAAAATTAGGTTCGTCAAATTTAGATCTTTTGCTCTAGTTTATAAAAGTGCTGACAGTCAAGAAATATATAGTACCAAGAGAAGAGTACTTTTCATTTTCTAGACAACTAATTCTCTAGCATCTCACGTTTTACACGCATACCCATCAGCATGAATCATGCAGCTCTTTTCCCTGTTGTATTTGATATCTATACCTCTCTCTTTCTATATATATAAGAACAAAAATATTGTATAACTTAAAACTAAACCTCTCCAGTTTCATGTCAGAAGACTTGATGTGGCAAACGCGTGGCGCATTACATCATCAGGTAGTTGAAACGAGTAAAAAGTTGTTAAAAATGAGCATCAAATACTGAATCTATTACTGGAATTACAGAGTCAGATTAGCTAAATGAACCTTAATTCACACTCGGAGAAGCTTGTAAACATAATAGATGTGCTTCTGAACCAGCCGTCAATTACAGAGGAACAATCAAAGACGTCGGGGGCCTCATTTCTCAGTTATATTTTGCCTGCGTACTCAAAGAGGATACTGAAAAACGCTAGTACAAGCGATATAGAGACGTTAACAAAGATATTTCAAGTGATCAGTCGACTTTACGTAGAACAACCAAGGGCTTTGGAAAAGTCCAATAATCATATTGTGATTGTTGACGCGTTAATACCGTTTTTCAATAGAGTGAGGTTTCCTACAGAGATAGTAGAACAGTCAGTTCAGTGTTTGACAACGGTGATCCATAGCTACTCACAAGTCGCGGATCTACGAACTAAGCGGTATCTGTCACAGCAGAAGAAAGTTTTGAGCAAACACTTAGAGTTTAATTTGACTAAGGTTTTGAACTCATATACCAACTCAAACCAAGAGGCCAAAGAGTATGAGTCAATAACGCAGTTTGAAGATTTGAGTAAAGCCAAGATAAGTGAACTTTCGAAGGCAATTCGGATACTATCGATATTTCTTGATCCTTTGACTTTTGAGGTTTTGGGCGAGTATTCCACCTCTACATTCTTACTAGAGAGTAATTTAACAAAATGTTGGTTTTGTTTGAAAAGTTTAGTTGTCAATGACTCGTTCCATTTAGAAGACCCAGAAACAGTGGAACTGTATGACGAATTACATGCTAAATTACTTCAAATAACCACCAACTACTACTTTAATGACTCAAATCCCGAATTTACCCAATTGCAGCTAATTATTCTTCAATGTAAATTTTTGTTAAATTGGTCTTTGCTGAGTTTGTTTCCTTCAACGCATATCATTTTGTCCGAATCTTTATTAAAAATCATTATATCTTTGGCAAAATCTGATAACCTTGAGTATTTCTGGTCCAACTTAAAGCTTAACAATATTGATTTTGTCCATTCAATATTGGAAAAAAAACTTCATATTGATCTGAAAACAACAATATCATACATTTATATTGGAAAATGTAGATTGGCTTTGGAAAATCAATTCCCACAGAAAATCTTGAAAATGTCAAAACGAAAATACGAATTTGAAGCGTCCTTGATATGGAGATCTAAAATTGAAAAACTTTGGTTTCCACATACATTACAAAATTTTGATGATAATCACGAATTTAACCATACAACAACTGTGAAAGAGTATCTCGCATATTGGAAAGGCTCAAAATATTTGTTAGACCCACTTTTTAGAATCAAGATATTAAACACAATGAATAAATTATGTTGTAACATTGCGGGTCATCTGAATGATAATGCTCTTTTTTGCTTCATTTGTGATCGAGTTGTGGTTACTGAGCAGAATTTGACATCATTATCATCTAAAACTAGACCCTCGATTTTAGATAATGAAGAAATGAAAGACTTATATAACTTTTTTTTGGACGAGTTTGTTTCTAAGATGGGTCAATTTGATGATGCCGATGGTAATTTAACAATAACAACAATTGGTACATTGAAAAACTTTTTTGTTGAGTTTAGAAACCCAGAACTAAGAGATATGTTATGGAAGTTCATTCTAAATTGCTTTTCAAACGTTTTCAGGGAAGTGAGACTATTAATTGTTCAAATTATCCCACTAACAATCTATTGTACTGAAGATGATCAGTATGATAATGATTTACAGACGATATTAGGTTTTATTCAAAGTATTATTCCAAATGAGTTCAATGGCCATTTGTTTGAAGGATTAATTGTACTATTATCAGAATTGTTGTCAATAAAATCAATTGATACTAGTTATCATTTACTTTTGTCTAAGCTTATTGAATTTATGAGTGATGCAGACGAATTTCGAGTAGATATGGCTGTCATTCAATTGAGAAAAGTTGCTAATAGCAAAGGAACGTCAACTTGGAAGGTCATTGAGCCCTTTATTTCACCTATTAGTGTTAAAGTTGCTGAAAATGTTACAACAAAACCAAGTTTATTAAACAACTTGTGTATTTCACTAGGAATGCCAGAATGGCTTTTCCTTGAGAAGACATCTACGTATACCGTGCCCGTCTTATTTCATAAAATGAAAAATGCCTCGTTAAACATAATGGTTGGAAAAATAAAAAAGAATCATAATCAAAGAACAATCCAAAAAGTTAAGGATCTTGTGAGCCAGGAGTTAATATGCGTAGTCGCTCATACCCTTGTGGTAACACCAAAGAATGGTAAAAACAAATTAATGAAATTGTTAGTGGCAAGTCAGATAATTACGACTAAAATGGATTTTGGTGACTTGATGGAGGAGATATCTCCACAATTACCTCTTTTGATTTTCAGAATTCTCCTATTTTACTCCAAAGTTGATGCTGAGAGGATCAGTCGGATTGTTAACGCTATCAGTGAAATTGCAGACACTCTCAATTACGGATCTGAAAATGCAAGTAAAGAGGAAGCTGCTTTTGGGATGCTTGATCGATGGCTTCTAACGTTAATTCAATTAATTTCAACCACAATAAGCGATCTGAAAGGAAGTCAGCCATTTTTACTCAAACTATATTCAATGCGTGCACTAGTATGCTTATCTGATCTTTGTCCATCCTTTGAAACCTGTATAAATCAGGTCATGAACTGTATTCAAGTAGCACTGCAATATCCCGAGCTCCAAAAAGAAGCCATATTATGCTGGGAACAAATATTTAATAAGTTTTCAACTCAAAGTAAAGTATATGTTTTAGATCCCATTATTTGTCAGTTATTTTTAAAGTGGGAAACATTTGCTCCTAAAATACAATCTTTATCTATTGGTCTAGTGACCAAGTTACATCAATGGTGTTCTAATCAAGAGCCAAGTGAAATAAAATATTGGTTTTCAACTTATACTTCGATAATTGATAAAATTCCAATCTTAAGGAGCCTCCATGTTCCTCTTTGCCGTCGAATTGATGTACTTTACAACGCTCGAAAGAAGCTTCGGTCAGATAACCAATGGGTTGCAGAGCAAGCTCTAGACATTTTGATTGATGTTTTGTCTACAAACCAGCGTGATATTCAAACTGAACTACTAAAAATGAAAAACAGCCAAAGAACAAAATTATTTTTAATGGATATTCTTCAATATATTATAGGTGGGGGGTTAGTGAGATTCAAAGAAATGCATATAGCCATTGGTAACCTGGATTGTGATAATAAAGCAGGTTCGCGTATCAGTTACAAAGCTGCTCAGGTATTATCTCTAATTGGTAACATTGGTGTAAATCATACTGCTGGTGGTTTTACACTAACTAAGAGATCCTATGTTAATTCGCATTCAAATTCAACCTATAACAATGTTGATAGATTTTTATTGGTGACAACACTCTCACCCACACCGAACTCAGAACAGGAGCTCGTTTTGAATAATTTCCACATATATTTTGTGCAGAATGTTTTGGTGAAATTATTAATTACATCCATAAATCCTGACCAGCAAAAATTACTAGCTTGTACGATTCATGACTATTTACAATTATGTGATGTTTCTATGTTGAAATATAAAACTGAAAAATTGGATCCTTTAACAGCCAATATTTTATTGCCATTGAAAACTGAACTAGCAAGTTTGAAAAAGAAGAGAATTACTAATTTGGCATTCCCTATATATGAAGAGTATAGGGAGCACACAGAATGGCTACAAAAGTTTTCTGCAATTATGCTTTACAATGTTGATGACCTGCTAACAAAGCAAGGAATTTTGTCTGACACTGCCAGCAATATATTGAACAATATTCCTCATTTAGATCATGCTGTATCTAAATTTGTGCTTCCGTATGCTCTACTCACTGTGATTACATATTCAGCATCGCCGTCGGATTATATTGAACCTATTGTTTGTGAGTTTTTCGCTGTTTTGAATCAAAAGAAGGAAAACATTTATTACGAATTCGTGAAAGAAGAATGGAAAAAGTGTGTTGTCACAATATTAGAGCTGTTTCAATTTTTGAGAGCTTGGATTTATTGTGCAACAAACGAAGCTAAACAAACAAGAGTTGGTAATAGTCAAAATATGATAAACAGAGTTGAGAAGTTTTTAAAAAAATTTGATTCATATTTGATTGCAGAGAGATCTATTGATTGTGGTTTGTACGAGAGTGCCGTTTTTAACCTTGAGAAAGGTTACAAAGAAAATGAAATTGATGAAAACATTTTTTCAACACAATTGAAGGATATGTATGTGGAGTTGGAGGACTACGATCAGTTACAGGGTGTTCTCAAATCATTTTCAACCAATAATTTGAATGATATGTTATTAAAGTTCAAGTACAATGAAGACCAAGCTATATCAACACAGTCTTTAGCTGCAATTGCACAATTTGATTTCGAGGAGGTTGATAGTAACGAAGATTCTAATGTTTTGGTACCTAAAAAATCAGTAACTGAGTTACTAGATGGCTTGGATAGAATTTGCGAATATGATGAATTGCTATTAAACTTGAAAAACTTTGAGCAAAAATTGTCCAGCAACTCAGAAGAGTTGCTCAACCCTGACTGGACCTTATATGGATTACAAGGCTCTATATTTACGGGTGACATTAACTTACTCAAAAAGTGGACTTCAAACAGTGAAAATTTCAATTCAATATCAGTTCCTGGTTCTGAATTATCAATTTATTTTGAAATTGCAAGGGGTCTGATATTGTTGTATGAAAATGAAACAGCAAGCTGCCTATCACATATAGATAATGCTACCAGGTATATTGGCGTCGCTTTGTTAAACATAGAAAAAAATACAAATGACTTACTTCCGAAATATATGACTCTTCTTCATGGATTGTATGATTTCAAGTGCTTAGCACAGGTTACAGGCAAAGATGATTCTTTGACCAATACCCTAAGACTCAGGCAGCTAAACAGTACTAAAGAATTTAGAGTAATATGGAAAATACATTCTTTGAGAGCGTCAATATATAAATTACATCCCTCGCTAGAGTTCCAAGAAACGTACAGAAAATGTTTGATTGGTGGCAGTCGAATATTAAGAGAAAATACCAAATTACCACAAGCAACCAAATTGTTGACAAAGGCATTAGTGTTAAACCAACAAACGAAAGACAAAACTATCTCAAATGAGTTTGCACTACTTATAAGCGTTGAATTCTCAAAATTGCTATGGGAGCAAGGTGATTATCAGTCTGCATTGAAAAAAATGTCCAAAGTAATTGAAGCTATTGACGAAAATAACTCGAATTATCTAAGCTTTCAATTAACGTACTTGAAATGGTTGGTTGAGTCTTCAGAAGGTAGTAGTGATATGATTAGGGAGCATTATAATGTGCTCATTAGAAATCAGAATTTCAACACCGAAAGTGAAGTTTATTATCAATTTGGAAATTATTTAAGTAAATTGCTGGACGCTCAAAAAGTGGATGACGTGAGCGGAGAGTTGGATGTTACCACTGTAAGAATGTATATGATTGCAATTGGATTTGCGGATTCGTCTAAGCAATATATTCATGAGGTGTTTCCTAAAGCTATTACCATTTGGCTAGATTTTTTCAGAAAGTATAACCTAAGTGTTCAAAAGCAGGATTCTTCAAGATATCAGTTTCATACAAAACTTAATGATCTTATAAAAACTGCAATAGAAGGTACAGAAATTGGTGTCAAGTGGTATATTGTATTATCGCAAGTTATTTCAAGAATTTTGCATCCAGCCCCAGCGGTAGTAAAGAATATTCAAAGAATCATAGTGCTTCTTTGCAAAACATACCCTTCCGTTATTCTTTACAGCGTATTCTCGTTGGCAAATTCTGTAATGAGCAAAAGACAAAAGGCTGCAGTGGAAATAATGCAGCAATTGCAAGCTATTGATGTAAGTGAAGCAGTGGGATTCAAGCATTCAAAGTCAGTACCATTTGTTGGGTTAATTACAAAATCCTATGATTTAATAAACAAAATGGCAAGGGTATGTGGTGCTCAATTGAAAGATAAGAAACGTCGAACGATTGATTTGTACAAAGACTTGAAGTTTGAGGCAGCAGGTGATGGTTACTGTCCTTACTTAGCATTACCCGTTAAATACAATTTTGATCAACTATACAAACTGAATGACTCTTTTGAATTCATAACTTTTTCAAAGTTTGAACGAAAAGTCAATATTTTATCTTCTTTACAATGTCCTAAAAGAGTTGAAATTATAGGTAGTGATGGTCGCAGGTACTTTCTGCTTATGAAACCAAATGATGATTTGCGCAAAGACCATAAAGTGACAGAGTTCTCGAATGTCATGAACAATGTTCTCAAAAAGGATTATGAAACTCAGAAAAGAAATATGAGAATTCAAAGTTATGCTGCCACCCCATTATCTGAAAAAATTGGTATTATTGAATGGGTTCAAAATTATAGGACGCTAAGACCAATTATTACAAAAAAAATTCCTAAATTCATGTACCTGACTAAAACATACAATGATAAACTGAAAGAGTGCAAAAATGATAGTGAAAGGGTCATTTTGTTCCAAGAGTTTAAAGTTAAGTCTCCACCTGTATTATCAGACTGGATGATCCAAGTAGCCCCTAATGTTATTCATTGGTACGACTTTAGAGCAGAATACTGCTCATCTTTAGCAGTTATGTCCATTGTTGGATATTTAGTTGGTATTGGTGACAGGCATTTGGATAATATTATGATAAGTGATAGGTCAGGTAATATAATGCACATCGATTTCGATTGTATTTTTGAGAAAGGTAAGAATTTGGGTGTTCCAGAAGTGGTTCCTTTTAGATTAACTCAAAATATGGTTGATGGACTAGGTGTGTTAAAGTGGGAAGGTAGGTACCGTACTATTGCTGAGTTAACGATGTCAAAAATGAGGCAAAATGAGAATATGTTGATGAATTTTCTTGAATCATTTATTTATGATCCCTTATTGGATTGGACCAAGAAAA
The DNA here is from genome assembly GCA_003708095.3 of Saturnispora dispora. Classification (NCBI taxonomy): domain Eukaryota; kingdom Fungi; phylum Ascomycota; class Pichiomycetes; order Pichiales; family Pichiaceae; genus Saturnispora; species Saturnispora dispora. The sequence goes on along the minus strand of PPND03000006.1, from coordinate 140,180 downwards.
CGAGAGATCCATCAATACAGAGAGATGAAGTTTATTCTAGGTTAAGGAATAAAATTAAGGGAATTTTAACACCAGACGATGCATGGACTATGTATATGGATACATCTGGTTTATGCGTCAGCGCTAATTTACAAGTTGATCTTTTGATTCAAGCTGCAACAAGTGATGCTCATTTATCACAAATGTTTTATGGTTGGTGCCCTTTGGCTTGAAATATATGCAGATCAAATGTTCAAAATTAGACTATACCCTATACCAAATATATATGTATATGTATATATGAACATATTTATTATGAATGTTGTATAATTTATATAGATTTTCTACTATAATGTAATTAATGAAACTAAAATTTAATAATGTCTGTTGTTAGTAAATAGAATCTACAGTATCTCTTTTTGGAAGAGGCGGTGGCTTTCGCCTCGAGTGTAGAGAATTGTGTTGAGAAATAGAATTTTGCATTTCCGGTTCATATACTTCATCAATGGTAGTTGGGACCTTTTCCAATTCTGATCTTGTAGGTTTTGCATTGATGGTTGTTTGGATATTTTCAGGATACTGTTTTATTGAACTTGAATCACCTCCGAAACTTGATCTACGGAGGCCAAATGTATCCACTGATGGTTCATCATCACCAAAAGAAAAGACATTAGTGTCCGATGTACCAGTATAGATGTTAAATGATCCTGATGATTTACGGCTTATTATCTGCCCATGCATGGCATCTGAACTTTCAGACTTGAATTTATCATTGATAAACATTTGAGGAGAGGCAGGCGATAAAGGAATAACAGTATTTGAGTCATCTTGAACAGCCGTACGTTTATCTTCAGGAATATCAAAAGTATCCATAGTTGGTATTGAAGTTGAGCTTGTGACACTACCTGTTGGTTGCCTTTTTCTTCTATTAGATATCATTTCGGGTGGATTATACGGTGCTTTCTTTGCGGAATCGCTTAATGTCCTAGAATGACTTTTTCTAGTAGACTTCCAAGATATAGGAACTTCAAGTGCAGTGGGATCTGTACCTATCGGATGTGCAGCACCGTAAATGAGTTCTTGTTTTTGGCTATCATCTTCAGGTTCTACACTTTCAGTTGGTGCGTTGAAACTGGAAGGAGATGAAGGAACCTTTTTATTATACCATTGTTTTATCATTGAATATGAATTGGTGACTTTTTGCTTAATTTTTCTTTCTTGAATAACGTTCGAGAGGGTATTACTTCTATTGGAATCTTCAGTATATTGTTCATTGATCAATAGACTTGCAGATTTCACGTCAGTATCGCTGTTATTAGAAATTACAGTTTCAATCAAACTGCCATTAGTGCTACTTTGTCCATTATTCTGTGATCGCACTGACGAACGATGACCTAAAGTGGCAGATTTAGAGGCAATAGCTGTTGAGTTTCCTTTATTCAAAATAACAGAAGGAGCGCTATCAGTACTTGAATGCTTACTTTCGATAGGATCAGAACTGCGCACTGGAAGTGGAGGAGGAATTGCATTCTGATTATCAGAAGACTCAGTCGCAATACCTAAATTAGTTCTTAGCTTCTTATCCCAGATACCAGCACGAAACAATTCATCTGATGTATCATAGAAAGCGACATTGTCCATGAATGGCATGACCAAAGTCTGGTCAATAGCCTCTCTTATTTTAGTTTGAATAATGTTGGTGACAATAGAATAAGTCAATGCCCTTGAAGAAAAAACAGGTTCAATATCTAAAGCCACTTCTGGAGATTTGGTAAACGCATACCATACTCTGTTTGAAGGTTGCTTTTTAATACGGAACAGTAAATCACCGCTAACCTTTTTAACAGTTATTTTCAAAATAACATCAAACTCTCTTTGTTTGAATCCTGTGATATTAAAGAAAAGTTTAGTAGAAACTTCAATAACAGAACCACCTTGGTATAGTACATTGGCAATAATATCCAAATCGCCTTCTGGAGATAACTTCTCAAGTCTAGGATTAGTAATGAACGGCGCACCATGACCAACGTGAATTCTTTGAATCTGTAAACTATTCAAAAATCCAGGCATACGAATCTTTTTAAGTTTCTTTTCAATAAACTCAACACATTTAGCTTCGAATTCAGGAGTATGATAGACTGCAAGAAAATATCTACCAATAAATGCATTTAACCATTTTGTAGTTAGCTGGCCCTCTGTGGAATTGAGTGTTTGAATCAAATTATTGATATCGGCTGTATTGAAGTGCAATGTTTTTGCCACAAAAGAGGGATCAAACAGGTCCTTTTCATTAAACGATGGTTTTCCCTCATGACCCCTCGAAGCTCTCAACAATGCCAAGTAGATGTCTTCCTTTTCAGAGTGTGTATCACTGTATAGGAAATATGAGTTTTCTGGAGGGATTGTCGTTTCATTAGACTCAAAAAGGTAGGACTCAATTTCAGCTGGCGTTAACTTTTCAATGTTCAGCAAACAAATGGCGCTACTTTTAGTAAATAGCTGACTATCACCCAAAGTTCTAGGCCACATAGTGACCAGGTGTCTAGATAGCACAATTACTGCCTTGGAATTCGATTTCGACTCGTCAGTGTATAGAAATAAGTTACCATGCTTTAGAACAGCAAAGAACCTGTATTTCTTTCTTATTTTTGTTAACTGATTAGCAGTTTTGGTAGATGGATCCTCTGACTCTTGATTTTGTTTGCCCTTCTTTGCTTTAAATATATTGCTCACGCCCGCTAGGTTTGTGTCGTCATTATCGACTTTCTTTGTGAACTCATCTGCATTTATTTGGGGGAACCTGTAGTAATCCGGCGTAACAGTCAGCCATCCTGAATAGGTAGCGTTGAGTCCTAGTTCTTGTTTTTCAAAGAATTCTGCCGCCTTTAGATTCCTGTATCCACCAGGTTCACCACTTCTTTCACTTTCCTTCACTATCTGTTCCTTATCAGACAAATCACGTTCTCTCGGGTCCATTGACACCACTTTAGTCACATTCAATAGTGCCAATACAATCAAAAACACACTGCTGACCACCCCAAGTATGAATCCTACTAGCAATACTCCAATTGATGTCATTTTCAACTAAGAACACCTACTTCTCATATTGCCATCTTCTTTTCTCCTTATACTTCACAGAAAATACGTGTGCACTGCCAGGAAACGCAACTTCCATTGGAAACTGAAAAATTTCACCTTCATCAAAATTTGCAATATTGGTGTTTGTTAAAAGAGTCAAATAAGAAGCAGAGAGCGATGCTTTCACAGTATTTGAGAGTGCAGGGGAGTTCTGGGATAGCACAGATCAGAATGTATGCCGGACGTGTGCAAATTCAATCAGCACTTCCTGTGAGACCACTAAAAAAGATCAGAATTGGTAAAGCTAGACCAGCAATCTATTACAAGTTCAACACATACGTGGAACTCAGTGATGGCTCAGTCATTAAGAGGAGATCACAGTATCCTAAGGACGAAATTAGAATGATAACTGACCAAAGAAACAACCCGCTGTGGAACAGCTCCAAACCAGATGCTTCGCTATTGGACGCAGAATCAAAGGGTAAGCTGAACAAGTTTAAGAGCAAGTTTGCTGCGTTTGAACAGTCGGGTAAGAGTGACGAAGAAGTGGAAGCTGAGAGACAAAAGGAAGAAGCTGAAAAGCAAATCAGATTAAAGACTGGTGTGGCCAAGAAGAAGGAAGATAACGGTGAAGACGACTTCTTCGATCTCCTATCTTCCAACTACGAGGAAGAGAAGTTAGGTGGTAATTTGGCAAAGAAGGAAAAGAGGAAGAAATAAGCTAGTCATTAATTATCGTGTACATATACTTTATATCTAAAAAGGTAAACATTCATAAATAAGATCCCTAGCTTTTCACAAACGGTTATCTATTGCGATTTCCTGAAACCAAGAACCCAGAACTATGCTCGTCAAAGATCCAGTTGTCAGCAGCGAGCTTGCTCCTTACACTGTTTTTGATCTTTGGAATATTCCCTGCACTGTGAACACCCCTTCCTGTCACAATAGTGAACGGATTCACATGCAATGCCTTTTTACTGTTCACCTTCCCTCCTCTTTCTACTCTGATAGAAATCTCACTATCCCACCAGTCTGCTAAAGTTTCATCGACTAACTGTAATGCATACTTTACTGACAAACCGTGCAGATCAACAGCATCACAATTTGCTGCCTTTGACCTCATTAGATTTACCATTTTACGCTGTTCTATTTCATGAAAATTGTTGAGCTCCCCGTTTAATGTTGTTAGCTGAGTGCTATAGAATCCTTTAACAAGATTGTTTTTTTCACTAGATAACTGAGATGCCTTGTTTTTGATTTTGGTCCGCAAGTGATCCTCTTGATTCCATACATTAACATGTCCTTTTCTGGCTCTCGCAGTTTCAGCATAAGTTGCTCTATTTTGTTCAGATGATGGACTCTCGATTTTAATATTTTTCAATATCTCCTTTTCTATACTTTCCTTCCTACTACTAACTTTGACTGGTTTCATGTTGAACTCCGTAGAAAGTCTGTATGCAAGAGCCAATACTTTTGGAACTTCGTAATTGAACCAGAGCAGTGAGTTAACGTAAAATGTAAACGGCAATTGTAATTTTGGGTTGGTACGAATATTCAAGGTCAGCTCTGGCCAAACAGAATGAAGCTGCTTATCATTACAGGTTGCAGGAAGAAAGTCCAAAATACCTTCACTATTATTCCTTTTGATAGATTCAGCATATGATGATGCTGTTAAACTCTTAATAACACATTCCGTAGGTTCAGGCACGCCTTGATTTCCAGGGGATTCCGGTTTCCAGTTAACAAGAATGTCCAATACAGTAAATGCAACATCTTCTTTATTTCTTTGTAAAAAATATCCAACTAAATCACTATTTGCGTCTTGCAGGTCCAATAATTCAATTATTTTATCAATTTTTTCGAAATGGCTTTTCAAAGCATTTACGTCACTACTATCAACAGATGAGATATCACTTTTAGGTTTTTCCTTTGTATCAGTCTTTTTCTGAATATACTGTGATTTACTTTTTTCTTTTTCTGTCCATCTTGGAGTGGACAATCCTTCGTTCAAGTGATCTTTTAAATAGTCGTAATTCAAACATAATTCCATAGCTTCCTCTATAATACCTTGAGATCTTTCCAAAATAATACGCAAATGCTTTAGAGGTATATTTGGAAACACCAAGGACAACTGATCAAGCTGATCCGTGTGCTCATGTTGGTTACATGCAGAAAATTTGCCACTATCTGAATCCAAGTTACTGCGTGTGTCTTTGCCCGAAATTTGCACTATGTTTGTGTTAGACTTGTCAAAACTATTGGTCCCCACAGTAATATCTTCTACAACATTGGTTCGATCTTCTCCTGTTAATAAGCCACTATCAGCTGAACGTCCTGCTCCTGCAGTCAATTTTGGTATTCGACTCCCGGAAGTTGCTTCGTAACCTCCTTTCCCCTCCAGACTTATCGCTTTAAGACCGTCCCCTAACCTGTTGTATACATCGTTTGTGTTAATTTGGGTTTTTTCATCTTCATAAAAGCTGGAGTCTTCTGGCACAAACTCATGAATCTGAGAACCCTCCATGAAAGTAATACAGTGATAAGATTATCGTGGATATGGCTTATGCTCTGCTTGAAGTTTGAGAGTAAACTGCAGTTATCTAACAGGTACTGCTTAGTATTGGGTCTTTTTCTTTAACTCAGAACACAAACTGGAAATTCCCATTTTTTTATCTCATAAGAAGTGTGGACTCTTCTATCTTCTTTTTAATTCAAGAAACAAGGACAAGGAAATGTCGACAACTGCAGTGTCGGGAGATACTTTGACTGCAGAGACTCAAAGAGCACAGCATTTACAAGAACTAGGAATCACTGAACTTTCAAATGGGCATTACAGACTTCCACCGGTTATTATACGCCACTCTGACGGTGAGACGCAAAGCTTAGTAATTGATGTTGGTGATGCCATATCACCGATCAGTTCTGATCCAGAACGTGGTAATGCTATAGACAATCAGAGGGTAATGACACTGCAACAATTTTTGAGCTCCTTTACTAGGCCCAACGCAGATTCTGCTACCTCAACTTCGAACACTTCAGATTTATTACCTCTAACAGAAGCGGAACATCGAAGTAGATCAGTTTCTGTTGATCCTACACAAAACTCCGAGAGAGTGCAATTGCCAACATCAAGCGCTGATAGTGAAGCTGCTGCCGCCAACACTAACAGCCCCACTACTACGGTTGGTAATACAGCAGATCATACTGATGACGTAAATGGACAGCCTGCGGGAATACGTGGTCTGGACTACCCAGCTTTTGACGTATCAAGAAATGGAGTTTACAACGATGCGAGTCAGCCAACAGGTGTGCTAGGTCCAATTCAGCATATACTGAATGCCATTTCCGCGAGACGAAGTCCCACCAATCCAGTTGCACACACACTACCAACGCCAGGTTTGTCTTTCCCAATTATAAATAATGGCAGTGATCAAGAATCAAGAAATATTATATTGACTGTTAATTATGTGTACGGCGGACAACAAGGACCAAATTCAAGTACAACGGGATCCTTGATTTTACATGTTCCAAGTATCAATGAGAGCAATCAAGATAATATAGAAGTTTTAGTGAGACTTGCAACTTCTATTGCATTGAGAACAATCAGTTCAACCGTTAAGAAATCGTGGGGTGTTTCTAAGGATACATTCAATCATCTAAGGATCAAAAAATTATCTGAATTGACTGAAAATAACTTGGAATGTCCAATTTGTTACGATAAATTTGTCAACACTAACGAAGAAGAAGAAACAAGAGAGTCAAGTAAGAGAAAAAGGGATGATGAAGAAATGGTCGAGGACGAAGACGAAGATGATCAACAAATTAATAAAAGAGCCAAAAGTTACCCTGCTACGGAAGAAGTTACAGATAGTACAGCAGCAACATCCGAAACAACTCATGTACAGCAAGCATCTTCTTCGGAAACTGTTGGAAATGAAAATAATAGTTCCTCTGATGCTAAACAACAAAAACCAGTCATTGTTAATCCAAGTGATTACCCACACGTACCAGTGGAGCTGACTTGTGGCCATATCTTTGGTCAGTCTTGTTTAGCAGAGTGGTTCAAGACGAGCAGCTCATGCCCACTTTGTAGATCTAAGTTACCAACAATAGGTGGTGGAAACTCAACCCAAACAACGATTACTTTACCGAATTTGGCCACAGTTATCAGGAATGGCCGTGAAGTAATTGATAATTTCAATCATCGCCACTTGTCAATTACAGTTCCGGATGAGCCAAGTAATCAAGACGCCAACAATACCAACCATGAAACATTTGATAATACTAATAACAATAATACACTATTTGTCAATAATACTGAAAGACTGGGCATGGGTCTTGGTATGGGTATTACCTCTTTGAATGATCTTTCTCCTTCGGCAGCAACAACGGCGGCAAATACGGTCCCTGATGACTCTGTTGGTTCTACACCAGGTGATACCAACAGTGGTAATAGCTTAAGAAGCAATGATAGTGGATCAAATGGGTTGGATGCACTGGCAAGTATTTTGAGAGATGTGTATAACACTGTTGCGGAAAGATTTGGTATTGCACGTCCTGAGGGTGAGACGGCCTCCAATAATGCTGAGTTGAATAATGATGTTATGGAAATCAGATTTGGTAGAAGTGGCACAGTTATGCATCCTATTAGGGCCAGCCGGCCAGCCTCAGGTCTCAGATTCTATCGCAACGTTAATAGAAACAGAGTTACTGGCCCCCCACCATCTGGTGGTTTGTTCCCGTCGGGTGTAGTCAGCACTCGGTCGAGACCAGGAGGACCTGTCGAGACACGTGAAATTCATGAAAATGAAGATTTACTTGGAGATAGAGAGAGAAATGACAATAATGAACAGAATCAAGAATAGTTTACAATAGATATCCGAATAGACATTTTTCAATTAATATGTTCTTGATCGCCTTTGTTTGTTTTACCATATATGTGAATATTTTATTACGCTGCATTTATAGATTGTTATAATATATTACTTCATATATGCAAATGCACCTTAGTGAAAACCCTTTTTTTCACAAAAGCACACCCTGCATCAATCAGATGCTGTCATCATAAGCGTTTAGCCCATTTACGTTTGGCTCTTACTGCAGGGGTATGAATGTTAATACTTTTTAATAAAAAACCTGCAAGTAAACAAAATTATATACTTACATTTTCAATGAAGAGGACTGAATTTTGGACATCTGTTTGTTATCCAAAGCATTTTTTCAATTTCGATGAATATCAATGTACCTTTTTCGTACTTGATGTCCAAGGATCTCAATATTATAAATGCCTGGAAAAAAATAAGGCAATATGCACTAGGATATGTTCAGCTGAACGCCACATTGTATGTATGCGGTGTAATTCATTCTTTAAGTTCAACCACTGGTCATATGGTATGATAATTACAATAACAATAGCAACTGGCCTATTATGATTTATGAAACGTCTGACATCAACTCGAGTGCATATTGAGAGCGGATATCATTTGCATTCGGCGTAAAAAATTGGATGTTGCCTAGGGTTACAGTTAAAGTAGGTACTTGCAGCCTTAATTGTTGCACCTTTATAATAAGGTTCGTGCACTATACTAACTTGATTATAATCAAACGTTTCGGTAATAAAAATTTGATGTAGTAACCTAATTACATTAATACTAGGCTTTGTATCGTATGAAAAATCAGAACTAGTGGTTTGTAACTACGCAAGAAAGTAGATGATAATCACAACTTCAACAAACATATTTCGTCACTATGCTAATAATCTTGTGATACCTGAGAGTTAGTTCATAATCGGAGGTTACTATAGTCACATATAAGAGTAACAACTGTAGTTATCGTTACATCATGAAATGTTAGAATTGTGAACGTTTTTTATAAACTTTCAAGTAGTAATATGGAAAAGAGGCCATTTTTGGGAAGAGATCTAAATACCATGAAACTGGTACCGGTTTTCAAATTACCTAAGGGTAACTTCCCCTAATGTATTCAAAAAGTTTGAAACTACCTATTCACCCTTGAGTTAGAGCTATCTTTTCCAAGCCATCAAATCTTGTGTTAAAGCCCAACAAAGGATACAGATGCATTTGAAGATTCTTAGCATTAAGGATTAAAAATTCCAATATCAGACATACAATTAATTACTAAACTTATTAAAACTTTCCTCAACAAATAAGCTTGGATCCTACCGTAATTGTTTCATTGACTTCATGACACATGAGCAAATTTGCTAAATTTAATTCTTTACTTTTCGGGATTTTGAAAAGAACTAGTTCCGGCTGGCTAAGTGTTGCACTTTAACATACCAACTTTGAGCAAGGTGATAATGGGTTCGGATGTCATAGTAGAGGTATTCAAGAGACATGGGCCTTTACATGAGGCCAATATTAAGTTTGGAAAAATTGTTGTTGTTATATCAATAGCATTTATTTTGATTAGATACTTTGCTTTGTGGTATTATGATAAATCGTGGGCATCTTCTCGAAGATCTACTTCTCATGCAAATTGGGTAAGAATAAGCAAGTGGTTAGTGTTTGTATTTATTTTAGTTCTATCAATTTTAAATTTGGTGGAGCCACATTATGATCACATAGCTACTCATATTAGAAGATTAGGCAGAATTGCATACGCTTTAGTACCTTTGAACATATTTTTGGCTGCAAGACCTGCGTATTTCTCATTAGATAACTATTTGAACACTATTCAATTGCATAAGCTAGTTTCGAGAGTCATTGTTGTTCTAGGAATTCTGCATTCCGTCTTCTTCCTTATTTGGTATGCTAAAAACAATAGACTAGAGCGTGTGCTAAAATGGCAGAACGTGTTGGGAATTGTGGCTTTCATTGGATGTAATATTATGTTGGCATTTTGGAAACCTGTCAGAAACTTATATTACAAGTTCTTTTACATTTGTCATAATATATTCATGGTTGCATTTATTGTTTTGATTACTTTGCATTCAAGACCGGGAATTGGTTACATTACTAGCATTAATGTTGCTCTGCTAGTCATACATTATGTTTTAAAATATTACAGCTCTAAAGAGATTACTTTTAACGAAGTTATTGAGCATCCTAATTCCAAATTGAAAATTATCAGATTCCCAAAAGCACTTTTGCCTGAAGATTATCTTCCTGCTAGCCACGTTAGAATCGGTCACAGCAAATGGTCACCACTGTTTCCATTGCTGCCATCCCATCCATATACTTTGGCCTCAAATTATAGAGACCGGGATACTTTAGCAAGTCTAATAGTGAAAGAAACCAGATTCAATATAGTTCCATTTGATACTTACTCAATGCAGCCAAATCTAAAATCGTCATTATCAAGAAACTTTTTTGATACCGCTGAAAACATTGCAATTGTATGCGGTGGTTCGGGTATTTCATTAGGTGTTGGAATTTTTCAATATTTTAAGCACCAAATTGTTAATCAAGGAAAAGAAATCAAGCTGAAATTTATCTGGATCACAAGATCAGAAGAAGACACGTTTATTTTAGATGAATTGAACCTTCATGGAATTGAGGTCTATATAACTAAGTCAAAATCGGAGATCTTAACCAGCAATAGCAGCAGCCAAGATGATGAAGAAATTGAGCTAGATACCCTAGTGAATCCATTTCAACATCCTAACGATTCTCCAACTGATGCCGAACCTTCGTTTAACAATGCCATTGCAATTGGAAAACGCCCAAATCTTGTGGAAGTAGTAAAGCCACACTTGAATAAGACCATTGATTATGCTAATAAATGGATTATTTCCTGTGGTCCAGTTTCCTTGATAAAGGAATGTGAAACACTAGCTCATGAATCCAAATGCCAATTCTTCTCTGAAGAATATTCTATGTAGACTACACTTTATACAATTATATTTTAATAGAAAATAACATTTATTCTTACTAAACGTTCTTTTGATAACACGGTTTACTTTTCTTAAATCTTTTAATCTAAGTGATTCTTTATCTACGGTAATGTGTTCTCTCCTTTTTAAAATTTTTTTCTGATAAAACTTGCATTTTTTCTGAAATATATAGATCAAATACTGGTTTCTAAATGGGGGTACGTTAGAGCTTTCGTCATGAGCAACACAGCAAATGATCGTTGAAAACAGAGGTTTCATTTTCACTATATCTTGTTGTGATTGCAAGTCCCTCCTATCAACTTGACTAAACATCATACTAACATAATTTAGTTATTCACTAAAACAATTCACTTTGCTGTTGATGCCACTTTGGTTGCGTGTGTGTTATCAGGATTGAAAAGAACAACGGGGTATACACCCAACGTAGCTGTGATCAATCAACCTGACGTCGAAAAATATGCTCAAAAATACTTGCATTATGGAGATTACGTTTATGAAGAGGCATCAGGTTTTGTGAGAGACTCTTACTTTTTTAGAAAGGCGTAAATTCATTTTGCCAATGACCTGCATGCAAATACTATTATTATACACTGCTTTCTCATCATTGGCTTAATAGAGGTTGCACTTCCCATATTTTTTTTCATTCTTATCATTTTTGCCAATGATTAGTGTTTTGATCATGGTGAAAAACTCTTCCTATTTCTCCCACAAATACATATAACTCTTTTCTTGGCAGTAAGAAAAGATGTTAATCATTTTTGCGTTTATCGTTGCGTTAAATTTTATGTCTATTATTTAATATTTTAATATTCTAGTATACAAAAAGAATCCAACAGCTTAATATTAGATTCTGAAGTCATTATCAGCTTTTACTCCATTTTCTCCGATGGGACTATGATGGATTAAACGGCATCAGATAACCACTTCCCACTAATGAATTAGGTGTATTGTGTCCATTACTCTGCTGATCATTTGTATTACCTTGTAGCACGCTATAGTAGATACCGTACTGATTAGCTATATCCATATCTTCTTCTTCATCATCATCTTCCTCGTCATCATCACCAGTGGCATAAATACCTCCATAGTTAACAGGTCTGTTAACTCGATTTGTTATATTAGAAACAGATGGTACTGTTCTTTTGTAAGATGATGAATCAGTGATCAAAGGCGAAGCCATATTAGGAAACCTTGAGACCCCAAATGAGTCTGACGTCTGATATGGCGACTGCGATTTATATGTTGAAGGTTGTGAGTAATGTAATGGATGATGTTGTGAAACCGGTTTAGTTGATGACGCCCTAGGCTGCGTTATCGATCTCATAGCATCCCAAAAATCCAACTCCTCTTCCAGGTCTTCAGTCAAATAGTTACTTGATTTCTCTTTTGGTTTGTCATTTATATTTGATTTTTGAGTCTCAATTTCAACTGTTGTTGAGCTTGCAGCCATTACAGGTGACATCAATGGTACAGGGCTCGACAATCGTGAAGTACTGATATTTGCTGATGGAAACAACTGTTGTCGTGTTGATCTCGGAAAATCTTTATCATTCAACTTTTCATCTTTGTTAATGTTTCCATTATTCAATAGTTTTATCAAACTTGGATCTGAATTTTTATTGGAACCATTGGATTCCACGGTGTTTTCAGCAGAAGAAGAAGAAGTGAGTTTTGGAACTTCAGTCAGTGGTGGCAAATAATTGAAATGTGAGTATCTATTGACATTTGCTTGTGGGTCATGTGGTATATTGTTTGAGGAAGAATAATGATGATGAATATGCTGATGAACGGTGATGTTTACTCCATTTACTTTAGCAAGTTCAACTAACTTTTGTGCAATTTCATTGTTTGACACGGGTCCAGAAAATGATGGAATTTCTTCGCTTGAATTTGGATCAACCAGAGAGAATTTCCACTCTGTATTTTGAGTTGGCGTTCCATACCTTATGCTCGAAATTGGGGGGCTAAATACTTTTGGAGAATTTGAAGCTGAAGACTTGAAATCTTCAATTTTATTTCTTTTTGGTTCATTGTTTTCAATATTTAATCTTCTTTTCAGTGATTCAGTAGGTGATGCTACTGATTTTGGTTGTGATCCTTTAGCTTTTTTTTCTTGTTTTTTGAATAAGATCAACGGTTTACCATCACGATCTAAAACACCAACAGCCTTTTTGATTTCTTCACATGCAGTGTCTCTTGCTATATCTGTCATTATTTTTCTCCATCGATTCCTACAAGTCAAACTTGGTCTACCGGGTAAGGAGGTTGCGATTGTTCTCCATTTTGTACCGTACGTTTTGACTCCTTCGATCAAGGTCTTATCTTCAGCCAACGACCAAGTTTTAAGTCGCTCACTGGTATCACTATGCAAAACCTCTGTATATCGCTTTGAACACTGATCATCATTCCTTCCTTCGATTTCACATGCTATTTTCTGCCACGAGGGTCCATACTTCTTGTAAGCCTGCACTAAAAGAGTGTCTTCTTCCTTGGTCCACTTGCCTTTCCGTAAATAAGGATCAAGGGATCCCATCCATCTCTTTTTGCATTCCTTCGCCTTTCTTGTGACTAATTTATTTGAGATTGAAACCCAGTCAATGACATCCGGATCAATTCGTTCATTGTTAAACTTTTCCAAACCCTTCTTCTGAACGAAATGTTCTATTAAAAGTTGTCGTAATGCTTCATCTTCTTCCTGAGTCCATTTATTCTTTTTGGTTTTCCTAAATATCTGGTACCCTAATGACTCACTTATGGCCAAATGATCGATTGATCCTTTGTTTTTGGTTTCCACAATAGGTGTGGCTGATTTTGGAGGTACATTGAGCTCCTCCAGCGACTCTGTCATCCCACTATATAGCCTTTTGCAACGGCTAGATGTATGTTTCGTAGCTAGTATTTATCTAGTTAGCAAAATATAAAAAAAAATCTGAGTTTTTTTTGTAAGGGTCTCGTTTCTTTTTTTTTCAACGCTCAAAGAATGATTGCTCAGCAGTTGATTACCTGGTCAGTACGAGAGAAGTTAGCCACAGAAACCTTATGTGCATTATACAGAAGCTATAAAAATATACTAATTGCAAAAGAATGAAGGGTATATAACGGGAAGAAAAAACAAAATAAGTGGCCTCACCGATTGAGGAAAGAAAAAAAAGCTAAAGTAATTAAGAGTGAAAATGAATTCATACAAGCGATGCCACCACCAACATACAATATGTTTTAGTATTTGTCATCGATCTTTTGTATCCCATTCTATTAGTTTTTGTGATTGTTAACCATCTATGTGTACATATATATTTACCTTTTTTAATTTATTTTATTGGTATTACATTTTATTGTCATTAAATATCCAAGTGTTCATTCCTCTTAAATATGTCACTGGAGAATATATCATCAAATTCCGTGCTATTTGTAGAGTATTCCACGGACCTTTGTCGCTCAAGTTTCTCTAGTTCGCTATGTCTGCGAAGTTGGTTAAGCAAAAAAGTCTCGTTCAAAGTTGGGGGCTGCGTTGAATGCAGAATTGGAGCGTCAAAAAGGTCTATATGTTGCTGTTGATACTCCCTTGGGAGCATTTCGTTACTAGCCATCATCAGCGGATCCAAGAAGTCTGTAAAGGGAGGTTCAAACATATTTGTCTCATTTGAGAAATTGGTTATAGAATTTGCACTTGTAGGCGGAGTGAAATCCAAAGGACTGATAAAGCTATTATTGTAGTTGACTTTAGTACCTTCGAAACTTGCAAAGATGGAAGCGTTCCTATCAATAACATCGGAGTTGGTATTTTTGAAATTTTGAGTGTCTTCTGTAAAATGAAAAGCTGATCCAGCAGTAGGGTCACGCAGTGAGTAAGTGGAAGATGATTGCTTCAAAGGTTGCATTGGTACCATTGAGTCCAATGTTATTCTGTGTGCTAATGCTGGTACGGTGTTTCTTCTTGTAACACCATTCAAAGAATCCAGCGTACACGAACTACCGCAAGTGCTCAATTGCTTTCTTTTTGGAGGAGGAACGTTATACAACTGATTATCGTCACCTTCTGCATGTTTGTCAAGGTTGCACGTGGTTGGTGTGCTTTCCCTCAAAAGCTTCAGCTGAGATTCTTCTTTGCCAGTAACAATGCTGCTAATAATGACAGCTTCACCAGACAAAAATTTTTTTTCTTGTGAATTGCTATGTTCCTTGATGTACTTTGCGCATTCATCACCGTAAGCCTTAGGGGTGACACCAGCAATAGATTTGAAAACTCTATGAAAGTGCCAGGCAGACATGTTACACTTTTGTGCCAACTCTTTGAACCCTAGGACCCCACCCTTCCGCCGCTTTTCAGTTATAGCGTTCATCGTGAAGTTGCCTCTTCTTAGCTTGTCCTTTTCCTTAGTTGAGTGTTGAGTACCGTTGATGACGTTATCAGCAATGCTGATGTCAGAAAAGGAAGCCAGAGCAGCCAGGGCCAAATGGCGACATGCAGTGACAATCAGATTGAATCTCAAGTCTTCGATTCTGTGTTCGTTGGCAAGTTCTGAGACGTTGAGATCATCACTGTTTGCTGGAGAGAGGTTTGCGTTACCGCCGGCGAAATGAGAGTTGTGCTTGCTGCACAGTTTGCTCTTATCAGCAACAGTGGTGGCTTCACTGTCGAAGCCAATGGTGGTATTGACATTTCTCACAGTTTCCTTCAACAGCTCAATGTCGATGGCAGAAAAGGAGAAGCGTTTGAGTAAGCCATGGTTGCTAGCATATTCCGGTAAGCTATGCACACAGGGGACGTAGCTCTGTGCTAGTGCCAATCCAATGTCCTCAGTAAATACGATTTCGCTTCTGTTGACATTGACGTTGTGTACATCGCAGTTCGGACGACACACTGTTAACGTGGTTGGGTTGCAAATGAAAAAGGAGCTGATGGCAAACGGGTCGTTCGTTTTAAACGCGAGCCATCTATCGCTATCACTCTTGTACCCCATTGTAAGGTATCCGTGTCCAAAGCAATTTCAAGGTGATGTCAAAATGTCTTGTTATCGTAAATAAGCAAATGTCTTTGTCTCAAATACACACACTAATATCTAGCTCTTATCTTAGTGAATGAAATATATATATATACAACTAATATCTTTTCAATAGTTCAAGTCATATATATGAATATATATGTATGCATATAAAAAACGGTAATTGCACTGTACCATCTCTTACTTCACCCTTAATTATTTAGGGGGTCTATCGTTATTTATATCTTCTACACCTAATCGTAAATAACTCCCTCCAGCAAACCTTCCTACCAAAATTCACCTGCCTGCTCTTTACAGCCCCAATTGTGTGTGCCTGTTCATATTACAGGACCCGTGTTACAGCTTGCATGAACACATGCAGCTTACCGCGTGAATATAAGTAGCGCCTTCCCTTTTCAGTGTGCAAAGTACTGTTTGCTGGGGGTGAGGGCATGGTTGATAAGCGTATCAACAAGCAGGTGGCGCAAGGACCAAGATCTAGGCTGCTGATAGTAGGCATTGTCCGATACTGACGTCAATACGCGTTGTTGGAATTATCAAAAGTCTAGATTCTTATATATAAGGAGTGTTCAAAAAGCTATTGTTGCCAAGAGGAGTCCTGCACAATCATACCAATTTGGCCTAAAACAAAAACACAGAAAGCCAACAGTTGGGTAGAAAAAAAAGTGAAAAAAAAGAGCCCACTCTCTCTCGCCCGGTTAACAATTCTGGCGTGCATACGGTATTAGAGTACGATGAAACTGAGTTTCACTTTGGCATTGCACGTAAATAGCGCAAACGTGTCTGGCGAAATTGGCATGACATCAACCAGTACAGACTTAAAAATAGCAATACTGGGTAGGCAATAGTAAGCTGGTAAATAATATTTCATTAGCTTACCAAGTTCTAAAAATACACACCAGGTAGTTTGAAATGCCTTTTTTGTTTTGTTTTGGTTGTTTTTTCCTATTATATTATATTGTAGCATTGTTTATTGTGTTATTGCATTGTGTGACCGCACAGGTAATTCTGGTTGTAAGGTCAGCCGGTGACACACCGGGAGCCCGAATCACATTGGCCACCAGCTGTAGCAGTCTGAACCTTTAAGATACATTGGGTTTCAAGTGCTAATGACATAGGAAAAAAGAAAAGAAGCAGGAGCAAATAAGTGACATCAAATTTTAGAATTAGAATGCAATCAAGCCAGCAGTCAAGCTACTTACAAGTAGTAATGTAGGCCTAACATAGGTCAGCTATACAAGACCAGCAATTGAGTACGCCTTTTTTACTACAGGGTTACATGTCCTTGGCCTTACATTTTTGATGATTTTAATTTTTTTCTCATTCTTCTCTTACCTGTATGTAATTGCTCTTTCTTTTCTTTTTGATTATTTTCTACTAAAACCTGTAGCAACCTAAAGTTCCCTCGTGGCATTATTGCGTTGGGAGCCGTTCGTTAGGTTAGCGCTGCTTTCATGGCAAGCTTGGGTTGGCAACAACTGGTCCGATGTAGAACGCGGGCACATGGTGAGATCACGATCCAAGATGTCTAAAATTATAGTGGGGTTTGGGTCTTTCTTAGCACCACTATAACGCTAGAGCTTGTGGCGCATTACGGTACTTTTTTTAAAAGGAACATTGAGTTATCTTCTAGAGCAAAAAGAGCAAATTAATTATTACATTCTCCCAAAGCATGGAGTTACGACAATCGCAATCAGCAAGTAGTTACCCTAAACAATACAATTGATGTCATATTATATAGGTATGCCACTTTTCGGTAACATCTTTTTCTCGGGATCTGGATTTTCATTTTGCAGAAATTACTCATCGATTGTTCTTAATATCCATAATAGCAATGTCAGTGGTTACAAATACCATATTATTTCAAATTCACCGCATCACTGCTAACAACAAAATCACTACACACCAGTATGGTACCGGAAATGACCACACGCCGAACCAACGCTAGACCCGGCGTCAACTTTTTCGTAGGCTGAAATTAATATTTCCGATCAGCCTCCCCAGATGCCAAGCCAAAGACTCTCGCCAAAACTTGTATTTACCGAAAACCAAGTCGGTACATACTACTGATCTTTGAAACTTCCTGGTTGTCGCATAAAGCCCAGTCCAGAGTGCAGTCATTCATTCACGTGTCAACAAATTGATTCCTTCCACCACTGTGCACATCACACCTGTCAAAGTACCACGTCCATATATTGAACGCGGATAAATCTCTCTCAACAGCGGACAAATTGGGCTCCCCGAATGTCCCATCTTCAGCCCTCTCGTATCCCACCTATTTGTTTTAATTTTTTAGCTCGCTTTCTCTTTCTCTTTCTTGGTCTCTCTCTCTCTATCTCTGATACTCTCACTGAATTGGTTCTTTTCTTTTTCTTTGTTCCTTTTCTTTTTTATTTCTGTGTTGATACTTTTTCCCGAAAGTCATGTATCATGCAACTGTCTGATGTGCATACACATGACAGAGAAGCACTTAACGTTCCATGCATTTTTGTGTTATTCAGAATGTGGTTCTATCGCTCATTTTTTTTGTCCGACTCGCATCAAACGCTGCACTATCGTATTTTCACCACGCCATGTTATCGCCCTTGCATTGTGTCTTTTCTTTTTTTGCTCTGAAAGGTCTTTGATGCCTTGCTGGCAGCTCTGCGTTGTATATGCCCGTGATGCTGTCACTGAAGCAGACATGATGTAACCAAACGTTCTAAAGTTTCTCTTGTCCTGCGTTTGGGCTAACAAACGACTTCCCTGTTTTCAAAGGAAGTACTTTACCTGTTAATCCTTCGGAAAATGCTGCTATTGTATGGCATTAGTAGTAGCCACACTGCGTTAAGCTCGACGTATCACTACAGTTTTCGGGAAGGAAAAAAAAAAATAAATACAAAAAACTGGGGGTATGAGATAGTCGCAGGTGCAGAGCAAGAGTACAGCTTACGTAAGCAGTAGTTACGACAAAGTATATTGTTGTGGATTACGTAATAAGGTGCACCAGTCGAAGAGGAGCAGGGAAAGGTGATTACGTAAGAAAGGCGCAGGAGTTGGGGGAGGGAAAAGTGAGGGAAAAATCAATGCTACAACAACAACAATAGTCGTGGCTTACGTAAGCTTGTGTGGTCATTTTGTGCAACACAAACATTGTCGCAAAAGAGATGTTTTACGTAATCACAAATATTCAACTTCAGTGCTATAGAAGAAGATGCTCCTTTTCGACTTAGGTAACAAAAAAAAAAACGTTACCAATTTTCACAAATCATTAGACTTATCAAAAGCCTTGAATACTAAAGACCAGTATGGCTAATCAAAAAGCTGTAAGGGAAAATCGGTTGAATGCGAATGACCAGCAAAACACTTATCGTGGACAGCAGGCGGCATCAGCATCAAATCAGCAACATCAGCATTACCAAAGACAAAATTTCAGACAACAGCCCAATAGACAGTACAATGCGAGTAAGTATGATCAGAAGAGTGAAACAAAGCGACTTCCTACAGGTCCTAAATCATTACATGCCAGTGCAAAACCGAATGCCAACAATAGCAATCACACACGCAGTAATCTCAGAGACAACTACTATGACGAAGGATACAGCAATTATAGAAAAAGAACAGACTATCCATCAGGGCAGCCAGCAGTGGCGAAAAGGAAACATGCAGAGCGCAAACCCAAGGAGGACGATGATGCCTTTGAAAGGCTGGCGGCCTCTGCACCTTCAAAGCTCCCTGTGCTCAAGTTCGAGTTTATGACACTTTTAAGCTCGCAGGAACTGCCAGTTCATAATAGGATCCAGCAAGTGGGGGAGGGGACATATGGTAAGGTGTACAAGGCGCGAAACAAGATCACTGGTGAGTTAGTGGCATTGAAAAGGTTAAGACTAGAATCCGAGCGAGAAGGATTCCCAATTACTTCGCACAGGGAAATCGGTCTTTTGCAGTCATTTGATCATCCTAATATTGCTGGTTTATATGAAATGATGGTTGAAAAAAATCAAGTGTTTATGATTTTCCAGTATATGAATCATGATTTAAGTGGGATTCTTCAGCAATCAAACATCTTGTTAACTGATGGCGAGCGTAAAAACATCATCAAACAGATACTCATGGGTATAGAATACATTCACTCAAAGAGAGTCATTCACAGGGATATTAAAGGGTCCAATATTTTAATTGACGTCAATGGTGTTTTGAAAATCACTGATTTCGGTTTGGCTAGACCAATGAAGAATATTGATACAACCTTAGTTTCTCCAAATTATACAAATAGAGTCATCACTTTGTGGTACAGACCACCAGATATACTATTGGGATCCACTGAATATGGCCGTGAGGCTGATATTTGGGGTATTGGTTGTATCTTCATTGAATTGTTTACTAGAAAGGCCATCTTTCAAGGTGTTAACGAGATTGATCAACTTTGGAAAATTTATGAGATCATGGGTAATATCAATCAAAAGGAATGGCCCCAAGCAGACCGTCTACCATGGTTTGAACTGTTGAGGCCTAATTTTCATTCTGATTTTAAGTTTAGGGAAAAGTTTGGTCACATTTTACTTTCAGAGGCTTTTAACTTTGCTTTAGATATGCTTAAGATGAATCCAAATGATAGAATTACTGCTTCTGATGCTTTAAAACACCCATACTTTGAGGAACAACCTTTTGAAACACCATTAAATTTTTTGAAGAATGTTCAAGGTGAATGGCATGAGTTTGAGGCCAAATTGAAAAGAAAACAAAAATTAAAAGAACAACAGCAACAGCAACAGCAACAGAAACAATCATTGTTGCAATCTCAAGCAGACCTGCCTGAAGCAAACGAAACCCAACATTAATAGTTTGACGTGTCTGTCATTATGAAGCTCATCATTAAGTCTATTATTTTATTTGAAATAATCTCTATTAAATTAATAACCATAACATTTTACAACTTGTGAGTGAAATTATTGACAAGATTTACTGGAATTAAAAAATACTGGTATGATATACTCAGTATTTCTTGTATTTGAACTGCTTTCAAAATACCATGTTGACGAGAGTTTATAGCGCAGCTTGTTATCAATTTTTCATATTAAGTTAACTAGGACTCAGACGAAATGAGATATGACTTCTACTCAGTACAGCCTTCATGAAAGGATATATATCTCGGTGAGCTAGTTGAAAAAATTATTAGCATATTGCATATGCCTAGACGCTGTTTTATGTTATATTTTTAGCGTAAGGGAAATTTTACTATAAAATGAGGTTATAATATTAAAAGACAAGAAGTTAAAAGAATTGTAAGCAATAGGAAGGAGTTCAAGAAAATAGTGAAGATAAATTTAATAAAGTAAGTAATTTTAGTATCTATTCATATCGATTGATCACTTCACACAGCAACTAAAGTTCACACAATTGTTTAATTATTGATAACATCGTCCCATAATAACGGTTGATATGCTTTTCTTCGGTGGTATATACAGGTGCTCAAAACGAATGTGCGTTTCAGTACTAAAATAATAGTTTAACGTATAATTAACGAAGATAGAAGAAAGTTGTTAAAAAAAGATGTTTTGCTTAGAGTGATGTATCTGGTAGCTTGTTTACTGGTTGTGATTTTTGATATTTTAGCACAAAGTCTCATGTGGACACATGCAATGCGAAGTATGAATTGAACGCCGATTATCAATGGAGGGGAACTGAAAAATTTTGAAAGATATCATAAACTATCCTGCTACCTTATTCGGCTGGCGTTTGAACTAAGGTTATCAACACTGATTTGTTACCAATCAACATGACTACACTTTCGATTCACAAATATGATATACGACTCGCAATTGTCTGAAAATTACAGAAATCAACATTGTAAAGCTAAGAAATCAATTTTGTGTATTTGATTAGTATCAAGAATACGTTTCAATGAATACTTATTCTTTTACGTGATTAGAAACATTTTAAACACTTTATAGATCTTAAATGTACAATTATCTAAAAGGAAATCAGCACAGCCTGGAAAAAATTTTCAGAGCTTTTTTTCATGTACTTAAACGTAGAATTCATAATTGATATTGAAGTAACTCTTTCCATTCGATAAATAACTGATTTAAAGATGGCTACTATTGGTATTGCTTTTGGTAACAGCTCAACTTCCTTTGCCACCATCAAGGATGGCAAGGTTGACGTTATTGCGAACCCAGATGGTGAAAGATTTATTGCATCCGCTTTGTCTTATGTCGATGGTGATGAATACCATGGTCAACAAGCACTTGCACAGATTGTTAGATCACCAAGAAACACCATTGTTAACTTCAGAGATTTCATTGGCTTGCCGTTTGCTTCAGTTGACGCATCAAACTCTCAACACGCAGCTCACCCAATTGATGTCAACGGTAAGGTTGCTTATGCCATCAACGGTAACAACTTGACCATTGACGAAGTTGTTAAGAGACATTTCAAACAAATCAAGAATGCTGCTGAAGATTACTTGGGTCAAAACGTTGAAGGTGTTGTTCTCACTGTTCCAACCAACTTCACCGAAGCTCAAAAGGAATCTTTAGTGAAGATCTCTGCAGATGCTGGCTTAAAGGTTTTGCAACTTATTAATGAGCCATCTGCTGCTCTATTGGCCCACTTAACCCAAAGAGACCAGCTTTTAGAAGATAAAATCTACGTCGTTGCTGACTTTGGTGGTATTAGATCAGATGCTGCTGTCATTGCCGTTAGAGGTGGTATCTTGACTCTGTTAGCAACTGAGCACTCCACATCTTTAGGTGGTGTCAAGTTAGATGATGCTCTTGTCAACTTCTTTGCTGCTGATTTTAAGAAGAAGTTCCAAGCTGATGCCCTTAAAACTGAAAAGTCTGTTGCTAAGCTTACCTCTGCATCTGTCATTACCAAGAAAACTTTATCCAATGTCAACACATCTGCTGTATCTGTTGATTCCCTTTCTGAAGGTTTTGATTACATGTCTTCCATCAACAGATTGAGATTGGAAGTTGTTGCTAGAAATGTTTTCTCCGAAATGGTTACCTTTGTTGAATCTGTTGTTGAAAAGGCTGGTTTGACCCCTCTGGATATCGAATCTGTTTTATTGGTTGGTGGTACCTCTAATATTCCAAAGGTGGCCTCTAATATGCAATTCCTATTTTCTGAAGATACTGAAATTCTTGCTCCTTCTGTTGACTCCAAGTTGCCAAATCCAAACGAATTGAACTGTAGAGGTGCTGCTATTCAAGCTTCTTTTATTGCTGGTTATGACAAGGAAGAGATTGAACAATCTTTAACTCCAGTTGTTGTTAACACTCAACACCTTGCTAAGCCAATTGGTGTTAAGGATGCCGAAGGTAAGTTTGTTACTATCTTATCAAGAGAAACCGCATACCCAATCAAGAAAACCATTTCTTTCAAATCTGCATCTGATAATGTCATTATTGAACTATACGAAGGTGAAAGAAACGTTAAGGAGACTGTTGTGGAGCCAGAGCAATACTCTGATGATGAAGAAGATAGTGAAGAAGAAGAACCTGAAATTATCAAGGAATTGGAATATCTTCCAGGTACTTTACTTGCTCAAGTTGTTCTTGAAGGTGTCGGAGCTGATAAGACTGTTGACGTCATTATCAACATTACTAAGGATGGTAAGTTACAAGTTGCTGGTAGATCAGGTGATAAGATCTCAAAGGTTGTTGTTGAACAAGCTTAAATGCATTCTTTTATAACTAAAAGCAGTTGATATATATATTACAATATCTTAATTACAGTGATAAATGAAAAACTCGTACTCTGGTTAACTTGGAATAACCATAATGTTGATAAATGTCAATAATTTATATTTACATAATAACATTAATAACAAGGAATATTTTTTTTCTTCAAGATTTTTTAGTATGGTGAAAAATTACAGTTACAATAAAAGTAAATAGTTTCGTGGATAGCTCTTATATTACCTGCCAATATACATATTAAGCTTATAAATATGTCACTAACAGTGTCAGCTCAGATATCTGACTTGTATATTGAAGGCACGCTTTTCATGGCCAGTAGTTGGTTTTCGAATGCTATAATCGTTTTAGAGAGAGCTATTGAACTAGCAAAACAATTAAAAGAATCAACAGGTTCTGAGGATTACCACCGTGATTATATACCCATACTTCTTAAGTTATCAGACTGTTACATCAAAGGTAGGTTTATAGAGGTCGGTTTGAACTTGTTGGAAGAGGCCCTTTACATTGAACCAACGAACATCAGAGCTATACTAACAAAGGCCCACTATTATTCATCTGTGTTTAACGAAAATGAGGCTTTACATATCATTGATGAAGGTTTAAAAAAGGTGGACCAGAATTTATCTAATAGCTCCTCGTTTGATCCCTTATATACGAATCTGCTTAAAGAGAAAAAAAGGCTGATGAAGAATTCGATACCTTCAGTGAAGATTAAAAGAATCTGCGTTAGAACCACTAATTTGTTGAAACAGCTACCAGTCGAAATTATCGTTTCTATCATGACTAAATTGGATCAGAGAAGTTTCATAAATTGCTTAGCAACATGCAGAGACTGGAGATCAACGTTACTGAGTATACCTGAATTGCTAGGGTCCTTCACATTGAAAAAAGATTTGAGTCTAGCGGTTTTTAACAACTATCTTAATTATATCAAGGATATTTCACCGTTAAATCAAATTTGTATTAGCAAATTAAACATAGATTGTTTAAAAATAGAAGAAAGAGTTATTCTTAAGAAATTATTTGCAAGTGGTTTAAACATAAGAAAACTTGATCTAACCTTGCATGAAGTGAACAATTTTGAGTTAGTGAGACTTGCGCAATTGACACAAACAAAGTTATTCGAGGGGTTGAATGAACTAGTGCTAACGTTAAATTTAACTACAAAAGGGACCAAATCAATTGAAAGTGTAATCGAAATGTGCAGAAATTTGAAAAAGATGACTTTAAATATTCGACAGCTGAATAAGAGAAGCTATTATGACAAAGATCCAGCGCTTGTTCAAGAAAAAGTCATTTCACATCTAGAATATTTTAGCATTAACAATGCTACGGAACTGTTTTTGAACAGAATATTTTCTCATTTCCAATTCCCCAGCTTAATATCATTTAAACTGCAAAATTCAGCATTTAATAAATCACTAATGTATTTATTATTGGAGTCACCTCTAAACTTGGAGTGTATGGATCTTAAACTGAATAATGATTATCCCTTTGCTGAAATTCTAAAAGACTTGAATAAACATAAGAGAAAGGAAGAAATTTTGAAGAATTTCAAAGAAATTAGAATTTGTTATCTAGTTTATCAGCACATCATTTATTCCACTGGTGAAGTTTTAGAACCAATATTTTTTCCTAATTTGAAAACTTTGGAATTGCAGAAGGACAGGACACCATTTATAGATTTGGTTAACAATCTTCAAAGATGTAAGTATATTGAAAACTTTTCCCTCTGCGATTTCTCCGCAAATATGCCTACTTCATTTAGTTTGAAATTGTTATTTGAAACTTTTCCGAGATTAAAGAAAGTGAAGCTAATTAGTCATACATTAAGAGGAGAAATAGTCAATATATTAGCAAAAGAGGTCATGGAAATGCATTCAACCAAATTTTTACATGAACTGGAAACCAATATTAAAGGTATAGTTGATATATTGAAGCGTGGTAAAAAGGTTAAAGTTGATAAATTCATTGCTGTTATGTTTCCTAATAGCCAGCATTTGTTGACCGATATTGAAATTGGGTCACTTTTGTCACAAGACATAATAAAACGTCAATGCAAAAAGTATGAACTTTATCCAACTAATTGGTGATAATATATGTATTTGCTCCCTATAAATTCGTTATGTGTCAAGGGGGTTGGTTTAATTATTTATATATGGGTATATTTAATTCAAGAAAGTACATAGTAGCATAGAAGGGTATCATCAGTCCAAAGAATCAAGAGCGCCGTATTTCAATAATAGTTCTTTACGTTTGACCTCTCTTATAAGTTCATCACTTTTTTCCTTTTCCTTCATCTTAAGCATTACTTCAGTAGGGCTAAACTCTGTTGTATAGTCGGTATTTGCTTGTGCTGTCTCACCACTTTCATCTTCTTGAGCTTCTTGCATTTGATTACTTTGAACAGTTCTAGTAAACTTTTTCATTTTTTCAAACGCAGCAGCTTCACCTGTAAGATAAGGTATGAATTGACCTCGTTCATTCAAAAACCCTTTTGTCAGATCTTTGTAAACTCTTGATTTCGGATTATATCTTAATTCTTCGCCCGTCTTAATCACTTCTAAATATCTTGGTTTTTCATCAAGAGATCTCCCAACGTAATTGTCATCTGCTTTCAATGGATTACTCTCCATTATTGCCTTCACAATCAAATCATTGGATTTTTCATCGTCCTCTGTTATGTTATTCTTATTTTTATAGCTATCAATTGACTTTTTCTCCTTTTTCTCAAGTTCACTGACTACGTTATCGTAATCCTTGTCAACATCATAACCGTGCCATCTATCTCTCATAACATCCCAAGATTGATCGTTTTCCTTTCTAATTAAAGTAGCGGTGTTGTTCTTGTTGTTCCCCTTGGTGCCTTTGTCACTGTTCACTAAAAAAGACTGTGTATGTGGTCTTTCCAGGCAATCTGTCTTTGAGTGCTTGCCTCCACAATTTTCACATCTACCCTTTTTCCTCCATTCTCTAATTTTCCGTTTCCATTTAGCATTCTCCTTCTTACTTAGGCTACTTGTACTTAGATCTCGATCTGGTTCCACTGTAATAAAATCATCCTTAATACCTAACCCTTTCTTGGGTTCGTTATTAGCCACCACTTCCAAGTCCGGATTCAATCGCTGATGCTTTAATCGATCCTCACCTTCTATTTCATTTATCCTCTCTTCATCCGTTTTCCTTTTTCGTATATTGGAGTCTGCTGTCAATGGTGTTGTTGTAACGTACCAAGGAGTGTTTGAAATGAAATTAGGGATATAATCGTTAACCACTTTCCCATCCTTGTTAACATATGTCTTTTTGGACGTGCTAGGTTTGTAATTTGAGCCTGACATACCTTTTACAATTAGATTATTATTCAAAGACGATAAACTGTAAGTCAAGGGTGTGAACTTTCCAGGCAGTGTAGATCTACAACTTTAAAAAAAAAATTTTTCAGCTTTTTCTTTCATGTTATATAGCAATAGGAATCAAAAGAGTGCTTTGTTTAGCCATATATAGTTTATAAAGGGTAATCAAAGATGAAAACCAATGCATTTGTTAAACAGTTGGCATCCAATAAGAGAAATGTGAGAGAAAATGCTTTAAAGACTCTTAAAAAGTTTCTTTCTTCAAGAGAGAAGTCCAAACCACTCACTACTTTAGAACTTAAGAAATTGTGGAAGGGTCTTTACTACACAATGTGGTTTAGTGACAGGCCATTGCCTCAACAAAGACTTGCCAATGATCTAGCGTCATTGTTTAGTGACTGTGTTGTGGACGAGTTATTCTTGAATTTTGTAGAAGCTTTTTGGATCATAATGGGCGACCAATGGAGAGATCTCGATAAGTGGAGGGTGGACAAATTCTACATGTTGATGAGATATGTTATCCGAGAATCATTTGTGAGACTAGGTAAATCTAATTGGGATACAGAATTAGTGAATGGATACCTAGACGTTTTAAGAAGAACTGTTTTGAGCGATGGAGGTAGATTTCCTGTTTCTCTAACGTATCATGTCATCGATACGTGGGTTGATGAACTGGAAAGGGCACTTTTTGCTGATAGTGAAAAGAAAGAAGAGGAAGAGGAAGACGACGAAGTCAGACCCGAAGATGACGAAGAAGTCTTAGAATCAGAAGAGGACCGCTTAGCAAGAATAGCAAATAGGAAGGAGATTTTAGAAGCTGAGAAAGTTCCAATAAATAGCCTACTTGAGGTCTTCAAGCAAAAATTCAACAAAAGAACGACGGATGCAATGAAGGAAAAAATAAAGCTTGAAATATTCGAAGACCCACGTCTTGTAGAGCTTGACATCGATCTCACATTACCAAAGGACGAAAGAAAGATAAACAAGTTAGACGAAAATGATGAAGATGAAGCGGAAGAGGAACACGAAGGAGAAGATGTTAAAGAAGAGGAGGAGGAGGAAGAAGAAGAAGAAGAAGAAGAAGAAGAAGAATGGAACGGGTTTGGAGATAACTAATATCCATTGAATTCTAATCTTTATAGAACTAATTCACTATTGTCAAATAGCATTACTACTGTTTTCATCGTAGCATTATTCTCCGTCTTTAGAAAATGTGAGTACTATTTTTGAATGGTTACAGGTGATGTTTTTAAACGTTATCATCTTCTTGAAAACTAGTTTCATTATTTTGTATTTTGCAATACAATTTGCGATTTGATGGTACTACTTATTGACTTCAGTGGAATAATTACAGTTCAGATCATTCTTTGTCTTGAAATATCAAAGTCATCACGTTCAAACATTACATTTGTCCAAAAAAAAAGTAAGACTACAATGTTTTTTGAAGAAACACCAACTACGGCTATCAAGAACAACCCAAATCGTTTCATTGTAATGCCGAAAACGCAATTCTTTGCAAACAATCAATCATGAGCAGTATTCTCAAATAGTGAAAATTTTACTCCCAGTTTTCCTATTTTCGCAATTAAGAAAGGACACGTCTCTTTGACCTTCTTCTTCTTCTTCTCCTAACAACAAAGCAACAATGGCAGAGATTGAAAAACTTGCAGAGACCCCAACAGAATTTGTCAAGGATGGTATCAGATTTGTTCAGAAATGTACCAAGCCTTCTAAAAAGGAGTACATTCAGTTGATTAGAGCCGTTGGTTTTGGCTTTATTATGATGGGTGTTGTTGGTTATGCTATCAAGCTTATCCATATTCCAATTAGATACTTGATTGTCTGAGACAGTTGTAGCTTTTGTTATAGGTTTATAATTAATGAAAAGATAAGATAGATATAATGTAGACAGTAAATATTTGGTTATGTTCACTTTTAGTTCACACTTTTTCTTTATGGGATTTGCGTCTTTACTATCTGAAATATCATCTGATAAGTCTTTAGTTGCAAAGGTTAAGGAACAGCAGAAACGCCAGCAGGTTAGTGCAAAACCTGCAGTGACAGAGAAGCCAAAACCACAGAAGCCAACAGTGAAAAATGGCACTAACTCACAATTAAATGGCAATGTTTACGTCAAAAGTAGCCAATCGAAGCAACAGACATCTAACTCATACATAAACGAAGACCCTGCTGTTCGACGGCTCAAGGAGGCTAGACGGAAGGAACGTGAGGAGAAAGAGGCTGCTAACCCAAAGCTACAGCAAAAATCAAAAAAACGACAAGCAGCTAGTGGTAGCAGCTCCACCACAAGGAAATCTCCAAGCGCTCCAAGATCCCGTTCTCCTGCTTTAAGGCCAAAATTCAAATCTCAATCTCCAATACCACCGAAAAAGGTAACCACCGGACCAAATTTATCTTTCAAAGATTTAATGAAACAGGCTGACTCGATAGATACTTCCAAAATGGCTTTGAAAGCTGTTAAAAAAAGCACAAGCTTCTCAGACAACAAGCAACCACTCAGTAAGGCCCTTCAGTCCATAAAAAGAGCTGAAATGAGCGTAAGAGAATCTGGATCAAAGAAATTTGACACCAGAACTAATGATAGACATTTGGAAATAGTAACGCAAAAGGTAAAAAGTGTGCCTACATTTGCCAAACCATCTTCAGAGTTGCTGAAAAGATTACAAAATAAGAAAAACACCAAGGAAGATAAACCAAAATTCAGAAAAACACTTAGATCAATTCGACAGAAACGTGATGAGTTTGGTATCGATGCAGAAGATGACGATGAAGATGATGATGAGTATGGCTATTATTCAGATGACTATGGTGATGAAGATGGCTTTATTGTTGATGATGAAGAAGATAATGGATATAGTAGTAAGAGTCATGGTAGACTTACCAACAAAGGTTACAACAGAGAGGAAATCTGGAATATGTTTGGTAAGGGATCGAACGTGCAAAAAAGACAGTATTACAATGATTACGACGAAGATGATGACATGGAGGCAACAGGTGCTGAAATCTTCGAAGAAGAAGAACGTGCTTTGAAGCAAGCTAAATTAGACGATAAAAGAGAACAACAGCTTCTCGAAAGAAGGGCTGCAGAAAAGAGAAAGTCACTTAAACGTAAATAGTATTTTATTTACATATATATATTTGAAGTGAGGAGAAAATCACATTAATATTACATATCTCCAATTTCATTCATAAAATCATCAAATTCATCTGGTAACTCACTTGATTTACCTTTTTTACCATCCTCGCTAGGATTATATTCAAACTCCTCATCACTATTTTGACTGTCACCTGTTAAGGCATTTGCCTTTCCGCTTCCAAAAACTCCCATTGGCTTATCTGTCTTGTTTCTATTGGAAAAAGCAGTGTTACTATCATCTTCATCAAAATCACTAATTTCCAAATCACTCTCTGCTACATCGGACATATTAACGTCACCATCCGAGATAGCCTGGCTTCTTGTTCTCAATGCTATATTATTGGTCGATGGGATAAATCCTGCGAATTCTTCTTCATCTTCTTCTTCAGTGTCTTTTTCTTCGTCATAAATATTGTTGCTATCTTCTTCGTCTGTTGATATAACATCACCATGCGTCCTATTCAACCTATTTTTTATCTGTAATTTGGTCAACAATACTTTCCAGCTCCTCAACACTAACAAATCCATTTTTCTTTGTTCCATATCATTCTTTTGTTCTCTCAATTCGGATGCTACCAATAAGACAGCTTCTCCATATTCTTTAAATGTAACGATTCCGGAAATTTTAACTTTAACATCTGTTCTTTTTTGTTTATGACCTTCAAAATCGAAACCAACTACAGCTGGAACATATTCAATCCCCATCAGTTTGGCTGCTTTTTCTGATTCCTGGTCAATTATATGCACACACCCTTCGGGGACCATCCATGGTTCATAAATATCAATGTTTTTGAATGCATTTCTTGGAATCTTCCCATCAACAATTGGTGGCGGAACATACTTTTCAGTTTGTCTTTCAGCATAAAGTCGACCACCGTCATCGTCATCATCACTATTACTTAGTTGGAACTGGTCTTCAGTCCGCTTTCTTTTATTTGATTGCCTCTTATAGATTTTCAATGGTCTTTCCCCTATTTTCAAAACTCTACCTTTCATAAACCAACCTTTGGCGCTTTTCAACGTTAGCACATTACTTCTTTTATAAACAGGTATTAATTCACCATCTGCACCATATTTGGTCTTCTTTCTAACAGTGCCACAGCTAACCATAGGCTCCAAAATCTCGTTCCATTTCAAATCGGCCTCTAATACGTAAACAGGATGGCCTTTGAAATCAGTAATACTTGCAGGCATTCCCTCTCTCTGGCTAAATTCTTCTAGGTCGATTTGTTCAAACTTGTCAATTTTATTATCTTTGACTCTCTTCTCACTACACGCACCGGTAATCAACCTTTGATACCAGCCTCGATATCTCAATTCTCTATCTATTCTCTTTTTTCTAGTTTTGGCATTAAATTCTTTGGAATATCTTCTTGTAATATCTCTTGCACCACCCAGCCTATCATATCCAATGACGTACCAAGCGTTATTTCTGATACAGTTCATCGGAGGTTCCAACTTAGATTTATTAGTGACAACTTCAATAAATTTTTTAACACAGGGATCAATAGTTACATATTTCTTTGCATCTTTATCCCAAACTTCAACCCAAAATACAGGCCACTGATCTGAAACGGAGGCAATATTTTCAGTGACTTTTGTTTTGTTTGTTGTAACGGTGACTTTTTTCTTAGGTTTCAATGCAACTAGTAACCTTTCATGCTGAGTAAGTTTTTTCGTCTTTTGCTTTTTTATTGGACTTGCTCTAGCAGAAGAGCATGAAGTTATTCTAGATTCGAGGACTTTTGCCTCAATCATATTTGTAAAATCAGGAGGCTGCAGCGAAAATACTAATCTTGCTGGCAAATTCAGACTTCTTAAAAGAGCACAAAATCCTTGAGCACTAATATCTCTGGAACCAAAATGTGATGTAATTGAACTGAAAAACACATCTATTTTGACAGGTCTCGAGTCTCTTGTTTGCATTTCATTGTTAGCTATTTCACTCCATGTTTTTTTATATATTATGGGAGCGTCTAAATCATTAGTCCATACTGAGTTCCAATAGGACATCAAATGTCTGAGCAGATCTAAAAGTCTTCTTGTTTTTGAAATAGTGGTACTTTTGCCTTCTTTTCTGTACTTTTCATACTCCATATATTCCCTTTTTAAACTATTTGGCAGTTCTTCTCGAAGTCTTTTCAAAAGAATCTCATCCGAACACCATTTATTTCTGACCAGGCCATGACCAACCATTGCAAATAGATACAGTACATGGATCTTTCTTCTCAAACTCCTTTCCTCACTAGTAATCACCGTCGGCCTAGCTTTCTTATGCTTTGTAGAACTAGTTTTCTTAAGTTTAATCTGTAATGTTTCTTTACTAGAGTCATTATCGACTTTTTTTGATGCTGGAATATCGAGTTCCCCGGATAAATCTACGTCTTCGAAGTCATCAGAATCAAACGCGTCGGTGTCAAATTCAGAACCCTCTTTTTCTTCTTTATCTGAATCATCTTCAGAGCTGATAACAATTGGCTTTTCGATTGATTCCACATTATCTTCTATAGGCTGGGCATTATCCATATAATCACCATCATCCATATCGGTGCTTTCCTCTTCCTTTTGGCGATTTAAGGTCTGCATAATCTTACTCATTCTTTCATGGTTCACTTTGATACTGGCTTTAGGCTTTTCAGATTTCGAAATGGTAGATCTGATACTATGTAAAGGTTCCGGCTCTGCAGATAACGCGTTTTCACCCCTTTTGCGCCGTCTTTTCTGTGGTATCTTAACTGATTCGGTACCATTTGCCTTCTCTTCGCGTAAGGCCTCCTTCAGCATATCTCGATACTGCGACGGTATATTCATTGTTCAATACCTGACCATAGAGTAAAGAATTTAAGGCATAAGAAATTATTTTTCACCTGTATTGAATTTTCAAAACTTGGAATCTAATTCCTTTCCAAGATAAGATAGCTATAGCACATAGCTCCACAGTTCGGATTATGTTCAAGGTACCATTTCTGCGACATTGTACACTATGTGAAAATAGATGCAAACCTGTAGCGATTTCAAATTGCAAAGCAATAGAACGAATACATCACTTAAATATCGCATTTGAAAATCGAAAGTTGTTTCATTCTTTACAACCTCTTATGATGAATTCAAAAGCAGCTTTTAAGCACGGAGCACATATTGAAAATTATGAGGATAACTTCTGGATAGAACAGTTGAACAAAAAGCAAAAAACAATTCCTTACAACAATATCTTCCAAGAATTGTCATCAACTTCATCACATATGATACAGTCTACCGAAAAAATTGCAAATCTACAGCATATGTTAGCAAGTCTAACATCTTCAATATCGCCAAATAGTGGTTCTGCAGAAAAAGGATTTGAGAACGTAAACATAATTTACAGATCAATAACAGATTTATCCACAGAAGAATCAGCATTTGTTTTACTTTTACAATGTATCATCAAAACACTAAACTCCAAATACGAAACACCTACTTTGAAAAAATGCTTGGCCAATATTAAATATCAAAAGAAAATCAAAACTGAACCGATCATGCTGAGTAAAACAGTTTTCCATTCAAGTTTATTTAAAAGGAACATTGATAAGATAATACGGGATCCTGATGTTGAATTGTCTGTGGCCTTTTTGAGAAAAATGTTGTTTGAAACCAGGAAGTGGTCGAAAACTAAAGAATGTACCTTTGATAATATTTTTTTATGGATCAACTCTTTACTAGAACCATCAATCTCGCAATCTTTAAATCAACTTGTTAAAACAAGGTTCATACCAGACATCATCATTTATGATCTTCTACTAAGAAAGCCAAATAATGAACTTGAATATAAATATGCTTACGAACTTTACAAAAATCGGTCTGCAGCACTAAATATTATTGATCAAGAAAAGATACACCAATTGAGACAATTCGAAACACACTACACTCGTGAATTGATTATTCCACCTTTATTCAGTAATATATTTAGGTATTCACTTAGACACCAGCTTGATAATTTGCCTGAATTGATTGATTTTTTTTTAGAAACCAACAAACAGCCATCTACTAGTTTATTGACTCAGTTAGGAGAAATGGCATGGCTTTTATCTTTTGACCATTCAGGTGAACATATAAATAAGCCATCTAGATTTCAAAATATTGCACAATCATCCATAATCAAAGTGATTAATAATATGGTAAAAGAAGATAAAACTTTAGATATTGATGTTACAATGATGTTGGCTGTTTCCAATATCTCATATTATAGCAATCCTAAAAAAGCTTTTAAACTGTTTAAATCAGCGAAGAAACAGTTTGATCACTGGCAATTACAAGCATTCAAACCAGACAACTTTGAAAGTATTATTGTGTACAATAAACCAAATATTGATGTTCCAAAGTCATTTTTGAATGAAATTAAAGAAGATTATAATATTAAATTTCTTTGCAATTCAATCCTATTATTGTTTGTTAATAAAGACAATCATGTGGATATTGGTAAAGATTTGAGGCAAATATTTGAACAGGTTGAAAATAGAGTTTTACTAAAGTACCCAGAAATATGGAATTTTATTATCATTAAACTTCACTACCATCAAATGATATCGGGGTCAATGTATGGATTTTTATTAGATGGGTATTGTAGCTATCTAAAGCTATATAAAAAACCTCATCCCTTTTTACTAGATGTATTATTGAAAGATGCTACATCATTTGGAATTATACAACCAATTCTTGAAAATATAGATTATGAAAAGTTGGATGATAATAACATGGCCCACATTATTTCCAAACTGTATAGGTACGGTCCAGGAACATTAGAAGATGACTTAAAATATGTTAATCCAATTGCTACAGCCAGAAAGCTATATGAAAAATCTCCATTCAAATCATCAAGAGTAAACTCATCTTACTTATTGGGTGAATCGCTGGCGTCGCCGCAAGAAACATATGACAGATACATAAAAATGAATGAGAATTTCAAAATAACACCATTGACAATTTCAGCGTTGTTTATTTCGATTCAAAAGATGATTGAGAAAGATATTTATAAAACGATTATGTGGGGTGATTATGAACCTTTAGAGTTTGCCTTGAATGAATTTGATAGATGCATTTCTAAAAGCTACGGAGATGGTCTATTATTTCCGAATGATCACTTGCTTTCGGTATACATCGATGTTTTATCAAAATTTGATAAACAAGACAGATTGCTAGAATTGTTGGGAACACTAGTTGAACTGAAGTATCCATTAAATGAAAAGCTTTTCCAGAGGTACTTGACAAAATTTAGTTCTTGGGACAAAAATGAATTGCTTAATTGTTTGAATGTTTATAACCAAGGATTCCAAGCATTACTCGGTTGCAAGAATGAGTTCGAATTGAAAGAAAAAAAGAAAAAGTTACCTAAGGTTAAAGCAAGGGGACTGTTTAAAATCTTTGTCAATAAACTGGAAATGAACTGGGATATTATCAGTAAGTGGAAGTGGCCTGACAAGAATCAAGAAACATGAAAAGTTTTGAAAGATGATGAACACATGTATATAGCTCTGGCTGCTTTATAGGTACGACTATCTTGTTGAGAGTCAATCCTGAGACATCAAATATTAATAATAGATTCAGAATTAAGATCATTGGGTATTCAATGATTTACTGTTAATTATAAAAAAAATGATATTAAGCCTTTTTATACAGCGATTTATATGCCTGCACTTCTGACATTTGACAAAGGTATAGATCATGCTCTATCATGCCTTGACAATAATTTCTTCTAACTTGTCCAGATACTTATCTGCAAACCCCATTTTTTTGACTTCTTCGGCCAATTTGAGTAAATATTCGTCATTAGGACCACTATCACCCTCTGCTGCTTTTATAATCTTGGCTGTTACAATCGGATCCTCTGGTCCAACAAAAGATTCATTCTCAATAGTTCCAACGTAAACCGTACAATTAACAGCCGGATGGCCTCGTTCGTTGACTTTGCAATTGTTGAAAATTGAGCTATCACCACCATTTGAAGCTGCAGTGGTTATATAAAATTCAATCTCTTGCGTAACATACCCATCTTTTTCCCTGAAATCCAAATATTCACTCACTTCTTTAACATACTCTGGAGGAATATAATACACGCAACCACAAACCGATAATGCCTCCTCTAATTTATCCAAATTCGACATGATGTCTTTCTTTTCGATATCTGATAAATGCGTCAGTTCATACTCAAATACATCCTTTTGAAACTCTTCATTTTTAGCAATCTCTTCTGCTGGTACAATGGTAACCACACGACCTTTGAGCTCTGGTGTTCCCCTATTATCGTAAGATGATTGCCAGAATCTTCTGATGAAGCCTAGTGTGTACCCGTCAAACCGTTTGAAATGGCGATGAATGTCGAGATGGTGCAATGGTGGCTTAAAAAGCAAAGATCCGTAACCATAGAGCCATAGCGCTCTCTGTTCATCTGACTCAGATACCGTCATAGTTCAAAAAATATAATTTGTAAAAGAAAGTATGGCATCTTAGCATGCCAAATGATTTTTGATAACATACACACAACTTATAAATATTCTTAACATCGTTATTTCGTTAGTTCATTCTTCTGAAGATCCCAATCTACGGCCTTCGCCCTTGAAACTTGGTTGATTACCTGTGACGCCCGCCCCGGTCACCTTAACTTTGTTAACCATTGGCTTAGCTGGAAATACAGTATAGCCACTTCTGTTGTACACAGCAGCGTTATAATCTACACCAGTAACTTTGAAAACAAACTTTCCTAGCCATTGCGGAGCAGTGAGAATACCAGTTGAGTAAAACCAAACATTTGATAGAGAATTAACGGTACCGAGTCTGTTTGAAGAACCATCTTTTTGTGGTTCCTTACCTGTAAAGACTTGAACTAGAGGACCCCATGATTTTGTTTCAAGACAGTTGTAAACGTAAGCTGCCAACGTACCGATTAGAGCAAGACAAAAAATAACTACACCGTCAGCAATCAACCTAAAACCCAAAGATACAGCTGGTAACAAGGAAGCTTTGATAGGCATGAAATAGAAGTTAACCTGTTGGTTGTGATTTGATACAGACCAAGTGTATGTCAATGCAGATAGTAGAGCGGGATGGAATGAATACAGTGGTGGTAGAGCAATAGACGAGACAATTATAATGATTGGCAAAACAATCAAATGGTAATAAATGAAGTCAGGCAGGTTCTTTCTAAACTTTAATTCTTCCACTCCCCTTGAAAAGGTATACATCATGTAAACCTCCATCATACCTTGCATTGCTTGTAGATTTGGGACTAGAAAGCCTGTTAGCAATCTATAAATCTCCCATTTAGACCAGACATATTCGAAAAATGGACTGAACTCAAAGATAGAAACAACTTTCAAGGCATCGAGACCAGCCATCACCACTGATGTCATGGTAATGGTTCGAGTCACTGGCGGGATAGAGCTGATAAACTGGCTAAGTTCAGACATTTGTATGTTTTAAAGGAAAAGGGTATTATTTGATGGTGAAGAGCGAGATGAACATTTGTTCTTTAGTGCTGATATGCTAATGATAGAGAAAAATCAACAAAGTCATTGGACGATAAGAGTAACCGGATTACTTTTGGTTCTGCTGTGTTCTTTGGCTTTGTTGTTCAATTTCAATGAAGGGATTGTCTTATTCCCATCTTTCAAAATAACTCATGATTACTATTGTGAAGACTATACGAGCTATTCAAGAAAAAGACATGGTCCATTTTCACAAGGACCGTTGAAACTATCATTTCAAAGACCTCCCAAGCACTGCAGAAAGTTTACCTCGGCTGTAGTAGAGCAGTTGATCGAAGATTTACGAAAGAAAATGAAAGACCCTGACCTGTTCAGGCTGGTTGAAAATACTTTACCTAATACTTTAGATACTGCAATATTATGGCATGATGATGATTTGGATGCACCAAGAACATTCATTAGCACTGGAGATATTCATGCTGAATGGTTAAGAGATTCTGCTAGACAACTTTCTGTTTATCAGCAATTCATTGATAAGGATCCTAAATTGAAACATTTGATCAAAGGTGCTATCTTGCAACAAGCGAAATTTATTACGGTAGCTCCGTATTGCAATGCTTTTCATAGTCCTGCTGGCTCTGGTATTGAAAAGAAACCGTCTTCCGTTGATGAAGTCCACCCCAAGCCAGATTGGGATCAAGTTTTCGAATGCAAATGGGAACTAGACTCTTTGGCGTCTTTCCTAACATTATCAAATGAGTATTTCCATAATTCTCAAGACTTTGATCTATTGAAGGATGAGCTTTGGTTAGAAGCAATGAAGACAATTCTAGTGGTACTGAATAAGCAAATGCAGCCAACGTTTTCGAAAAGCGGACGTTTATTGTCAGCAATGTACACGTTCAAGCGAAAAACCAATATTGGAACTGAAACACTATGTTTGGATGGTAGAGGTAATCCTGTGAACAGAGATACTGGTTTGATTAGATCTGCTTTTAGACCATCAGACGATGCAACTATTTTTCAATTATTTATTCCAGCGAATGCACAGATGTTCGTTGAACTGGTCAAGATCACACCCTTGCTTGAAAATTACAGTGAAGATCCTATGTTGTTTGATAAGAAGTTCAGTGAATTTACAAAAGAGCTTACCGCTAGCATAAAGTTAGGTCTAGAAAAGCACGGTATTGTTAACCACCCAATTTTCGGTAAGGTATTTGCTTACGAAGTTGATGGCTATGGAAGCTTTAATATTATGGATGACGCCAATATACCTTCTTTGCTATCACTACCCGATTTAGGCTACGGGTCAGTGGATGATGAAGTTTATCAAAATACAAGGAAAATGGTCTTAAGTAAAAATGGTAATCCTTATTACTTGAGTGGAGAATACTTCAAAGGTATTGGTGGACCGCATGTTGGTCTTTCCAAAGCATGGCCAATGTCTTTACTTGTTCAAATTAGGACCAGTGATGATGATTGCGAAATTATGGAATTACTTGAATTATTAAAATCAACTACTGCAGGTTTGGGGCTAATGCATGAAGGCATTGATGTTGATGTATTTGGTGGTAATGATTACTCACGTAGTTGGTTCAGTTGGTGCAATTCCGAGTTTGGAAAGACTGTGCTAGATGTCCTGAAAAGGAAACCACATTTGTTAACATAACAAATGAAGTAAAGCTTGACTTTAAAACTCAAATAAACGTTTAACTAATTTATACAACTGTTTACAAAAGAACCAAAATTAAGGGTATATGATGAAGTGCAGTCTTCAAACTATATCAAAGACTTTGGCAGTGATATGCTTCATGAGCTGTTTATCGCGATCCCTGGAGATTCAGACTCTTTATTCTCGATCTCTTTATTGGGGAAAAGATATGTCATATAAAAGTGTGCCGCTCTATTCCACTCCAGGGCTGTTATGCGAGACTGATGAACACTTGTACGAGGTCTTTCAGGATTTAGGATATGAAGAATCGTTTTTTCAAACAGACGTGAAGCTTTTTCTAGGTTATTTCTCTGTTGCGCTAGTAGCTGGTATGTATTGGGCAGAAAAGAAGTACAATAATGATTTCCAAAACACAGATTATATTAAAGTCACTACTATGTGTGTTATTGGATATGTAGTTGTCCAATCGCTACTTTACCTATATGCGAGGTTCGCTGTTGAAAACACAAAATA
Source organism: Saturnispora dispora (assembly GCA_003708095.3). NCBI lineage: Eukaryota > Fungi > Ascomycota > Pichiomycetes > Pichiales > Pichiaceae > Saturnispora > Saturnispora dispora. The sequence continues at coordinate 100,425 of PPND03000006.1, read as the reverse complement.
CACTGGATTCAAAAAAGGAAAAATGATTCAAGTCAGTACATGGACAGATGATAACAATAGTGACAACAGTGAACCATTTTACTGTATCGAGCTAAATTATGATGGGTACGAAAGTGGCATTCAAGTTAAGATCAGTGAACTGTTCTTTGATGACGGATATTTGAATCTTGAAGCTTTGAAGTCCAAGATTGCAACATGTATTGAAGCTGTAGACAAGTCAAAATAAGCAATTAACAGGAGATCAATGTGATGACGTTTATAAGTGTAGAAAGCGTATATAAGAATTATAAGATAATGAATAGTGTTCTAGAAATATTGACAATGCATTTCATTTATCAACATTTCCAAACCATCTAGCAAAGATTTGTACCATAAATGGGGATGCTTTGACCACTGGCAAAAGACGACCATAGATGGGGAAAATAAACTCGCCGTTCCAATTGTTATCGATGATTTCAACAATACGAATTGCCAATTTTCTGGACTCGATTACAGGTGCTAAGAACCAGTTCAAATTCAGATCCGAGAACATTGACGAATCTAGTTGGCCTGGTAAGATAGTGGAGACAGTGATGTAATTTCTATAAGCTTCTTGTCTCATCGAATCTAAAGACATTAGGAGCGCCGCTTTTGTCGCACTGTACACACCCAAGTTTCTAGGAGCCAAAAATGCTAAGACAGAACAAATTCCAATAATATGGGTGTGTTTCTTAGAATTCAAACGTTCGCCAAGTAAGTACTGGATCAATTTAAGCTGGTTAATCCAGTTCACATTGACTATGTTCTCTAACTTCGCAGGCTCCATATCAAGCAGCTCATCAGCTTGACGTATTCCAGCGTTGCAAATTACAATGTTAATTTCGCCAATGGGTATCTCCTTCTCTATTTTATGGATAAGCTCCTCTGGCTTGACAGATCCAAGATCATGTTTGACATATGTCACGTTTTTAAACTCAAATTTTGGTTCTTTTATGTCAACGATGATAATTCGATCAACACCAGCTTTGTCACGCAATTGTTTGACAACTTCCCATCCTAAACCTCCTCCAGCGCCTGTAATCAATACATTCTTTTTACAGTATGCATTTTCTTGGTTCCCTTTCCTCATCCTATAGTTCACAAATCTCAAAACCCAAAGTGCTGTAACGATATATTTATATTTCAAGTTCAACAACCACATAAAAACAGGGTTAAATATAGTGCATAGAGATAAGTAGACTAGACCATCAAGATTGAAAAAGTCTCTTGTCACCGGAAAATGTGGTACAAGACACTTTTCAAATAGATGCCAGATCTTTTGATATTTCAACACTGACATCTAAACAATAAATGTCATATAATAGGTTTCGTTTTACGTTACAATCGTTTCAAAAAAATTTTCCGTTTAGCTCAAAATTTCTTTAAACAAAGTGCTCAAAGCAGAGTGAGTTAGAGTTTCAAAAAAAGAAGTTATGGTGATTCAATGGTAGTGCTATTGTATATCTGTACCATGCTAAAAAGTGAAAATTTTACTTGAAAGACCCCGTTTCCGAACAAGATTTTTCGAGGTTTTAGTAGTTTATATGAAATAAAAGTTAAGTTAGTTTGGTTTGAAGATAAAGAACTGATACTATTAGTTATCCTTGTTGACACTCTTTGTAATATTGAGTCCATTTAGTTTGCTTTGATGGCTTTGATTTGGTGTGAATTTCTTAATCATACGTATTTCGTCAATGGAATAACCAGGAATTCTGATATTCCATGTTCTTTCCAATGGCAGCTGCACATCCCTAACGTCTAAATTATCACTGTGACGGTGTCTCGCCAATCTTGCAGCAAACGATGTTACATTTTGGACAAACTCGTCAGCCAAATCCAGTAAAAGATCTTCAACATCACCATCAATACCCAAATCGACGTCACCCTTTTCGGCAGCAACAGAAGCAACTAATTCTTTTAGTTTTCTCTTGTTCAAAACTTGCTCCCCATCATAATTGAATGCCTGACCCTTGGTCATGGGAGGTATAGTTAATCCAGGCGCGTAGATAGCATTACCACCCAAAAGTGAAGCTCTATTGTTAACTCTTGCGTTATTGTAATCGCTGCTGTTTATTTTCAAATTGTCTGGGATGTTCATATTGTCAAACTTTGTCTTGTCGTTCATCAAACTTGCACTCAAATTGCCTGTTGTATTAGATCTAGCGAAAGATGATGCTCCAGTTGGTGAGCCTTCGCCTATTGATGATGCCGCCCCATTAGCAAGCTTCTGTTTTTTCAGCTGCTGGTCCATGTTTTCTGTCTGCAGCGAGCTCGCAGACCTGGTTCTGTTCACTGAGGCTGATGCCTGTTGTTGTGCCTGTTGTACTTGCTGAAGTTGTTGAGGTTGCTGTGTAATACCCTGACTGTTTTGTCTGGACTGTAGGGACTGGTTAGATTGTTGCTGTGCAATCTTTAGCTGTGCTGCTATTTGCTGGGTAACCTTCTTACAATTCTCTATACGCATTACCATTTCCTTCTCCTTTTCAGCGTAATAAGCCACTGTTTTGTCGTCTAAATCTGGTTCGTTCTTCCTTTGCTGAATTATGGCGAGACTTGATTTAAACTTCTCAGCCATCTGCATGACCTGCTGATACTTACTAAGAATCTCTTGTTTCTTCAAATGTAACTGTTGTTGCGAATTCAGCGTTTGTTGTTGTTGCAACTGCTCTTGCTTGATTTCTGGTTGCATTGGCTTGCTCTCCGTCTGCATTGTAAGTTGCTGCGGAAGTGTCTGATGTTGTTGTTGAACTTGTTGTTGATTCATTTGCTGTTGAATTTGCTGTTGTTGCTGTTGTTGCACTTGCTGTTGTTGAACTTGCTGTTCTTGTTGAGCCTGTTTTTGTTTCTTTGAGTACGTATATAAAATGTTTCTAATTTTCTCCGCCTTTTCCATATGAGACCGGCCAGCAGGCGTGTCCAGACCCGCCTGTTCAGCAGATTTCTTCTCAATAGCGTACTGGTTGAGAAGCTGTCTTGCCTGCTTTGGTGCCAAGTTGATCGTTCTTCCAGCGCCTTGTTCACTCATGTTCTGCGTCTGATACAAAGTGAGGTTGAAGAACAAATGTGTTGATGGCTTTTGTTTTTTGTGTCCAAGAATTTTTTCAAGAGCACACACTATCAATAATAAGCTGATACCAACTTATCTGCCTGTTTCTTATATTTGTGGCAATATCCCTTCTTACACGTGCTGCGATTACTCTATTTTATCCTCTAATATGTCATTCTTAGATTCTCCGTCATCCCTAGACCAATTGACACAAGAGTCTCGTGATTTGCTTAGCAAAGTCGACCATTATGTGCTTGATTACAATATCTTTCTTTTCAAGGGCATCCAAAAGAGTCAAGAAGACCAAAATGAGGAGTTGTTTTCTTTCCTAGCTACCTTGATGGACGCCATTCCTTCCGACTACAAAGACAAAATCTTCAATCCAGTGAAAGATGGTAAAGCTGAATTAACCACCACAGCCAAACTTCAATTGAGGCTTTTGGAACTACTCATACACGAAAGACATCGCAGAGACATTGAGGTTATTAATAAACAGCTTGGAGATAAATTGGAATACATCAAATTGAAGGAACCTTTCAGATACGAAATCAAATCCCCCTTCTACTTAACTTTTAAACAATCAAATGAAGAGTACCAACCACAGTTCTATAAATTTGCTTTGATGCAAAGCTTGGAATACGATTTCGAACATGATATTACGCAGGATGATACATATCAAAATGATAATGACTTAATCAAAGAATTTTGTTCCGATGCTGTCTTAGATTTTGAGTTAAAAGATGCAAAAAAACAGGAAGATATCTTAGATTCTGAGCTCATTAAAGTCCTAATCCCCTTGGCAGCGCAAGTCATCTTAATGCAAGAAGACGAAAAATAGCATTCTTGCACTTCTATATATTATAAGTACATCAGTATGATTACATAAAAAAGTTTAACAACCCATTTTCTTCTTTCTAATCTTTACAATTGTATCAGTGACGTAGTCAGATTGGTCGTGTGGGTTTTTGAACGCTAATGTCACTTTACCTGATTGACTATTGAGCAATCTCATATTGTTGCCAATGAAACAACTAACTAATTCTGCTTTTTTATCCACATCCTCATACAACTGATAGATCTCACAGCTGTCCTTGCCAACAACATAAAGCACTTTATCATCAATGTGAAAAGAACAATTTCTACACTCTGTGCCAAACCAAATAATATCAGGTCGACATTGTGTATACTTTCCTTGAGATAATTTAAATCTTGCACAAAATTTAGAATAAACAATTAAAGTTTCTGATATTTCTAAAGATTTATTCAACAACTTGAAAGCTTTAATAGGTATAGCACCCTTTAGTATATCTTTAACGTCAAACGTGTTGATGGGCTTAAACCTAAATTCATTTATATTTGAAATGTACCATTGTGCTTCATCGTCAATAATGTGACCAACGGCAAAATTGTTTGCATAAATTGTAAGCAAGTTGTGGATTTTATGAATAGTTTTGAACTGCTTCCATGTTGATCCGGTTCTTGATAATTTGAGGTAGTTTACAATTTTATCACCCCAAGTAAATAGGTAGTTGGCACCAATGCCAAATGCATTTGCTTGATATCCAATACAAAAGCCATTGACATTTTTCAAATGATCATCATTGACTTTGTCTAATGATTCAATAAAGTCCTCTTCATAGTCTTCATAAATTTTATCAATAGGTATTTGATGTAGTGTTGCACCACTCAATACATACAGTGTTGCTTCAAAAATAATCATCTTTTTTATATGTTGAAGCGCATAAAGAAGTTTCCATGATGCTGGGCTATTTGCAAATCCTAAATACAACCCTTCGCTAGTTCCGACTAAACAATACCTTTGAATATGACCAAATCGATCTCTTCTATTAAAATATTCTATTGATTGCGATAGCGCTGCAATTGTTTTAGTTGATATCACACGCTTATTTGTTAAGATCTTACATGCTGGGTCATAGTCTATTGGAATTGCATCAATTACTGATGTTGAGTTTTTTGATAAAAATGTAAAATCGTTGATAACTTTGAATTCGTATAAGTTATTAATCTTTTTCCATCGTTCATCAATCATGTCTTTAATGGATTTCACAAATTTGTCCAAAATAGTTGCTGAAAAATCATTAACTTTTCTGAAAGAGTAAATGGTACCATTACCACCGTTGGTTACTTTTAAAATTTTATGTTTTCCATCATTAGTATATTCCAGATGTAAGTATTGAAGAGGAATGGGAGTTTTTGACAAAATATAGCCCTCCTTGTTCATCAAGTTCAATGGATTGGGTTTAATTGAGAAAGGTACCAGATAGTTGTCAAATAAAAGTAATATAGCGTTCACCCAGGATAATTTTGTTTTCATTTCAAGTGAAACGGGATCCTTTGTTATACGGTTCGAATTGAACATATCTACCATTTCCATATGAGAATAATCGATATCTGTTTTGTATGATAACCTCTCATTAAAACTTATTTTCTTTTCAAGGTCAGAGGTGGAGTCGCTGATATTGTTAATTCCTTTAGTTAATGATTCCAGTTGCTGAGCCATATTTGAAAGATACATATCGCCAATATCCTTATAAATTCCTATTAGCCGATCAAAAAGCAATTGAACAGAAGTAAACAACTTGATAAAATAGGAGCTAAATAATTCATTTGGAGACACGGCGGATCTATTTTGAGATTCATGATCTAACTTTGAGATTTCCAGAATCCATTTCTTACATTCTGGGGTTGAAGTCAGCTGAGCTAAATATAAGATACTACCAGATATGTAATCGTATTTATTTTTCAGAAGTTTAAACCAATTTCTAATAAGCTTTAAAACTTCATAGTCATGAACAAAAAATTCGTTATCATATAGAGGTTTAAGTTTTGTCACAACAAGCTTATTGAGAAATTTGTAAAATTCTTCAAGTATTCCAAATGTTTTGTCGTAATCAGCTCTTGTAAATTTGATTGACTTGTCAGTATCTAGAAATTGGGGAGCGTAAACGTTAATCAATCGGCCCAAATTGAATCTAATCTTCTTCAAATGTAAAAACAGTTCAAATATTGTATTTTGGCGTTCAAATTCAGATTTGTTCCAGTTTTTGAACGCTCCGCCTTCCTCGGAGGTGATATTCCAAAACTCAACGTAGCCTAGGTTATCAAACGAGGACATGTCATGTACATTGGGTGACGGTCTTGAATTGTAGATAATTTGCATTTCCACAGGCAGGTCCTGCGGCGCCAGCGAAGCGTATTTTGGTAGCGCTCTAGTGGTTTTAGTTGGACTTGGAGACTCGGATATGGTTTGATTGAACATCTCTGTGAAGATATGTGTGGATGGGGTCATAGGCTCCATCTGCTGTTCTTCAAAGAGAATGTCGTTGCTGTCATCTGGCAATATTGACAGGTCTGAATCAGCGGTCATGGACCGCTGCACTGCGCTGTCAAAGGTTCTCAGTTGTTTCAGCGGCGACAAGTCTGGTACAAAGGACTCTTCGAAGGTGGCGAAGCGTCGATTGTTGATGCCCTTTGGAGAAGGCGACTCCAACGTGGAAAACGACGAATCAAACGTCAGTGGTGCCGGCAGCGGCAGCGAATCTTCGGTCCTGTTCAATGGCGTTCTTCCAGGTGATCTCCTTGGCGACGTATGCAGCGGCGAAGTCTTGTGACGCTCCAGTTGTCGCAGTGGCGAAGACGATCCCGACGGGGAAGACAACCCGTGCTGCGAAGAAGAGGAAAAGGAAAGCCTCTTAAACGGACTGGTGTCCACGGGCCGTGTGGGTGTCCTCAGTAGCGTTTGCCTGTATCTCTGGTACTCGCTTTGCACCTTTGGAGGTGTCGGTGGTGACACAACATCCATCTCTGGCAACGGTTTTGGGGGTGTCGAATGCACCTTAAGCGGAGAATTAAGTCGCAATTGGTTGAAATACTCTGACTGCTTTTGTTTATGCCTACCAGCTTCGCCTCCGTCCTCTGTTATCCCCATTACTTGCGCTTATCAATCAAAAAAAACCATCATATTGATACCGTCAAATCTCAAATTTCTTGCTGTTGTTGTTTCTATCGCTTTTGTTTACCTTTTCGTGTTTTTAAGTGAACCGTTGAAACGAAGAAAAAGAAAATTTGAGACAATTTTGCTCAGCATTTGCACTGCCAACTTTTTGGATGCTCAGCAGTAAATGTGCTGAGCAGATGAGCGCTGTTTTGATGAGCATGTGCTGAGCGTTTGCACTGCCTGGAAAACGAAGTCAAAAAAAAAAAAAAAAATTTTCAAAATTTTTCACTAAAAAAATTTTTTTCTTTTTTCTTGTGCTTATAAATAGAGACGAAGAGCGCTTCTAATTGTTACTAGACACCTTTGAATCTTTCTTTTCCTGGCAACCCTTTTTTGCCCACCTATTTACGGTTTATACTGCTTCGCAAATAACTAAAATACATAAATAACAAAAAATGGCTTCCTTACAAGACTGCACCAAGGCTATGGACTACCTTAAGCAATACGCACAAAAAGACGGATTATCAGTCCAGGAATTGATGGATTCCAGAAGCAACGGTGGTTTAACCTACAATGACTTCCTTGTGCTGCCAGGTAAGATTGACTTTCCAGCTTCAGTGGTTTCCCTTGAATCTAAGATCACCAAGAACATCACCCTTAACACTCCGTTTGTGTCATCTCCTATGGACACTGTGACCGAGTCCAGCATGGCCATTCACATGGCTCTCCTTGGTGGTATTGGTATCATTCACCACAATTGTACTCCAGACGAACAAGCTGCAATGGTGAAAAAGGTTAAGAAGTACGAAAACGGTTTCATCAACGATCCAATCGTGATCTCTCCATCCACCACCGTTGGCGAAGTGAAGCAAATGGGTCAGCAATTAGGGTTCACATCCTTCCCTGTGACTGAAACCGGTAAGATTGGTGGGAAACTCGTTGGTATCATCACCTCTAGAGATACCCAATTCCATGACGTTGACACCGACGCCGTTTCTCTCGTTATGACCAAGGACTTGGTCACTGCTAAGCAAGGCGTCTCCCTTACCGAAGGTAACGATATCTTGAGAAAGTCTAAAAAGGGGAAGCTTCCTATCGTTGACAGTGAAGGTAACTTGATCTCAATGATTTCCAGAACCGATTTGCAAAAGAACCAAGATTACCCACTTGCCTCAAAGTCTTTTGACTCCAAGCAACTTCTTTGTGGTGCTGCCATTGGTACCCTTGTCAGCGACAGAGAAAGATTGACTAAGCTGGTTGAAGCTGGTTTGGATGTCGTTGTTTTGGACTCCTCCCAAGGTAACTCCATCTTCCAACTGGACATGATCAAGTGGATTAAGGAAACCCACCCTAAGTTAGAAGTTGTTGCTGGTAACGTCGTCACCAGAGAACAGGCTGCCTCTTTAATCCAAGCTGGTGCTGACGGTTTGAGAATTGGTATGGGTTCAGGTTCCATCTGTATCACCCAAGAAGTCATGGCTTGTGGTAGACCACAAGGTACCGCCGTTTTCAACGTCACTGAATTTGCCAACCAATTTGGTGTTCCTTGTATGGCTGATGGTGGTGTCCAAAACATTGGTCACATCACTAAGGCTTTGGCTCTTGGTGCTTCCTGTGTTATGATGGGTGGTATGCTTGCTGGTACCACTGAATCTCCAGGTGACTACTACTACAGAGATGGTAAGAGATTAAAGACTTACAGAGGTATGGGTTCTATTGACGCTATGCAAAAGACTGACACCAACGCTAACGCCTCAACCTCCAGATATTTCTCTGAAGGTGACAAGGTCTTGGTTGCACAAGGTGTCTCTGGTTCCGTTTTGGACAAGGGTTCTATCACCAAGTTCATCCCATACTTGTACAATGGTTTACAACACTCTTGTCAAGACATTGGTGTTACCTCCATCACCGCTTTGAGAGAATCTGTTAACAACGGAAATGTCAGATTCGAATTAAGAACCCCTTCTGCTCAATTAGAGGGTGGTGTTCACAACTTGTTCTCTTACGAAAAGAAGTTGCACAACTAAGCAAAACTTAAATAACTAAATGAATAAATGGCAAAGCCTGCTTTTATTTTAAGTATATATATGTATATTTTCTATACTATTTAATAATAATAATAAAATTTTGGATAATTGAATTGTTGATGCTTACTTCAATGGAAAGTGATTAGAGAATTCCAAAAAAGACCTCTATCAAAAAAGTTGTATGCCAAACTTTAATTTACTCATAAAATATTTATTATTATTCAAAGGTAATTTTAGTTATATTGTATAGATGTAGAAAGAGTTACTTAGACGGTTTCCAAAACAACATCCTTGAAACCAGAGGAGACCTTCTTACCCTTAGAATCAACGGAACCTTCACCGTGCAAGGCCAACAAGTTACCTAATTCGAATTTTGGTTGCTTTAATAACTTGACCTTTCTAACGTGAACGTTTTGCAATGGCAAGATGTTCTTGGTAGCATTAGCGATTTCATTACCGATGGCTTCTGGAATCAACTTAGCAGTCAATTGAGTCAAGGTAGATTCGGAAGCTTCCTTGGTCATAATGTCCATCATAACCTTTCTAACTTCTCTCAACTTAGAAGACTTAGCGTAGGAGGTCTTCTTAATTTGGTTAGCTTGTCTCTTGGTGAAAGCAATAGCGAAGATTCTGACAACATAATCATCGGAGGTCTTAACGGTGACAGAGGCTTCGACAAGGGATTGCCACTTTCTGACAAGGGACTTTAACTTGTCAGTGGTGAAATCCATACCATGGAAGTTAGTCAACAAGTTCTTACCTTGAACTTCGTCAACTCTCAACTTGATCTTCTTGTGAGCGTGATCTTCGGAACCTTGCAAGTCAGCGAGATTGACTTCAAAGACTCTACCCTTCAAACCATCAGCGGCAAGCTTCAAACCAGTAGACTTGTTAATCAAAGTTTGACCAACGTTTCTGTTTTCGAAGGTGGTTGGAGCCTTGATATCGTACCATTCCTTCTTGGTGAATGGGTCCACAACTCTCTTCTTGAGTCCCTTCTTACCCTTGGACAATCTCTTGTTCTTACCAATTGCCATGATGTATTTTAATGGTTATTAGACGTATAAAAGACTATGTATCTAACTGAAAAAAAAATTTCCTTCAATATCGAAATTCCCTTACTGAGTCCCCCGCTGCCATGGTGATCAAAGCGACTCACTCAAACTTTTGAAAAAATATTTACACCGCCTCAAAATATGTGACTGTGAAAACCCCAAAGAACCCTCGCACCGCACCTAATACTTTTTGTAATGACCCTGGTTTTAAGCACGTGCATAGCACGTGATTTTCCATCAGGGTTTTTCTCCATTCTGAGAAATATGCAAACGCGTTGTTTACTTTTGATATATCTATTATATATATTGACAAATATAATTGACACATATAATTGATCTGGATCTTTGCTTAGACCAACTTCATACTACTGAATAAAATGGAACATAATGCAGTGACATTGAAAGTGGCTCTCATTGGTGATGCACAGGTTGGAAAAACTTCACTGATGGTGAAATACGTGGAAAACTGCTTTGATGAAGTGTACACACAGACGCTTGGAGTGAACTTTATGGAAAGAACTGTTGTTGTTCGAAATAACGATATCACGTTTTCAATTTGGGACTTAGGAGGGGAATCTGAATTTACAAACATGTTGCCCTTGGTTGCCAATGAAGCCGTGGCGGTCTTATTCATATTCGATCTATCGAGAAAATCAACACTAAACTCAATCAAAGACTGGTATCGACAATCAAGGGGCTTCAACAAAACCGCCATTCCGTTTCTTGTAGGTACCAAATACGACTTGTTTATTGATCTTCCGGATTTTGAACAGGAGGAAATCACAAGACAAGCCAAAAAATACGCAAAGGCGATGAATGCTCCACTTATATTCTCATCCACAAGTGTCTCCATCAACATCCAAAAGATCTTCAAAATTGTGATCAGCAAAGTATTTGATCTTCCTCTGAAAATACCTGAAATCGTCAATATCGGAGAACCAATCCTGTTATACCAGGACGTTTAGGTTTACTTTTTAAAGTCATTTATTTATTTGCACGCTTTTACATATATCAATACCCATTATTCATCCTTTTAAAGCAGTTCAAATTGATTGCTCTTTATTTTTCTTATTACTAAATAAATGTTATGAGCTCTTTCATCAATGGATCTCTACGAAAGCAAGTCAATATTTCATCGTCACTTATATTTAGCCTTAGTAACTTGTTTCTCTCTGATTTTATCTGTTGCATCACTAGAATACCAGCCTCCTCAAACTCCTTTAGTATGTATGAGTAACCATTGACTCTGAATCTGCTAGTGATCCCCATATTGGACCCATACATTGTATTTATAAACTCCATGTCTTCATTTTTCAAAAAAGTTTTCAAATTTGAAAATAACAAAACCTGAAATTGATTATTTAATTCGTCAGTCACTTCCCCCAGTTGTATCTCTGCTAATCCTGTTCTTTTCTTCCTAAGTAAAATTGCTGCTAAAACCATTTTGCTCATGAATGATATAGAATACAAATAATTGGTTATTGGTGAAGACGCGGTTTCATTAACCGCTTTCATAATATGCATAATAGTAACAGTATATTTACCGTCTAACTCCTTTCTTTCCTTTCTTGTCTTATTCAAAAATTCCATTTCAGCTATTTCCACAGCTCTGATGCAAATCATCAAGGATCTTCTAGCATCACCACTCACTGATGCAACTTTACGAGAAGCAAACTCAATGGCATCTGTAGCAATAATTAGTTTGTCATTCATTTTACTCAAATTCTCCAATCTGTGTGTAATAATTTTGGACAATTGGGAATACGTGTAAGAAGAAAACTGGATTCTAGTGAGACCTAATCTCGATGAAATTTTATTAGTAAGTAACCTTTCTGGTAAATCCATTGTATTTGCCACTGCAATAACTATCAACTTGGAGTTTTCGAATGATGGCCAATTGAAAAAATTATACATAACGGTTTGGTTTCTTGTCACAATTTGATCTAACTCGTCCAACAAAACAACCAAAGGTAACCCTGAATTTGAATCAGTTGATTCAAAATGATTTTGCAAATATGATAATGAGGTATTGGCAGATGCTTGTTTACCTGAAATCTTCTTCCATAACAGCTCATACGCTGCTTGTGGTGATACTAACTTTAATCCATTAATTTCAACGTAATTGAATAATTTAAGACCATCATTTTCTAACTGCAACTTTGCTGATAATTGTTTGATGACTTCTCGAATAGTTGCAGTCTTTCCAACACCAGGTGTCCCACTGACATAGATACATGAGCCATGCTGTGATAAAACAGCCGATTCTAACTGATGATATAGTTGGTGAAATTCGCTCTCTCTACAAGGCAATGAATGGATTTTGGCTCCTGTACCTAAAACTTTCTTCGCTTTATGTAGCGTTCCAGTTGTATCGTTTCCGTCAGCAAAATCCTCATTGAAATTCAATTTCCTTGAAACTTGTGGTAATTCAGGAAGTTCACGAATTCTTTTTTTACTGGGTGTATCCTTCTGATAGTTTCTTGTCCTTTTTCTAGGTGATGCTCTTCTTGATCTAATAGCTTTTGACTCATGCAATTCGTTTTTAATGATTTCATCCAAATCTGAATCTGATTCACTTTCAGAACTCGAGTAGGAAATATTGTCATCAAGATCATGATCCTCATCACCTAATATTTGTTTTGTTACCTTTTTAATAACTTTTTTTCTTGGACTGGAGTCTGGTGTCAATGTTCTTGGATCAACACCTTGCTTTTGGAATTGTTTATTAACTTTTTTCAAAGTTGGCTCAATGGTAGCCGTCTTCAAAGTGTTGAAAAAGTCATCCTTGTTCTCAGCAAACATTTTGAGAATATCATCCCAATCTATCAAGTCAGTAAAGTAGGCGCCCATATCGTCACTAAATCTTCTGCAAACAAAAATAGAGTCCATCTTTGATTCATCCAGAATTGTTTGGCTAAAATTTGAGGCACTGATAACTTTACAGGGTTGCAGTATATCCTTCAATTGGATAGACTCCATTTCAGGTGTCAAGTAGACCTCATTAGTGATAAATCTAGAATCGTCGTCTTTGATTTCTGGTATTGGTGCCTCTTTAGGTAATAAAGCTCGTCTAGTAAATAGCAGAACCTTGATTATCAAATACTTCTCTGTCGCCATTGAGATTTCTTTTACGATTACCACTTTGGGTTCTTTTGATTCGCCTTCCTCTGACCCCAATATCAAGGTATCTCCCTCTTTAACTTCCAGATCATCTAGCTCTCTACGTAACGAAATAGATGTTTTTGCTTTGGATCGTCGCAAAATTCTTCCAGGAACATCATCACCCATGATTAGCTCCCAGCCTTTCATAGCCTTAAAAGTAGCTGCCATTTTTCAGAAGCTTGATTTGTAAGTAAAGATATAACTTGATATCTGACGTGGTCTTCAGTAGATCAAAAAAAAAAAATTGTCTCCTTTACAATAGATGATTATCAGTACTTATAATTAATAACTTTTTACTTTTGCGGCGAGTTCAACAATGCTAGCAGGTAAAAAATGGCAACTAAGGATATTGCGACCTTTCTATAAGCTTAAGGGGCGTGCTTTCTATGTTTTTTATCTAAGACTATTAACATCAATAGTACTACTTATAACACTATCAATTTTACTAGGAGACAATTTTCATGGTGACCAGTTATATGTGGCCAGGATTGATTGTCAAAGAGATAACTTAGCAACTGGTTTGTTTAATGTCTTACAAGAAAAGTTCAAATCTAAAGATTCATTCATATCAACTTCAGAAATTTTAATATTAGCCAAATATACAGCAGCTAAAATCAGAGATACTCCGGAAGTCATCTATTCGCATTTGCATTACTCTTGTTATAAAGATTTCAATGTTGAAAGAGAAGTTCTTTTCAATGGCATACTTTATACTATAGATGATTTGGATGGAGAAACGTCTACAGACAATTCTACTCTCACATGTATCGAACCAGAAAGCGAATATACATTTGACTATAGGAAAGAATTATCCAATATTGGACTTAACATTATTTTAGCATATGCTTATGGGGCAAACTTTCAAAAAGATACTGAGACATCAGCAATCTCTAGTAATATTGTTTATGAACCAAGCGCTAGCTATGTTTCTCAAATGAAAACTAGAAAACGAGAAAATAGCCTTTCAATTGCAGCGATAAACGTATCAGTGAGCGCAACTGCTCTTTTGTTTGTCGCAACAATTGTATATTACTCATTCATAGATGATGATGATACTGATGATTCAAAAATTCCAAGTATATGGAAGCATTTAATGGGTTTCCTTAGTTCAATTGTTCTTATCTTTTTCCTTCTTGCATCTCTTCTCATGGAATTTATCATTTTATATATGCAAAAGCAAATTCATGAGGAGTTATCTCAATTTGGAATTTATTTATATTTTGGCAAAGCCTGGTTTGGCCTTTTATGGTTCTCTCTTGCCTTAGCCTTCACTTTATTTTCTCTCTGGGGTGGATCAATATGGTGTAATAGATCGGCACAGAGCTATGAGGAGAACGAAATTTTTGTTGAAAGCGTCGAACTGGAAGACGATAACAGTAGTTCACTAGAGACACAAGAATTCGAATCAAGATCTGATGACAAAATCGGTTTAGGATTGAAAAATCCATTTGAAGATAGCTACTCTTCAAGCATTACAATATCTGATGAGAGGATACAAATGGCTGATTCTTCAACTAATAAGTTTGTTGCAAAGTCACCCATAATGCTCAAATCCTTTTTTGGAAATTCAAGCCCAACCAAGAAGGGAGATCAGATCCAATAATTTTCATTTACTTGAATCAAATATTTTTATATAAAGTTATCACAACTGTGATATCTGATACGCAAATATTATGAATATTAACATCCTTTTCATTGAAAAAAAAAAACATATGTGGAATTGCCCTTCTGAAAACATTTGTGTCAATTGCTCATAAACTTGTAATTCATAATACATTGCTAAGTGCTAAGCTCAAAGTCAATATTATTTACCTTTATAGTGAACATGTCAATGTTCAACACTTTCGATGATGGTGCTCAGCAACAGGATTCGAATTCACTGTATTCAGAAGATGAATATAATTCCTTTAAAGTAGATGATTTTATCAAAAGTGCTGCACCAAGCCCTGGTAGCTATTTTAAACATTCTGGCTCCCAGAAAAGTGTTGTCGTTAATAAATACTATGAAAAAAGTCCATTTGGAGCTACTTCATTCAAAAGTTTGGTAAATCCACTTTCTGATTTTTTAAAGAATCACTATACTAAACCAGTTGATAGTTCACGGACAATAACTTCAAAACAAAGCTCACTGTTTGATCTTGACAAAATACAGTCATCCAGTGTATTAACTGATTATGAGCATATGAATGAAACGCTCAAAAATAAAGATTACTATTTATCAGAAGATCCATCTGACCTATATTTGTCAACATTAAGCTCTATTGAATCAAAAAGACTTGCCAATGCGAGAACCCAGTTGTTAGTGTGGGCATATTTCAAATCGTTCAAATTAATCACACTTGTTACAGCATTCATTTTCCTTTGTACTATTTTATCTTTGATTACACAAATTTCGTGTTTACCTGAACTGACATCACTTTTTCCAAGATTTGAAATTCAGGTTTCTGGTCGTTCACCATACGTTGACAGTTATACCATAGGTAACATATTTTCAATGAAAGGTGTTGTTGATGTGAAGTATAACAAATCTGAGATAATTGAATCCGCAAATAAATTAATCACTGTCTTAGCAAACGATTTATTTGGTGTTCACTTTGGTTATGATACAATTAATAACACTCTGAAGAACATTTTTGAAAATAATAGAAAGGTGGTATTTAAGATCGGCTATTTAGGATATTGTAAATTGATAGAAAGGCAAAGTTTTAACCAAGTTACTTGTCACTCAGTTTGGCAAAGTGGTACGGACATACCATCTATTCTTATTAAAGACATCACGTATGAAATGAACGTCCAGATGCTTAACGATAATGCGGAGCAAGCGTCTGATGTATTTATTAATAATTATCATCGGTTGGTTAAAGATGCCAATGATACCATTACCCCAAATATGGAAGAACTGTACTCAATGGGGGTGCTTAGTTTACTTTTAAGTGAGATAGTGACGTGGTTAAGAATAGCCCATATTGGGTTAGACACGTTATCGTTAGCGTTGTGCTTTTTCATTTTTTTAAGTTTTAAGGGTAAAGCAAGTAAGAAGTCGTTAGCTAAAATTAAAGACAGGGTTAATAAGTCATTGAATCCATTTGAAAGGCCTATCCAAAATAAACGAAAATACGTTGATGTTTTGCTTATTATTCTTAACACGTTATTGATCATTTCATTATTTCTCCAGATGATTATTCTCATATCTGGAATTATATATTTGAAGAAGGTTGATGAGATATTACGAGTGAAAAATTTACAATTGATCAACGGTATTAAAATGCTGGGATTGGGAGCAACAGTCGATTTGAGTAATTGCGTGTTTCATTTAGTATTGGTTGGGTTGATAACAAGTTTAATATTACGTAAACCATGGATTATGAAAATTGTTATATGATAGGATGGAAAAGTTATATAAATATATTAAAGTACACATAAAATAAATCTATTATAATAATTTAGGCGACATTAAATAATGCAGAGTCAGGTTTTTCTGTGAATCTATAATCCCAGGAAGAAATGCACTCTCTATCGAATCCTTGGGCGATGGACCCATCGACGATAACAGATAAAACAACACCAAATGGGTGACTCCAAACGGGTCTTTGAGGCCCCGTGTTGTTAAAATTTGCAGATTCTCCTAATTTATTAGTTCCAGATTCATCAAATTTGACTTTGAGATGTGCTAAAACAATATATTGGTTTGAATTTGGAATCACATGAGCATCATATGATGTGACTTGATGTTGAGATAAGGGTAAAGTTGACCAAAGTTTTTGAAATTGATCCTTTGACCCAAATGGCTCACCATTTATAACTATACGTGGTTGCTGGTGCAATTGTGGAAGTATTAAATTTGGAGGAGATTGTGCCGTTATTTGCTGATCAAGGGTCTTCAGTATGTGGTCAAGAAACCCACTTACTGGCTTTGTTGGATCTGCAATTTGATTAGCGTTGTTAACGCTACTATTACTATTCATCTTCTTTTCTATTAACCCTTCTAAAGCTCCTAGATACTATCTTGTATATATATTAAGGAAAAAAGCATATATAGATGGACTTTTTTCAAGCACTATACAAAAGTGAAAAAATTCCCGGTGGCGCATTAGATTGTTTGCGCCACCGCAAGTTAATGGAAAGCTGTTGATTTGCATATTGGTATTGAACAAGCTATTGCTGTTGGTGGTTGAATGAAAGACGTTATTGCATGGTAATGATTTTAAAAGCATGTGCAATTTCTTGTGAGCGTTGTAAACCCTTGTTATTTTTTGATACAACGTTTTATTACAATTTTGTTTAAAGTCCAGTTTTGATTTGACATTCAACCAAGACTTGTATTGCATTATTCTTGTAAGCTAACTGACTATTATTGTTTTTGGTTTCCTTATGTACACAACCCAATTATGAAATAAACTCATGATACATTCATAGATGGCTTATCAATGCTCAGTAAATCTAAAGTTGGAATAGAGAGGTGAGTTGTTGACAAATTATATATGTTTTCTCTTTATCTATTTATTTATTTTAATATCCTTAAATTCTCTACTTGTTTGTAGACTTTCTCACCTTCAAATTGTTAACTTTGTTCATAAAAAGCAATCTCTTTCTTTACTGCTAAAGTCTAACTTTTAACGTGCTTTTCTCTGGTTCTCTCAAAGATATTTAATCTTAAATATACACTATTTTTTCTGATACTACATTATAAAGCCAAGCATCTTCTAGTAAACCTCTTCGATTCTACACCAAAATTGTGATTTCAACCAAAAACCCCTAGCTTTCACTTTCATAAAAACAGGAAGATTCTTCAAAAAATTACAAAATGTTTTTTAAGTTTGGAATTTAACCTTTGCAGCAAAAGCAGTATATCATGAAGAACTAAACATTTACTGTTCAATCAAAAGCAAAGCTATATAAGTTATAGGATTGGATAACTGTTAAAACATCAATCACAACAGAGAATACTGTAATGGTGTAATGAAGTGCTAATTTCTTTTTTCAATCCTTTTAGGTGAGGAAAAAAAATATGTCGATGTTCTTAGTGTACGGTAGTGAAAAGGAAAATAACTGAAATGTTTGGAGCATTCAAACCTAGTATGACCACTCTGAGTGGTCTTTTATGGAAGAAACCATGGAGATTATCACCAGCACAGAAATATAGACAAAGAAAGAGAATGCAACAGGTTGATTCTAACATCGATGCACTTTTTGAAGGTTTAAAGGCAAATGGCATGTCAGCAAAGAAGATTGATCAAATGATGTTTAAGATGCCAAAGGAAAAGGACATGCTTCCAAAGGACAAATACACAGTTTTCAATAAACATTCAAGGGGATATAGAAAGGGAGTACATTTTGTTCCAAAATGGACCAAGTTATCATTAAGAGACAATCCAGAAAATTTTTAAGAGTAATATAAAACATGTATATATTTAACAGAAGATGATGTACAGCTGTGCAATGAGTATGCGATAAAGAGGGACATTTTACATGTTATCCCAAATGTAGTTTGTGATAAAATATTCACTGTAGTTGTCGTCGATTTTGAGACATCGTAGTTTGTTATCGGCTTTGTTTAAGATTAAAACTTCCTTCTTAGATGAATCTATTTTCAAGCCGATACTCTCATATAGCTTCATTTTGATTATTCGGGTCCTTTCATCGATTTGCTTCGCGTTTAAGTTTGTGTCACTAGAGACGCTATTGAGTTCAGGTAGAGACGAAAAAGATATTTTCAATAGGGACAATTCGTTTTCTAATTCATCTAGTTTCTTGATGTCCTGGTTGTAGCTCAGTTTAGCGGTGTTGATTTCCATATTGAGCGTTGTCAAAGACCTAGCAGTTTCAAATATGTCGTTTTCTAGCTGAATAAGCGAACTTTTGACCCGCTTTGACGAGTCTGAGAACTTAATGAGGTCCATACTTGCCTTCACGCTTTCCAGCTGGCGCTGCAAATCGACCAACTTTTCATTGAAGGTCTCAATGTTTTGGCTTGATTGCGAGTTAAGGTTCTGGAATTTTGTTGTAATAGAGTTGATTGATTCAAGATCATTTTGCAGATCAAACACCGACAGTGTCTCTGATATTGTTGATGCCAATGATTCCATGGTTGAATCGACAGTAGTTATATTAAATGATGTGTATACTTAATCAGTTTGTAAATAAGGATGTGACGCGATAAATAGTGTATACAAAAAAGCTCATGGTTTACAATAGTGGTATTTTATGGTTTCTATTTAGCCGTTTCCACACTGCGAACCTCCCACTACACCAGCACTACTGCCATACTAACCACTACCACAGCATTTACATGTATTACTAATCATTGATGATGTCTTTGATGGAAAACAACGAATAAGAGACTGAACCTCAATAGAGAGAGAGAGAGAGAGAAAGAAAAAAAAAAGGAAGATGACAATTTTCTCTATTGAAGTTAACAGCACCAATCCGAGATCAAATGTCTGATCCTAGAACGCGTAAGCTCGATAGGGAGCTCAACGTAGTTACCTCAGAGCACATCAACGGGTTGCCAACGTGGATGCTGACGCCCAAGGAGGAGAAGGAGGTGCTCGAGCAGTACGAGGTGGAGATATGGAAGAAATGCGATCAGGCTGTCATTGAGTTCAAGAAATGCGAAGCCAATGCTGGTATGGGAGTGTGGTACAAGTGTCGCACACAGTCAAAGGCATTGAAGGACTGTATCTACACCCAGCACACAAACGAGAGGGTGGACGAAATCAGGGACGAATATATTCGTCGCAAAAGGGAAATGCTCAAACAAGAGGGGAAGTTGTAGTCCTATCCCGAGAAGCAAGATATCTTTCCCCACTTCTAGAACCCGTTCGCTAGGGACTTAATGGTCACACATAGCCTGGGCGTTTTATGAGTATATATACATGAGTATGTGTATACATATATAGAGTCGGCTTGTATATAGTAACTTCTTTTCCATCTTACAGGAATTGATATCTTTCTCACATATAGTAGACAATTCTTATTCTATTTGTCGACACTGAAGAAACTAAAGCAAGAGTAATCTATAATCACACACCAGTCTAACATCGAAATACACAATTTATCATACTATGTCCTCATTTATTGATCGCTGGTTGCACTCCTCGAAAACAACGCACAACTCAGGCACTAAGCTAGGAAACACAGGCAGTCACTATTCAAGTACAGGCTTGCAGTCATCGCAGGGTAACTATCCACAGTCTGAGTGGGCGACGCAAAAGAAGTCGGGCACAAGTCCTAACTTGCGAAATGTGCCTTGGAAGTACTACAAGGACAAGGAGATGGCAGGATCCACAGAGCAGGCAGGATCCATTGGAATGAACGAACACGGGCCTATTGACGGACACGGGTTTGGCCAGGACGTTGCCAGACGTCGTGACTCTGACTGTTCTGTTAGCTCAGAAACCGATATGTGAAGACTCACGCATGAGCACCTTTTTTTTCTCTCTGAGTTTACGTCTCCTTAGCCCCCTTTTCTCTTTTAATTACATATAGGCTTTTATACAGATCTATATGTATAGGTCTATATATATGGTCTTTTCATTTTTATATTATACATACCTTATCTTTTACATTTAATACTTTACATTTAATACAAAAATAGATAGAATACATTCAATATTTGCACTTAGGAGGAAAAGTCTATTTTATAGATATTCAGAGGGAGAGCAATTGTAACGATAAACACCAGTCATGTCCTATAACAGTCAAAACGATGGTGGAAAGCCACCCCCAAAAATTATAGTGTCAAGACCTTCAGAAGCCGATTTTGACAAATATAGCAGACCCGTCTCTACTAACAGTGATGATAGTCTAAGCATTTCTGATGGCCACTCTCCTCCGTTGGCAGCGTATCCACATGACAGCGATTCCCTTGACCGCAGCAAAGCAAATGATCCCGAAAATATCTACAGGCCAAGATCCCACTCCATTCACGATGATGTCCTTATCAATGCAACCACAACAGACGCCAAAACAAGGAACCATTTATCTCAGAACATAGATCCCACCATCTTTCGTCACAGAGACATTTCATTTTTGTCGATTGATGATGACAACAACCTGGAAGTCGACAACAGAAGCAATAGTCCTCATTCGCAAGAGGAAAGGATAGAAAGTAAACTACACCAAGCATGGCATCGAATTAGAGAACGAAGGAGGAGTTCTTCCCGTTCGAGGTCACCACCAAATTCTGTTAACGGTTCACCCACAAGCAACAGGCTTTCTCATCAAAAAGATCACAATATGTACTTGAAAGTGGATAATACCATAAACACTTCTACTTCTTCTTCTTCTTCTTCCCCGAACTCCTCTCCATATATGAAAGCAAGAACAAAACAGTCTCCAAATCTAACTTTACTAATACCAAATGATAATTTCAACTATCAACAACAACTCAATAGCGGATCACCTAGATTGTCTCCTCATTCTGGTTCCTCATCTCAACTAATTTCTCCCACTCACAAAGTTACCGAAGAGGAAATTGATGACATGAATTCTGCTTTAAACGATGCATTAAAGAGTGCTCTTAATGATAAATCTCAGAAGTGGGAAATAAATGAGCAAAATAATGAACTTAGAAATCGAAATAAAACAACATCTAATAAGGTTAGATTACCACCACCTCAAATTTTAACCACATCTTATCAACAGCAATTATCAAATGATCTTGAACTAGGCTCAGAAAGTATAAAAGAAATGAAAAACGATATTGAATTACAAGACATGAGACCAACAAGTGAGTTTACTGTGCGTTTGGGCTCTTCAAATTATGATAATTCCAACGCTCTGCATGATGATGATGTTTCTGTTCACCAATCTATAAATTCAAAGAGCTATAATCAAACGTTCAAATCTGTTCTCAAAAAGGTTACCAAAAACATCAATGCTGACGATGATTCCACTTACGATTTTGACAGTGGTTCTGCATTGGATGATAATAATCACTCAAGTAATGATTATGATTACGATTCCATATATTCTAACGAAAATACTGATTTAGAAAGTCTAATTACGTCTTACGAAAATTTAAGATCATCTTCAACGAATCATTCATTGGATCCTTTTGCAAATACTGAGGCCACTCATATACACTCTCAAACTTCAGATGATGTTGAAATACCAAAAATTTTACCTCCTTTATTTGGTAAATCTTTGAAACTGTTTAAACCAGATTCAAGATTTAGGCTAATGGCTCATTCGATCTTGATAAATAGTACATTTCAAAGTACTTTTTCATTTTTAATTTTTTTTCAAACTGCATTATTATCATACGAACAGTTTTCTTCCAAAACTGGGTATGTTGCCAACAAAGGATACACATGGGTGGACTGGATAGTTGCATTCATCTATTTTATATACACGGCTGAAATTGTGTTAAAATCAATTGCATTTGGATTTTATGATGACTCTCAAATGTTCAGTGCACTAAAAATTGAACGTTGCGAAACTTTATTAGAACGCTATTATCATGGATTCACTAAACATTTTAAATCTGGTAACATATTTAGTCCGAAATCATTTATCAAATCAATTCAAGTGAGAAAAAAATATTCTAAAGCTATGTCTATTATTGACGAAGAGGTTTCGAAACAGTACGATGTTCTAAATAGAGAAGACAATGATGGTCTTCTGTTACGCAATCATCTTTTGAAAGAATACATGTGGAACAATAAAGATGCAAAAGCTTTCAAAGTTGAAGCTCATAGAGCGTTTTTAAGAAATGACTGGAATCGTGTTGATTTTGTTTCTATCATTTGCTTTTGGTTATCATTTTTTCTTGCGATGGCGTCAGCTGTTGACATTGGCAAATGTCAAGTTTTTAGATCCTTAATGTGTTTGAAGATTCTAAGATTATTAAATTTCAGTAGCTCCTCAAGAATGGTGTTACGGGGTATACAGGATTCAATGCTTCAAAGTAAACAAGTTATAGGATTCTTGCTTTGCTTTTGGGTTTTAATGTCAATTATTGGTGTTGAATCTTTCAAATCATCTTTGAGAAGACAGTGTGTTTGGGAGAATCCTTCAAATTCTACAGATACATACCTCAATGAATTCCAATTTTGTGGTTCACATTTAGATCCATCAACGTTAAAAAAACTACCTTACATTAATGAAGATGGTCAATCGTCTGGAGTTATAAAAGGTTTCACTTGTCCGGTCAACTCTAAATGCAGAACAGGAGAAAACCCCTATGGTGGATCAATCTCTTTCGATAACATCTTTAGCTCAATGGAGATGGTTTTTGTGATCATGTCAGCAAATACTTTTACAGATATAATGTATTACACAATGGATAGTGATAATATGGTTGCTTCATTATTTTTCATAATTTCAATTCTAATTTTAGTTGTTTGGCTTTTGAATTTAGTCATTGCAGTTGTTATTCATTCCTATAAAGAAATGGCAGAGAAAAAAAGTAAGAGTAATCTTAAACCATCTTTTTGGAAAAGAATTACTACCGAACACGATGCCTTTATCAAGGAATTATCCTATTATGCGAGACTTTTCAAAAAAACTAATACAGTCTTTGTTATCGTTATATTTTTTGACTTTAGCTACAGCTCAACTAAAACAGTTGAATCCAGAGGTGAATATAGTCAACAGTACAACATAGCTGATTTTATTACCTCTTGCATCCTCTTGATGGAGATTGCCTTAAGGTTTCTTTGCTATTTCCTCGACAAGAATCCGTTGATGTTTTTTAGGTCAATATTCAACCTTTTGGATTTTTTTCTTGGAATTATCAATTTCATCATTACATTGCCGCCTGTTTATAATTCAATGGGTTTAACTCTTTACGGTTGGTTAAGTTTTTTTGTTATTTTGAGATTTTACAGAGTTATCTATTGGTTTCCCTTTCTACGAAAGTCATGGTCCCTTGTGTTCAACAGATTTTTAACATTAGTCAAAATGACAGTCTTTGCTCTTTTATTCATCTTTTTAGTAGGTGTGATTGTATCTAGGCTATTTGAGGGCGTTGTGCCTGAAAGTGAAATGTCCGATCAGCCTTGGATTATGAATAACTTACCAAATACTATACTTTCACTTTACATCATCACATCTACTGAAAATTGGACCATGGTTTTATATTCTACTCAGGAGTATGCCAAGAATACTTTTACTAAATTATGCATTTCGATTTACTTACTTGGATGGTTTTTTCTTTCAAATACTGTTTTACTTTCCATATTTATTGCAGTCATTACTGACGGTATGGAATTTAATTTCACTCAAAAAGCAAGATATCAACTCGAAAAGTTTCTTGCCGACTGTGTTAAAAGTTTAAAAAAAACACACGAAAGAGGTTTAGTAGACTTATTTAAGGCAAAACTTAGTAATGAGACAGGTGAATCAGATGTTGATACAGCTGAGTTATTGAAACATGTGAATAAATTACTCGAAAATTTGGGCCAGGAACCTATTGATCCAAATGACTATAAACATAGATCAAGTTTTGAAAAGTTTAAAAATTTAGCGTTTGTTAAACGTTTACGTGAATACAGTAACAAGATCAAATTGTTTTTCATGATAATGTTTTTTAAGGTAACAAAAATATTTTGGAAACGAAAAATTAATTTAGATAGCAATGAGCAAGAAGACCCGTTTGCTGACCCAACTGATGAGCATCTTTTATTGACTAATAAAATCAGAGACAGGAAGCACATTAACAGATCTTTGATGATTTTTCCCAATGGTAATCCCATTAGAAAATTTTGTCAAAAACTCACTACTCCGGCTGTTGGAATCAGGGAAGAAGGTGCCCAACCCGAGCCATGGCGAAGTATGCTTTTTACTGGATTTATGTTTGTTTTTTCAATTGTTGTGGTTGTATTCGCTTGTTACGTTACTCCATTATATAAAATGAAATTCAACCCAGATAGAAGTAGTCATTTTTATGCCTACTATGTTGACATTGGTTTTATGGCCGTCTTTACAATTGAATTTCTTATCAAGATTATTGCTGATGGTTTTACTTTTGGACGTCAAGCTTACATGAAGTCATTTTGGAACTTTTTAGATTTTGTGGTATTGCTTTCTTTTTGGACTACATCCATGGCTATCATTGCCGGATATGATCAGTTTTTAACAACATTTGGTGGTTTGAGAGCGTTTAGAGCGTTTCGGCTACTCACTATTACTAAAGTTTCATTGTGGAATTTTGAAGCCGCAATAATTGGTGGGGCAAAGCAAATCCTATCAGCTGCTTTTATTTCATTATCTTTACTTCTACCTTTTTCTTTGTGGGGATTGAATATATTTATGGGTAGGTTAACTGTTTGCTCTGATGGATCTTCCCTGGCTGATTGTTTTGGCGAATCAACCACTCAAATCGCTAATTGGAATGTTCTAGGACCAAAATATAATTCAACCCCGGCACTCAACTTCAATACATTTCAAGATTCTTTTCGTTCTTTGTTTGAAATCATTTCTCTAGAGGGTTGGACGGATATTCTCACAAATGTGATGCAAATTGTTGATTTTAATGAAGAAGCAGGTGTTTTAAATGCACCTTATAACGCAATATTTCTTGTGTTATTCAATTTTTGTTCTATTGTTTTCATCTTGAATTTTTTTGTTTCAATTATTATTCATAATTATGCTCAAAAAACGGGGTCTGCATTTTTATCTGATCTTCAGCATAGCTGGTATCATTTGAAAAAAATTTTACGTAGCGTGAAGCCATCAAAGAGAAATCAACAGAATAATATATCGAGTTCAAGAATTTTTTTTAGTAAGTTACTGCTGGATAAAGATGGTATTGTTAATAAAATTCTGAATTGCATATTTTTTCTTCATTTTGCAATTCTTATCGCTGAACATTATCCCTCAAATATTGCAAGTGATAATGCAAGGTATGCTTTTTTCAATGTAACTACAGGGCTTTTACTTTTACATAGCTGTTTGTTGATTTATTCCTTAGGATTCAAAATGTTTTTCTCTAATAAGTGGAATATTGTCAGATTTATCATTTTATGCCTATCATTTGGCTTTAGTATCCTAGCTTTTTTTTTCTTTTGGGGAAGTTCATTTATAAACATTGACAAAGCAATGTTAGTTATAGTTCTGCTTTTTGTTATTCCACGTGTCGACACATTAAACCAATTGTTAATGGTTGCATCAGCAAGTTTTACTGCTTTGTTTTGGTTGCTCTATACATGGTTGGTTCTTTACATTGTATTTGCTATTGTTCTTAACCAAATTTTTGGACTTACAAGACTTGGTGAAAATACAAATGGTAATCTTAATTTGAGGACTGTTACGAAATCGTTAATTTTGTTGTTCAGATCAAGTTTTGGAGAAGCATGGAACTATACAATGCTTGACATGACTGTCGCTGAACCATATTGTAGTTCTGATAGTAGTGGATTCTCGGATTGTGGTAATCTAGTATTGGCGGAGTGCATTTTTATGCTTTGGAACATTTTGTCAATGTATGTTTTCCTCAATATATTGATATCTGTTGTTATCAATAACTTTTCTTATGTTTATCACACTAACAGTGAACATAAGCTCATCACAAGAGAAGAAATTAGAAAGTTCAAGAGGAAATGGAATAAACTTGATCCAGATGGTACTGGTTACATTGACTTAGAACTTTTACCAAAATTTTTGCATTCACTTGATGGAGTTTTATCTTTCCATGTTTATCCTCCTAACATGCGCATCAACGAACTGACTAAAAAATGGACAAGTCCTAGTGGAACTTTTGATCCATATAATGTCACGCTTCATTATGATGTTATCAATGACCATTTTGCTCTTTGCAATTTCAAAGCAATCAGAAAAAGAAAACAACGGTACAATAGAATGTGCATTGAAATAGAAGAAAATGCAGATGTATTTGAAGATATTCATGGAGAAATAAGGTACAAGGTATCTTTTAAAAGTGTGATACTTGCAATCGGTTTTTATTCAAGATACAAAAATTCAGATTGTCTTGTTATTGCAGATAGAGTCAAATACAATTATAATATTAGAAGAATTCAACGAATTATCAATGCCAGGAAAAGCATAGCAGCTGCCAAGATGGTATACACTAGATTACAGTGGACCCTTTTGTTTAAAAATTCTAGTCTAAAACACGAATTGAAAAACTCAAATTCTGAAGATAGAAAGAGGATTAAAGAAAATATCCGGCAAAGATTAAGAGGTGGTGAGATAGATTATACTGAATTAATAAATTCTTTGAGAAAAGAAATGGAAGAAAATGACCAACTTTTGTTGTCGGGTGGTAATAATCTCACTAGAGTGATTTCGAATACGAGTATGAATCCATTCAATGATGTATACCAAAGTGGTAACTATATGGACAATCCATTCGATGATGGAATGGCATTCAATGATGACATGATGATAAAAAAGTCGAAATCATAAAGACATATAGCATGAGCGTCAAAGCAACGTATTCAATACATAAGTTTGTATGTAGTAGATTTATGAATCGATAAAGCAATTGCATTGTTGCTCGTTTATTTATAGTAGAAAGTGAAACATTGTGTGTTAAAGATTGCTCAATATTTTGAAGCTAGACTACAATTGAGATAATGGTAAAGATAATTTTATACATGTACACAAAATTCATACTTAGAAAAGAATATACAAAATTGTGTTGTCCATACAGGTTGAATTAATCATAAATTAATCGACAACCATATCATTCAAACCTAAATCTTCGTTTTCTTCGTTCGTTCTCTTGTAAGTTTCAATAGTCATATTTGGATCCGCGTCAGGTGCATAAACATTTTGAATGTAAGAAGCGGATAGTGGATCTACCATTTCAATAGTAAACTTCACTTTACCATCTACGGCTTCATCGATTTTGTCAAAGAATGCATTCCATCTAGCTTTGACATCAGGAGGCAAAGAATCTGATGTTTGTGTGTAAACTCTGGAATGCAATTCTTCACGAACTTGTCTGAGTAAACCTTCAATGGTTGTGAATCTACCACCTAGGGTACCAGAAGTCAAATCTAAATTTAGTTCTGGTATATGCATAGCACATGTTTCAGATTTAAGGATATCCCTTGCCAAATCGGATGGATCATCACAAAGAAGAGTGATTTTAGTACCATGGTCAGGGATTGCACCACCAGTCTTAACTTCATTTGATTTATAACCACAGTGATCACAAACAGTTGACATAATAACAACATCTTTGAAATGTGGAATATTAACCAGCTTCATGTGAGTTGCACATGGAGCATAACAACCAGAACAAGTGGCACGGAAAGTTTCGACTTCGTTTTCAAAGTTTTCAATTTGAGTTTGATCAGAGATCAGACCATGGGACATTGGATTATCATTTTCACCTAGCTTATCATGGCTTTCAACAAGTTTCTTTGCTTCAATACTTTTTTGCTTTCGAATTTGCAGCTCTCTTTGCGCAACTTCATCTTCGGAGATGAGACCTAACTGCACATTTTGAGCAGGAGATCTTGCATAGTAAGAACAACTCCATTTGTGCTGTGGCTCACCTGGCATAAACTCAATCCATGAGTTACCAGCTGGATCGTCTAGTACGAAGGTAACAGGTAGCGATTCTGGCTTACAGTCAATGACGTCCTTGACTTTCTGAATAAACGCTTCAAGTTTTTGATAAACTTCTGGCTGGCTTGTTTTTCTTTGTTCTTGTTCCATACTAATGTTATCTATCATTTCTACTAGTAGTCCTTCAACAGTTAATAACTGACCACTTTGAGGAGGGATCTCAAGATCCAATTCTACGAATTTGCATGAACATGAGTTGGATTTCACAACTTGACGATTCAAGTCTTCCCTTGTTTCGATCTTCAAGGTGTATCTAGAACCCTTTTCTTGGATCTCACTTGCTGGCTGAATTTCACTGTTCTTAAATCCACAGTGAGGACATGAGAAAGACATTAAAACAATCTCCTTAAAATATGGAATAGATGTTAAAAGCAAACGTGTAACACCTGTCTCGTGACAGTTCATACAAAGCGAGTCAATTTCTTGAACCGGGCGACCTTCTGCATCAACAGCTCCAGTTTGTCTTAATCCTTGTTCATCCGTTTCTTGTTCCTGAGTTTGTTCCGCAACGTCCCCAACACTTGGAAACAAATTAGTATTGTCTTTGGATTCTATAGTTTTATTACTATTAACGTTTTCACTCATTCCTAACTTAGCTTTCTTATCAATATGTTCCTCTTGTGCCATTTTCGATGATAAATCACGTCAAATCTATCTCCTTATATATAAGTAAATTTTTCGTATCTAGAGAGAACAAAAAATTTCAGTTGGAATTATTTTTTTGCTAGAATCTTCCACGGGTCACGTGACTCAAAATCATTATCACGCCGTGATTAAAGTTAAAACCTTAAATAATGTAGATTGATACCCAGCATTACTACTGAATAATGGTTGTAACTCCAGTTACGAATCTGTCGTTGTTAAAAAATTGAAATTTTGAAATATCCCCTAAAAATTTTCTTTGTGAAAGCGAGTACGCAATTTGCCACTTGGTAGCTACATAGTGAAGATAGATAAAAGTACAGCTAAGATGAATCAAAACGACTGGCAGAAGTTTGCCCGTGATTTGCAAACAAAGGCAAAGCAGGCACAGAGAAGTAGTGGTGGTAAGGCACCAGGACCAGCAGGGATGTTTTTTGGAATGGGAGGTTTAGTGTTATTAGGTGCAGCAGTTGTGCTTGGTCAAGAGGCGCTCTATAACGTCAATGGTGGTGAAAGAGCAGTCATTTATGATAGATTGAATGGTATTCAGCCACAGATAGTTGGTGAAGGTACACATTTTAGAATTCCATTCTGGCAATTTCCAACTATTTATGATATTAGAGCCAAGCCAAGAACGGTGGCGTCCTTAACCGGTACCAAGGATTTGCAAATGGTTAACATCAGCTGCAGAGTTTTGTACAGACCAGACACGGCGCAATTGCCAACTATTCACAGAACTTTAGGTAAGGATTACGACGAAAGAGTGTTACCTTCTGTTGTCAACGAGGTCTTAAAAGCTGTCGTTGCAAAATTCACTGCTGCACAGTTGATCACCCAGAGAGAGAAGGTTTCGAAGCTAGTGAGAGAGAACCTCGTACGCAGAGCTGCTTATTTCAATGTTCTTCTTGACGACGTTTCACTCACCCAAATGACCTTTTCTCCGGAATTCTCCACAGCCGTTGAAGCCAAACAGATTTCTCAACAAGATGCCGAAAGGGCTGCCTATGTGGTTGACAAGGCCATCCAGGAAAAGCAATCAATGGTTGTTAGAGCAGAGGGTGAAGCAAAGTCAGCTCAATTGATTGGTGACGCCATCAAGAAGTCTAAGGATTATGTTGAATTGAAAAGACTTGAAACTGCCAAGGAGATTGCCACTACATTGTCTAGATCTCCAAATAGGGTTTTCTTAGACAACGAGGCTTTATTGTTGAACACTGTTATTGACAGTAGAAACAGCAAATAATTACTTGGGAGAATTAACAACTTTATTGATCAATTTATTATTTTTAGTTACATCTTCTTTTCCTATATATATGAAAAGATGATTGATCCTTGTAAATATGTTACACTTTAATAAAATTACAATACGATATCTATAATCATAGCATCAGCCCACACCCTCGAATATCTTCGAGTATATTATTTGTACAGAATATATTATATCAGTAGCTAAAATGTGAACTAATGTATTGCATAAGCTAGAGGTTTATGTGGATTATAAAAACACCAGGATGAAGGATACAGCAAGAAAAATGCAGTGTCAAATTTATTTAAGAAAAAAACGTACAATTAATGTAGAGCAGTTTATAGGATTATATTATTAGTTGGATTCTAACCACTTCAAGAATTCACCAACCTTGTTCTTTTCATCGTTTCTGAATTGATCGAGTCTTTCAACATTTTCCTCTCTACCTAAGGTAGATTCAGAAAGTAACTTTTCCTTTTCAGCTTCCTTTTCGAAAACGACCTTTAACCAAGCAATGACTGCAGCCTTGTTCGATGCAAGCCATGATGCACCTTCACCAGTAGCACCTGGTGCCATTAATTTCATAACAAGAGCAAAGATTGGAGTGTTTTCTTCAAAACCTGTTTGCAATGGTAAATGTGCAAATAAGACTGGTAATATTGAGGACAAAGGAACAGCTTGTTCATGCTTTAAGGCTAAGCGAGAAACACAACCACAAGCATTAGCGAATGTTCTATTAACAGTTTCCTTAGTTTCTTCAGCGCTATCACCAGAGGCAAGCGTTGCACCTCTTTGAAGTAATTCAGATAAAGCTGCTAAAATGGTAGGGTATGCAGATGATGCGTCAAAGTTAGCATTTTCAACAACGACACCGACACCGTAAGCAGCATTACCTCTAACTTCAGTAGATTTATCACCAGTTAATTTGCTAACGAATAACTCCAACATTTCTTGAGAATATGGATTTGAGGAAGCCATGTTGTTGGAAAATTCTGCAAGGCATCCAAGAGCAGAAACACGCTTTGACTTTGATTTGGAGTTTGTTTGAGCGTAAATATCGTTCTTGAAATTTTCAAAAATGGCGGCAAAGTCAGAGCCAAAGGCTGCTGATAATGATACCAAAACTTCTAATGCAACATCATAAAGCACTGCATCTAATTCAGACGTATCTTCATCATCTGGAGTATCAGGATCTTGTTCAGTAGATTGACAAATATGTTCATTCTTCAATACAAGAGAGACTTGTTCCAATAAAGTTTGTAGCGTTTCGTGATCAGCAGAGTCAACAACAGCCAATTTACCGAATTCCTTAGTAAACTCAAAGAAACAATCCATGATAGTCATGATCATGTTCATGTCAAATTCGTCTGGCATTAATTGAACAGAAAGTTTTCTGACTGTAGAAACAAGGACTTGGACAGTTTCATTTTCTGGACCAAATGCTGTATACATAGCTTTAACAATCTTCCACATAGTAGTCAAAGCTGCTTCACGAACTGAATAAGACTCGTCAATTTGGTTAGTTAAATGCTCAATACAAGTTTCAACATATGGAGCAAAGCCAGCCTTGGTACCTAATGCTAAATCAGCAAGAGCAATTAAAGCTACTTCCTTTTCAACAGAAATACCGGTGTGAATTTGAAGTTTATCAGCAAGAGCAGCTTCATCCAATTCAGCGCCATTTTCATCATCATCTAATTGCAAGTCAAATTCTTCTTGATCAATACATTTCATGATTTCTGGAACCAGCTTATCGAGGAAACCTGTGAATTGTTCACCATAAACCTTAGCCATGTTTGAAACGAAGGCAAAACCAGCTTCTCTTAATCTACTGTTATCCGAGTTAATAGCAGAATACGAGGCTTGCATTAATGGTTCGGCATATGCACCAACTGCATCTGAACCAACTGCTCTAGCCATTGAAGAAATATTTTCGAAAGTTTGCGCACGTAACTCAATATCATCTTCAGTCATACCATCAATGTTATCCATGTTAGCGATGAACTTTTCGAGAAGTTTGATGGAATGTTCAAAGTATGGTGAGAAAGCCTTACCAGAAGCATAAGCAACAGAACCAATAGCGGACACAATGGCAGTTTTCAAAGAGGAGGATTCTGCAGAATCAAGCATTTGGAATAATTTGTTCATTAATGGTTCAACATATGCTCTGATAGCTTCTGACGAGGTATATTCAATCAGAGTATCTAAAGCTTGTGTGGCATATTTATAGACCATAATTTTGTTAGTTGAATCGATGATACTAATAATTGGTTGTAAAAGCACTTGGTGGTATTCCGCAACAGCATCCTTCAAATCTTCACCTAATTGAACTAAAGTTCTCAAAGCAGCAGCTTGAACAATAATAGCAGAATCTTGGAAACCAGTGAGAACCATTTCAATCAGCTTTGGAAGCTGAGCTGAAATATAATCTGGTGCACCTTCAACAGAAACAGAAATTGAAAGAAGTGCAACCTGTCTTTGATATTGATCTTGTGAAGCTAATAATTGAGGGGCCAAATCCATAATTGGTTGAAGAACTTGTGCAGGAGGTAAGTTGACGGCCAATGTGTTCAGAAGTCTCAAAGCAAGGGTGCTTGGTTCATCTTCTTCGTTTTCATTTTCTTCATCTTCCTTTGACAACTTTTCTTCAGCTTCTTCATCTTCTTCGGCAGCGATACGTAACGCAGCTTGAGTAAGAGAAGGACCCAATTGAGCTTGCATGACCTTGGACTTTCTGTAGGAAACACATTGAGTCAAAGTCTTCAAAGCAAAACCTCTAATTTCAGAATCAACGTCAGTGTTAACGGAAACTTCAACCATGACGTTAATGATGTCAATAAAAGAGTTGCCTAGGAATTGCATATCCAACAAGATGAAGGAATTGAAAGCAGTAAAAAGTTCTTTAGTCTTTTCAGAGTCATCAAATGAAAGAGAGTTTTTCAAAACCTGAATCATAGCAGGGAAAAGAGTTGAAAATGGACCTGCAAGAGAAGAAACCAATTCCTCTTCTTCTTCAATAAAAGAAGACAAGACCTCCAAAGCCATGATTGAGTTGATTTGCACAGTAGGAGATTGGGTATCCTGGAGAGTCTTTGAGAATAAGTCCATGAAAGATTGTGCATGGCTTAACCATTCCATTGGAAATGTTTCTAAAATACAGAAAAGAATATATGTTGCCATTTCTCTGGTCTGCTGGTTCGAATCAGTCGCAGCGTCAACAAGAGATTGCAGAAGGCTTTCCCATCTTTTCGCTGGGATATCAAAGTTAGCAATTTCCGCAATCAATCTTGAAGTTGAGTGTCTAACAGTTTCCTTAGGGTAGGTGAATGCAAATGGTAAAATGGTATCTCTCACATGTTGTTGAACAGAGTCATCCAGACCTTCCCATTGTTGTGGAACTAACTTATTCGCTTCAACAGCCGCTAGTTTCTTCAAACCATCATTTTCAGAGCTCTGCAAAATCTGGATCAATGCTGGTAGCGCCATTGTGTTCTTGTAAAAGTTGTTCTTAAGAGCAGAGGTAGCTTGCTTAATGGCAGCATTATCAGGTGAAAGAACTGCACTCAAAGTTTGTTCCAAAGACTGCACAAAAGAGGTATCCATGGTGTCAATAGCTTATAAGCTTAAGAAAACAGGTATTTTTAAAGGTGGAAAATCATTTTTTTTATTTTTTTTATTTTTTTCAAAATTTTTTTTAAATTTTTTTATTTATTTAATTTTCGGGCTGTGCCATGCGCCACGCTGCAAAGTGAATGCGCCACGACTTCATCTTCAAATTTTAAGAGAACGAAGACAAAGCACCATTAATAGATGGATAGTTCCTTTTATAACAATCACAATGCCTTCAGCCAGTTCCTTATACCAGGCCTATCAGTTATTACAGGCGTCTAAATCGATTGTTGGTTGTTCTTTGGATTTGGCAGCTCAGAAGGTGCCTCTATTGACTGCTTTCCAGTCATCAGACGCAATGTATGAAGAAGTGAAGTATAAATCGGAGAAGGCTCGTGCAGCTAGTAATGATAGAGAGTTTAATGCATTGAATGTGATGCCTCGTGTTGAAAGTGACGTCGATATCTTTGAGGCGGCAAAACTGAAATCCACAATTGCTAAAAAGAAGCCAAGGCAACACCAGAAGCGTTCTTTCCATACATACAGAGCGTTGAACAACAATGAAAACAAGGGAAAGATTGAAAGTTCCAGTACAAGAGTTGTTGGTCACAAAGAAAAGAGGGAATTTGAAATGACACAATCTGAGGTTCCTTCATCAAGACTTGGTCGGTTATTTCATTATGGTACATTGGCAGCATCCATGGGTGCACAAGTGCTTGCAGATTCTGCTGCCCATTATGCTAAGACCGGTTCTTCACCAAATGTGAGATCGCTGATCATGTCGCCAAAGAACATCGAACGTATGGCCAAGAAGTTCTCGCAGATGAGAGGTGCAGCTTTGAAGGTTGGTCAGATGCTATCATTCCAGGACTCAGCTGTCCTTCCACCCGAGATTCAGCAGATTCTACTACGAGTTCAAAACTCCGCTCACTACATGCCTGCTAGTCAGCTGGAGAAAACCATCTCGTTTGAGTTAGGTGAAGAATGGAGAGGCAGATTGTTTGCCACATTCGACGATGTACCAATTGCTGCTGCATCTATAGGCCAAGTCCACACTGCAGTTACTAAGAAGGAGCTGGAACAAGTGGTCGTCAAAGTTCAGTACCCAGGCGTAGCTGATTCAATCGATTCAGACCTTGATAACATTTTGACATTACTAACTGCGTCAAGGCTGTTACCACCAGGATTATTTCTCGAAAAATCAATTGCAAATGCTAGAGTTGAACTAAAATGGGAGTGTGATTACATACGTGAAGCTAGTAATTTAGTTCGCTATAAAGAAATGTTGGAAGGTGACCCAGTGTTCAGAGTCCCAAAAGTTTACCATGATTTGTCTGATGAACACGTTTTAACAATGGAAAGAATGAAAGGTATTGAAATTGTTAAAGGTGACTGGTCACAGAAAGTTAAAGATTTCATTTCTGAGAATGTTATGCGTCTTTCATTACTTGAGATTTATAAATACAGATTCATGCAAACAGACCCAAATTGGGCCAATTTCCTTTACAATGACTCAACAAAACAAGTAGAGCTATTAGACTTTGGTGCATGCCGTGGATACCCAGAAGATTTTATCAAATCTTACACTAATTGTCTTCGTGCGGCAGTCAAGGAAGACAGACCAAAGATCAAAGAATACTCAGTGGAATTGGGATTTCTTACCGGTTTGGAATCTCCGGCTATGACAGAAGCCCATATTGATTCAATCTTGGTTCTTGCTGAACCTTTCCGTTCAAACTTAGCTGATGCTCAAGGAATTTTTAGCTTCCAGAACCAAACGATAACTGACAGAGTCAGAACCAACATTAAATTGATGTTAGAAGAAAGGTTGACTCCACCACCCGAAGAAACTTATTCATTACATCGTAAGCTAAGTGGTGCTTATTTATTATGTGCTAGATTACAAGCTAAGTTTAAAGCTAGTGCACTTTTCGAAGACGTTATTGGCCTAGAGTACGAAAAATAAGAATTATGAAAGTAAAGTTTTTCATGCTGTTTGTTAAAAGCAAATGAATAAAATCAAAGTAAGTGAAAAAAATACAAACTGTATATATATTTATAATTGAAAAGTCCTCGTTTCTAAAGCCTCAAAATTACAGAAGTTCGACTAAGTCTTCATCCAATTTGTCGTAGAGACCAACAACTTCAACCATCATTAAATGCAACTGTTTTACTATTGCCTCAGTAACTAGGCAATACGTATAGAATAAAACGAACTCTTCATTTCTCAGTGTTTGCTTATTTATTGATGCTGAATTTTGAATTTTTATAGTTTCTCTTCTGACATCAGATAGCTTAACAACAACCTTTTCCATAGCATGCTCAGTACCTGCAGCTTCGGCCAACAAAGGTAAACCTAAAGTCATCGCACTCGAAAGCATATAAAACATTAAGAAAACTCTGTTTTCTAATTCTTTCATCTCCGTTTT
The DNA here is from genome assembly GCA_003708095.3 of Saturnispora dispora. Classification (NCBI taxonomy): domain Eukaryota; kingdom Fungi; phylum Ascomycota; class Pichiomycetes; order Pichiales; family Pichiaceae; genus Saturnispora; species Saturnispora dispora. The sequence goes on along the minus strand of PPND03000006.1, from coordinate 63,690 downwards.
CAGATCTGTCAAAACGGATTTTTCAATTGCTGTTAAGGTAGACTCAATTTCAATTATCGAGTTCATGTTTTCAAAAGAATCCAAAATGTTACTGGTGCAACTTATCAACTTTTGGTATTTCAGTTCTGGATATGATCCCTTCAATCTAATTTCCATTGGTGCTTGCTTTTGCAGAACGGCCAATTCTGATTGAATTTTATGACAGCCCATCAATCCATTTAAACCAATTAGTTTGCTTTCACCAAATTCAGTTTCTGTTATTGATAGTGGACCTCTTTTCCAAATTAGTCCCATTCTTAGCCAGAGCTTAGTTAACCCTTGCTTGATTCTAGCTCTTGCAGACATTGGGAAAAGAGTTAACGTGATAATTAGGGCCCATACAACACCGGCAGAGACCCCCAAGTATCTGTGGAATGCAATCTCAAAAATAATTGGACTGTCACCACCTTCCCAGTCTTCATTTCCATCAATCAAACCCGGGTTTGAATTTAATGACATCGTGTAAGAGTAGAGTACTGTTAAGTTGTACGTTAAAAGGATAAATCTTCCGAACGCATTATTATTCTTCCAATTCAAGATAATACCAAAACATGGAATGGCAACAATCAGTCCACTAAGAGCCATTAGAAGAACATTTGGAAAAAACAAAACCCAAACCCAATATGCAGTGAATGCACCTACGAATGTACCCAAAAATCTCCACTTGACAGTCATAACAGTTCCACCTAATGATTTGTTCATAATGATACAAAATGTAACTAATGCCCATTCACCTCTCCATTCATTAAATATATGTTTTGTCAAAGGTGCATAGGCAAGCGAGCCTAACAATAAAGCACCAAGAGCAACTCTCAAACCGAATTGAAAATCAACACTCCTAAAAAACCTTGTCAATTCCCAAATCTTGTAAGAGAGTGGCTTAGCTTGTTGATTTGAGTTTTTAGCAAATATATAGCCTCTTTCTAGATCTAAGACCTCCACATTTATTTGTGGATTGTGCTTTTGCCGTTTCCACTTCCAAAACTTCAAAAATTTATAAGTTTTTCTTGGATTTGACTGATAATAAGTTCTTAATTCATTCAAGCTTTGCAATAATGAACTTAGTTCTGTTGAAAATTGGGTTAAAGAAAATGAAAAATTAGCACAAGTGGCAGCAATTTCTTCATGTGATACCTTGCCATCAAAGTTATAATCAACAGAGAATATTCCCTGTTTATAAAGCGAATCAATAGCTTTCTTTTGATGCTCTTGATACAGAGATTTTGCCATATCCAAAGAATTGTTATACTGTTGGACGACATTTTTAACTTTGGAATTGGAATCAAACATTGGATCTCTCAATATTTCTGTCATAGTAAAAACAAAAGATCTGGTACTAGGTCCAACATAATAAAAAAACAAATCAAATAGCTCTTGAGGTTCTACAACAGCATCTTGATTAGGCTCAAACGAATTCTTACTATTTGATAAGAGTTCTGAATCAGAACTATTGTTATTATTCATTACATCCATAAAATCATGAGTTGTCATATCGTGTTCGTTAGTAATAATGCTATCATTCGCATCCAGCAACTCCTTTTTATAGATTTCCAAAATATCCCATTTAAATTCAACAGCTCTACTTAAAGAACCAAGATTTACTGCCATCTTCTTCTCACATTCAACTAATTTTTTTAAAATTTGATACTCTCTTTCATTACCTGTAAGGTAACATTCAAATAAAGTTTCTTCAAGAGAACCATCCAATGATCTTAAATGAGTTTGCAGAGTTTTGAAAGTGTCTGCGGTCTTTTCTTTAGCCTTTTTAACAAGCTCAATTTCAACATCAATGTCTGTTTTGATTGAAGCATTTGTATCAATACTTTTCCTTTCACCAATAAAAGCGTCACAAAGCGTATCGACAGCTTCACCACAGTTTTGTTCAACGTCATTCAAAACTTTGATAAGTTTTGTTTTTGCTACCTGTCTCCAAATCAAAAAGCAGATTGCTACTGATATAACACAGCCAACTAAAATACATTGAATTGAACTCCTAATTTTACCCCAAGGTATTTGAACAGGTTCATTTGGTGACAGATTGGAGTAAATTTTCGAAGATTCCTTAATCAAACAGGAAATAATTAAAATAGCACAAAGAGAGCAGGATGTATTGAACGTTGGCTTTGAAATACGATGCTTGAAAAACGAAATAGTACCAAGAGAAACAGAACAAATAACTAATGTAATCAAGATTGCGATCGATTCGACACTAGGATCGATTTCGATCTCATGACCCAGCGGCTGGGGCAGTAGGAGTTTGTCATCATCGTAAATATCATCAGCCTTCAAGATTGCAGAAACAAATTTCATTGTTGAAACACTGACGGTGATACCAAATATTAGTGATATGGCAACAAACATCAAAGACTGAAACATAGAACCTATAGACCTTGATGAGTGGAAATAAACGACAACGGTACAGATGATATGCTTAGAATCTGTTGATCCCAACATATTAGAGATTGTCGGTGAATAGACAAACAATGAAGCTATGAAATATGTGAATGCTGCTTTTAGAATTGGGATCGTGAAAAGTGATTTCAGGTAGCTGATAATAAAGTTGTTTGATATCGGACTTTGTGCATTTAGGTGTAATTGAGTAAGCTGACGTGCAGGCGGTACAATGTCGTCTGTAATCCAGTCGGCGTACTCACGTTGCACTGTTTCACCTGTTGCTGCCACAATCACTCCGGTGGCCTTCCGATGTGGCGGTATTACAAAAGACGACTGTGATTTTGAGTGTGCTACCTTTTTGTGTGCTGGATGGTCATTTGCAGAGCTCTGCTTATTAGCAGACTCGAGATAAGAAACAGGTATCACTTCTTCGTCTGTATACGTCTTCAGAGACGCTCCAGAACCTAAATATGAACCCATGAAAAGATAGTACCCAATCTGTGACATGCTTAAACTTTTTTTCCTTCACTCATTAAATTTTCAAACGTCTATGTATCATAATTTAACTAGGCCTAAACGCAACTTTACTTTGACTAAACATAACCTTGACCATAGATATCCTGTTGAGATCGCAAAATTTAGTTTACTTCACTTTGATTAAAGTTGCCGCCTGCCCTTTTCATGGGCTCAGAGGCCAGCTTCCCTTTAATTTTTTTTACTATTAATTTGCTATCAAAATCAATCGTACTATATGTAACTTTAGTGGCAACCAAGAGTACACGTCCAAACAGCTTAGTGATATTCTTTTAACACGCTAGCTTGCTAATTGCTGAGCCAACTCATACTACCCTTACGTAAGCCTTTACGTAATCCACAGGGCCTATAACAAGAGCTAAAAATTTACTTCTCTTAGCTGACAATACCAGTTGCAACTATTGGTAGTTATGTCGTTACAAGAAGTTGCACCAGAGCCAGTGAAGGCGCCTCCCGGGGTGCCATTGAATCCCAAGAGACCATCTTACATTGTGCAGGCGATAAAAGTGCTTTCATTTGTGCAGAAGTGGTCAGTGGTGCCCTTCTCAGTGTTTGCTGGTTTGCATCTTCTTTCGGTGGTGGTGACACCAGCCATGCTAGGGATTGATGCAGGCAACGATCTCATTCTCGCTGGGAGGGAGCTTTACCAGAATGCGGAGGTGGAGTGGGGACTACTTGTGTCGACCGGTGTGCATGTCGTGAGCGGACTGGTCTTGAACGGACTTAGAAAGTACTACAACTACATCAAATATGGCACCAGCACGCCGTCTCGAAAAGACGCCATCAGAAAGTACAGCAATGACAAAAACGAAGTCGACGACATCAACGACGGCCTAGGCGGTCTCGGTGCCCTGCTGGGCCTCGGGCCACGGTCATCGCTTTCTTACCGTGTGCTGGGCATTTCACCGCTAGGCTTTTCAGGCTACGTCTTTCTTATGCTCTTAGCGGGACATGTGTATATGGAGCGGGTTGAACCGCTCATGGTGCATGGGGAAAGTGGGTTCGTGGACTTGGGGTACGTTGCAAAGGCTATACAGAATAAGGGTGCTATTGTGCCGGTGTCGCTTTTCATGCTTGTGGTCTCCGGCGTGTACCACATGTCTGCGGGGTGGAACAGAATTTTGTCTTTGTTCAGGAGACGTGATCGACTTCGTTCTTATGGAATTATTGGTGCGGCTAGTATACTGACAATAATAGCCTTATGGAGAATCAAGTGAAATGAACCAATGGACCTAATAGATGATAGATTTCAAATGCTTTTCGGTATTTTAATGTATGTTATTATCGTGTAGCTCAACTCCTATTGTACTTTAAATGTATATATGTTCTTATATTCCTATTGTGAATTTGTATTGGTGTTTTTTTTTCAAACTGTGTGGCTGGTGGACTAATGTTCAGTCGGTTAACATCGGTTAATCCAACTTCTTAACACTGTGAATGATGACTCAATGTGGCTGGTGCGGGTTTTGACTCATCTCGGAGTTCGGCATAATTGCCCCTAAAGTCATCGCCGCCGTGCCGTAGAAAGTCGTAGCCGTTATGCTTCAAAGCGGAGTCCAACTCCATTTCCCCAGTTGCTCCGTTAAACGCCTTCATATATAGAGCTGCTCTTATTATTATATATATATATATTCATAAACAAACAGTTTATAAGTAAGTGTTTGAATTTACATGTTATTATAATATAGCTTCGCAGAATCGCATTGTGTATAGTTATAACATACTTCAGATAACTTTTAAACAATCACGACACACACATTTTCAGTATTCAGTCAGCTAATATTTTAAGTGGCAAAATCATCGTTTATTACTATTATGACAGATATCGAGAGTTGTTTGAATAGGATATTCAACAAATATGCTAAGACGTACGACGACCTCTCGTATGATGGTAAGGCGCTCAAATCAAACGATTTCACGCTTTTGCTCAACTCAAAAGAGCTCAAAACAGAACATGTGCACTATCTCGCACAGGTATCATCGCTAGTGCCTCTAGACATCATGCATTTACTTTATGTGCTTGCAGACACAAACAACAAGGGCTACATTGACAAGTCCGATTTCATAAAGATCTCAAATGAGCTTCTCAACGCAGATGATTCAAACATCAACCTGGCATTGTTTAAAATATGTAAGTTTTACGAGACAAAGCTCGACAAGAGGGATCATTCAAACACTAATGAACCAATCAGCAAGGCTCATCTGGAAACTGTGCTAAAAAGCATTCATTCACTGGACTACCCACACTTCTCTAGAATTTTCAATTCTAAGAACACAAACGTGATCGATTTTGATGAGTTCGAAAGGATCCTCAACGAATTACCTATCCTCAGATTTAATGAAATGTTTACTCAGGTAACCAAATCAACTAATGCATCAACGTTGAACCCAAGCCAACTAGCTGCAATCACAAAATCTCTCTTTTATAATCATCTACCTTCTTCAATTGCAGATCAATTAGAAACTTTTGCAAAAATCAAATATGGTAACAACATTACTTATGATCAATCTTTGAGTTTGATCAGTTTATTGAGAAAATTACCCCAATTAAACCACTTAATATTTGAAAAGGTCAAGTTATCCACCCCAAATGATAACGAAATCACTATCAATAACCTTTATGACTACACATCGTCAATTAATAAAAATATTTCCAAAAACGATATTTCTTTGTTCTTAAGCTGGAACTGGTTAACTTTGCACACTTTAAATCAGAATCCAACTTTAGGTGCTGAAGATTTGTTAGCAATTTGTACTGATGATATGGTTATTGCTAAAAGTGCCGAATCGAACAGCAACTCCTTACCATTGTTTCAATCAATTTATTCTTTTTTATTAGGCTCTCTAGCAGGTGCAATTGGTGCCTTTGCTGTTTACCCCATCGATCTTGTTAAAACTAGAATGCAAAACCAAAAAACAGGTGGGCAAAATTTATATAAAGGTTACATTGATTGCTTCAAAAAGATTATCAGAACTGAAGGATTTCTAGGTCTCTATCCAGGTCTTTTACCACAAATGGTTGGAGTTGCTCCTGAAAAGGCAATTAAGTTGACTGTTAATGATATTGTTAGAAACTTTGGCTCAAAAAGATGTAAAGATGGGCAACTTGGTTTAGGTTGGGAAATTCTGGCTGGTTCTACTGCCGGTACCTGTCAAGTTGTTGTTACTAACCCACTTGAAATTACTAAAATTCGTATGCAGACTCAGGGCCAGTTGATCAAACAAGCTCTTGTTGATGGTAAAGTAATTGCAAACAAATCTGCTTTGACAATAGTTAATGAGTTAGGTTTTAAAGGTCTTTACCATGGTGCTGCTGCTTGTTTATTAAGAGATGTCCCATTCTCTTCAATTTACTTTCCTGCTTATGCAAATATTAAGAAATATGTTTTTGGTTTGGATCCTGCAAGGGCATCTGAAGGCAAGAGATCGCAACTAGAAGCTTGGGAACTTTTAATATCCGGGGCTCTTGCAGGAATGCCTGCCGCCTATTTTACAACTCCCTGTGATGTCATCAAAACTAGATTACAAGTTGAAACCATTAGTAACGAAATCCCTTATAACGGTATTCGTGATGCATTTACAAGAATTATCAAAGAAGAAGGAGTTTCTGCATTATTCAAAGGTGGTATTGCTAGAGTTTGCAGATCAAGTCCACAGTTTGGTTTCACCTTAGCTGCTTACGAATTTTTTCAAAGTGTCATCCCATTGAAATCATTTTATGATCCAGAATCTGAGTCAAATATGATGAAAAGGGGCTTCAAAATTAGGGCTGACTATAAAACTCCTGGAATTATTGAAAATGCAGAATTAGGTATGAGAGCAACATCAGAAAAATTTGTTAGTGCAAGTTTAGATCTAAACCCTTCAGTTATTTCAATGACCAATTACTATAATTCAATTGGAAAAGATAGATAAAGTTGACAACAGAAAAAGAATAAGAATAATTATCCAACAGCAAACACTTATATTAATGATGTAATGAATTAATGAATTAACGAATTAATGAATAATAGATATGCACAATTGCAAGTTAAGCATGACAACAAAAAATAAAGGAACCGAAGAATATGATACTCTAATTAAAAAAATGTATAAAACTGTTATTTTACCTTTATATGTACAACTAAAATATCTTAAAGTAGCAACACACACAAGAAACCAAGATTTTGCAAATCTATCATATAGATGAACAGAATAGGTTTAAATCAATAACATATTGTCCATTCTCAACAGCTTCGTTGAAACTTGGATTTCTAAATTTAAACATACCACTTTGCTTACAATTTTGAACCATAAAACATGCATGATAAAGCCTAAACAATGTTCTTTGATAAGTAAACTGATCCCTTATACGATTTCTTTCTGTCTGTTCCTGGGTATTTGGAAATTCTGAGACATACCAAGACGCTGGTATTTTGTCAATTTCCCATTTTTTAACTTTTTTTGTCTTACCAATGTCTTCATAATACTTCTTGAACTCGTTAAAATTAGTGTCATTGACTTCGTATTTGTAAAGCGCTGGAATTGTGTCATCTTCTAAGTTAAATTTGATGCTTGGAAATGGAGTTGTATATTTTGCCTCACAACTATCAAATTGCGTTGATTGAGTAATTATTAGACCTTTATCAGAATCAACACTTGTAGCTTGTGTCTCTTTGTTAAATAATCTATTGAAATTTTTAGTCGCTAGTTCTTTGAGATAAGCGAGCTGGTACTCATAGTATATTCTGGTGTTGACTGGTATTTGATCTAAGCTTTGACCATATGTCTTGTTAATTTTGTCATAACCAGAAACCATTTCAAAATCTTCTGGATACCAAGGCTTATTTGTTAGGGGGTTAATTGTCAAATTCAACTTACCATTAACTTCGTTTTTATTCATGCTGTTTTCTTGTTTTTCACATTTGTCCAGTGGTGTCTGCGTTATATTTTCTTGTGATTCTTCAACGTTGTCACTTTTAACTGGTTCCTGATTTATTAATAATTTTGTAGAAGTAAAGTCCAATAACCGCTTTTTCAATGGAGACCCGTAATTGCTTCCTGTAGGTGACATTGATCTTGCTCTCCTTGATTTCGATGGCGAGGGTTTGGCAGGAGGCGAGCTTTGTAGAGTTATTTGACTTTGATAATCTACATCAATCATAGGTTCTTCCGATTGATAATTTTGTTTTCTTTGTATTTGTGAATTATTAAAGAGTATTAAATTCTCTCTTTCCTGTGATAAGTCAGTAACTTCACTGAGTATGCTATTTATTCTGAAGTCTTCATCCACATCGTTATAATCAAGATCTTCTTGCATCGAATTCTTGAGTAACTCCTGTATCTTTGATTTTTTGCTTGCTACTGTTCTGCCAAGATTGTCATTTTGTACTGATTTGAAGTCCTCCAATTTAGTTCTCAGGATTTTGTTCCTGGCATTGAGAACACTAACAGTCTCTTTTAGATCGTTGATCAAAGTTTCACTATTCTCAAACTTAGTAGTAGCAAAAACTAACTCATCTTTTAGTTCCTTGTTTTCAGCTCTAAGCAGCTTTAATTCTTTTTTATGCTCTTCGAAATCCTTTAGTATATTCATTGGGTTTAGATCCTCATATATACCCGCTGCGTTATTGGTGTCTTCACTACTAATCTCTACCTTATCTCTCTTCTTCTTCAAGATCTCATAGAGATCTGTTTGTGTGTTCTCCTGTGAATTTATGGAGATTTTCTTTGATTCCTTGATTAAACCTAACGCTTTAGTCAAGCAATCTTCGATTTTTGTCATATTATCATTTCCCAACCCCTTCCTCGTCTTCAAAGGTCTTCTCCGTGTAGCTGCCGGTCTTCTAGCCATGTCACTACTCATACACCTCAAATCTATTCATAAAGAAATTATCTTAATTATTTACGCGTTTTGATTAAATATTAGTTATTTATGGTGATACACTATGCTCAGCATTGATCTGATAAACAAATTATATATAGGTACATCTTTTAAACTCCAACAGCTTGGCCAAACTTACGCCAATAGTCTGATTGGCCAAAAATTGTTTTGTTTTCAATTCGAATAGCGTTCATGGCAGATGCAGATTCGTGTTCTTCAGATTCGTGCCCCATTATCGTAAGCATGTCTAGCAATTCATAATCAATTGGACGTTCAAAAGTAGCAGCTTCAGGGATCAACTGATGATGCACTCTTGGATTAGCAATCACATTCACAATATCCTTACCGTAAATAAATGTTCTGACAATAGCCTGTAAAACAGCAGTGCAAATTCTAGAACCACCAGCAGCTCCAATAACCAATTCAAGTTCACCCTCCTTATTAACAACAATAGATTGTGCAGAGGAAGACAAAGGTCTCTTAAAGGGTTCAATGTAATTGAAGATTGAAGGGGCTAAACCAAAAGCATTTCTGGTTCCCGGTGTTGAAAAGTCATCCATCTCGTTATTTAGAATCACCCCTGTTTCTGGATCATGAAGACATGAACCAAAAAGAAGATTGATCGTAGAGGTAAGTGTGACAGCGTTACCCCATTTATCGACAACACTCAAAGAAGTTGTTCCATGAGGAATGTTAGGTTCGTACGCAGGCTCATATTCTCTCCAGTCTAGAGTCTGGTTACTTTTAATCTTGGAAAATGCTCTGTTGACGAATTCGTCGCTTAGGAAGTGATCGTACTTCTCCTGGTGCTCTACAATTGCGGTTTTGTTTTTGTTTGTGATGTTTATATCACCGAGATGGGAACGGACTGAAGCCATCCATTTCATGCTTTCAATTAATCTATGTGTTTCCAACGTACCGTAATCTGTAGTGGCGTTCTGATTGTCAAACTTATCAATAATTTTCAAAGCGGAGGCTAAGGCCAGGCCTGAGGATGTTCCATTTGGAGCAAAAACTGTGTGATTGTTTACTGTAAAGTTATCGATTTTAATTGCTTCTTGAACAACAGCTTTGTAAAATGAGAAATCGTTGGCAGTTAATATCCCACCCCATTCTTTTGCCTTGGAGGAAAGAGACTTTGCAATATTTCCTTTTGGATTGTAAAATGCGTCCACGCCAAACTTGGCTATCTTTTCCAATGTCCGACCAAGGCTTTCTCTCTTGACCAGGTCACCTGCTTTTGGCAAAGTACCATTTTCATTGTAAAGAAAATCCCAGTCGTCATTGAAAAAGGCAAATGTCTCATTCATCATGGATGCTGCAAATTCCAGTCTTATATCAACGTGCCACCCGTTTGTGGCAATTTCTGCAACTGGCATCACAAGCTGCTCCCAAGAAAGATTCTTCGAGCCCTGTATTTCATAAAGTTTCCACAAACCCATTAACTCGCCGGGTATGGCGACGGCAAGACCACCCATCTTGCTGGCCATAGGCTGACCCACAAACATGTCTCGGTGTGCCTTGGCAGGCGCCATTTCTCTTGCATCAATGCTGATGGCCTTGTCTTCGTTAAACTTCTTGGCAGTGATAAACGCACCACCACCAATACCACTCGAGAACATCGTGTCTACGGTACCAATACAGAGACACGTAGTTATAGCCGCATCTGCTGCGTTACCACCGAGTTTGAGTATCTTGGCACCCAGCTCTGAACAAAGTTTGACATCTGAAGCCACCATCCCAAGTTTTGACTCGGCCACAAGGTCCTGCTCGGGATCCCAGGTAGGATCCATTTTGAAGGGTATATGTGCTGGTTCCCTGCGCATGGGTGGCCATTGTCTTGTCTTTGGAGAGTACACTGAATGCGCCACAGTACCCACAAGCACTAGCAAAAGCACAATCAACCCTGCTTTTCTTAGTCTGTCTCTTAATTTATCTGGAACAAACATTTTGTATCAAAATTAGCACTGACTAACACTCTTTATCTTACAATAACACTATAAAGGTGCCAAACGTGGCATATATGTATTCTGGCCAAGATATACAAAGCGACGATAAGAGGGAAAAAATTTCCGCCTCTGTTTGGCGCCGTTTGAGATGAGATATTTCTTCTTTGAGACCAGATAAGATCTTGACAAAGGTGTATTCACGTGGATCACAGCGGACTCTGTGCAGTCGGGGTATGGTATCGGGTAGTTCTACGTACGCTTTTTAAACGTTGTACTTGTGACTTGTCAAATTACCACTGCACATTCCAAGCAGATCTAAGTTTACGAGTCGGAGATCAGAGAGCAAGATCTTCAAATACTGTTGAATACTTAAGATATCAATGGTTGAGAGTAGTATGTTTTGTAACATTTAAATGTGTAATTTTTAGGTTTTTGCCAAGCTTTTGTTTTCATTCTACCAGAAAGGTACAATAGAAACTCCGTAAGCGTTTAGTCGTTTATCAAAATACGGCTGAGTCCAAAAGAGGAAGCCGGTGCTGGTTAAGGAAACAATTGTTACACGTGTTCTTTTGATCGTATTCACACGTCATTCAACTACAGTCTAGATAAGAACATCAGGCTATATGTTATTTACCGTGTCGGCAGTAATTTAGTTCACACTCACTAAACATTAGCAATCATTCTGTCACCGGTATTTGTATTGCGCTTTATTCAATTGCAAGGCCACGTGAAATTCCATTATTATAATCTCTTCTTATTAATATCAAATATCTATAGAATAGAATCTAGAAAATCATCCTGTAAGTTCAGCTTGACGCTTTTATGCTCTGCTGTTGTAGGTACCTTTACAGTCTTACCAGATCTCTTGTTGACCCCTGACAAAAAAGAATCCAAGTCAAAGGCTGTTTGCGTTGGCTCATGCGTTTCCGTATTGGTGTTTCTGAGATCTACACCTAAAAGGTCCTCAACGAGATCATCTAGATCCATATTTTGATTAATTAGCGACGACTTTAGCTGACTGTCTACTAGCTTCCCGTAATTATCAGATTCTTTTGATGTATCGACATTGTATATCTGACCCTTTGTCGGTTTATGCTTGTCAATGACTTTTTTCATTGCTTCCACCTTCTTCTTGTGCTCTATGATCTTTTGTAGACGCAAAAACTTCTCTTTCTCCTCCGGTGAAAAGGTCCGTGATTCTGCCTGTTTAATATTTTCGTCGTCGCTTAGATCACTGGAGTCATTACTCTGTGAGTCGAACTTCAGCTTAATTAATTCTTCATCTTTAATCTTTTTTAAAGATTTCATACCTTTATTTGCACCGACATCAATGTTAAATGTACTATCGTTTTTCTGAATTTTGTCCTTTACAATGTTCAGGTAATGTTCGTTTTCCTCCATTTCTAATCTCTTTTGATTTTCTAGTTTTTCAACATATTCAGGATCACGAAGCAATTCAGGATCCATTTCAGGATCTAAAAACCGCCATGAATTACCAATCTGTTCCTGTTCCTTCTGCAGTTGGTCATCATCTGTACTATTATTTGCCTCCTCATCAAAATCACCATCTATTTCTTGCTTTTCTATCGCCTCTTCATCTTTTGGTTTATTATCCTTATCCAAATTGTGCTTCCTTTGGTACGCCTTTTTTGATTTATACTTCCATTTGTCGTTGTGCAGCACCATTTTCTAAACTTAAAGTGCTATTCAAGCAAAATAGATAGAGTGGAAGATTTTTCTTTTGAGATAAGCTCATGTAATTGAATTGACAATAGGAAACAGTTAAACATTACTTTGAAATAGATTTATATATACCAGATTATAAAAGTTTTAAATTGGCTATCAACATGCTAGTTGATTGCATAAGCACTAGAAAAAAATTAAAGATTCAATTAAGGGATTTGTGGTTCATTCAAACCTCAGTTTCAGTAAAAGTGATGACTTGACCACCTTTCGAAGTGACAGCTTCAATAACATCGTCCTCCTCTTCTTTGTTGGAAATGACCTGCCCGTCCAAATTAGATTTAGGACCTTTATAGACTTTGTGCGCATATATGTAGAACCAAGCAATTGCCAAAAACATACTTCCCCAGTATACAACAACAGTCCAGTTCATAACATCTAAAGTGTTGTTGGCACCTCTATATTGTGGGAAGCATAAAATTGGAATCATCAGGGTGGTATAAGAAACGGCTAACCAACCAGAAGGTTGGGCCCATTTACCCAGATTCCATGGTCCTGGCTTGAAAGTGTTTTTTGCGTATGTAATTCTTAGTAAAGTTGGTATGGTGAAGGAAATAAAAGAACCAATAGCACCAACGGAGAATATTGCATCAATAGCAACACCACCAAACATCAAACACAATAGCAAGCATCCAATAAAGCAATTGGCCCAAACAGCATTGACTGGAGTGTCAGTATGCTTGTTAACAATCGCCCAGTATCTTGACAATGGAAAACAGTTATCTCTTGAGTATGAAAACAAAACTCTGGATGCCGTAATCATACAAGCAAAGGTCATTGAAAATGCTAAAACAATAGCAAATGCAGATAAAGCCATGGCGGAATTTCTGTTCAATATTTGGTTTAAATATGCGATATAAGGTTGACCAGAGGCGTCGTTGACAGCTGATTCGATATCAACAATAGTGTAAGCCATTGCTAATTGGTAAACAAATCCTAAACCTCCACCGATACAAGCGGTCATGACGATTGCTCTTGGGGTTGCAACCTGAGCATTGGAACATTCTTCTGCTAAATGGAAAGGCGCATCGAACCCAGACATGGTCCATATAACGGCCATGAAGGACAATAAGATACAGATACCATTTGGCCAGTCTGTTTGGTTATCAATTCTCCACGCAAAGTTGTTTGTGTTGAACTTTGGCAAACCTTGCTCTATTCTATTGTTACCAGCTAAAATGATGACAAAGGAGATGAACATAAATATCAGACCCAAAACAGTCGAAAGTGTGTTGACTTGGGCAAGCCATTTGGTTGGCATGGATGCAATAACCGCTGCCGCCGCTAGTAAACCGATACTCAATAAAAACACTTGCCAAGTTTCAGCAGTGTAAGTTTCGTCAACAATCTGCTTACAGGTCAGGATCATAGAGGCAGCAGAGTATGCAACAGAAGGAGCAGCGGTAACATTAACAAAGTAGTTGGACCATCCAACAATCCACGATAGGATGGCCTTGTATTTTGGTGGAGCAAGCATCGCAGTGGCATAGTACAAACCACCAGAAGTTGGGAACGCTGACGATATCTCAGCCATAGAGAAAGCAACACCAAGGACACCCGTCATACCGACGATGTATCCCCATGTTAGACCTGCGTTACCGGCGTAGGCCAGTGAGTACCACAAAGTGGAGGCAATTGACGGTAAGAGTCCCAAAACCGAGAAGGAGACACCAAATGTGGTGAATAGAGAGAACTCTCTTTTGAACTGTTGCTGGTACCCCAATGCAAGGATAACCGCTTCATCGTGGTCAACTGCGTGGTCCACATAGATCTTTTCGTTGTTTCCCGAAAGCACTGAGGTGATGTTCATATCATCCACCGGGATGATCGTGGTCTGTGGGTTTAAGTCGTGCATGGTACTACTTTAGCGATTCAGAGATACATATAATATAAGCAGGTGCCGGAGCTGTCTCCATTTATATATCGGTGCAACCGAAGCCATCATTTACTCTTGACATGATCGAAGAGATAGCTCAAACGACAACAATAAGGGTCTGTGAATCGATATGCCTATTTTGTACACTACATTAGATAAAGATAAAAGAAAAGCTTTGGCATTATTCAAAAGCCGTGCAACACACAAACTGCATACCATAGAATGCAAAAAATTGTTGGAATGGCATAGGATAGAAGCAAAGGCACTAGAACGGTATTAAATGCCAGTCTCCCAGCCATTAAGACCACAAAGTCATCAAGAAGTTCAAACAGCTATATGTCCCCATAACAGTTATCGATTACTTTGGCGGACCGCTAAGAGGTACCACAGTGTCGACCTTCCTAAACGGGAAGCACGGCTCATCTTACAGCAACAAAACCGGCGTCGCGCGCAACGCAGCAACATTTTATGTGTCGCGACGCACGACGTGGAAACATGTTGTATCACGTGACATTGCGCCACACTTGGAAATGTCAACATGGGAAATAAATAAAAAAATAGAGAAATGGGTTCGCAATTACTCTAGTGTCTGATTTCATTGGAAGAGAACGCCATAGTTTGAGTGTTTGGGGAATTTTGTTAGTTCACGCCACCATTTGTAGTCTAGTTGGCAGTTTATAAAACAAGGGAAGTCCCATATCGCAGTGATAAGCAAAAGACAATAATAAGAAGATGATAGTAAGAACAATCGCTAGCGTTCGTAAAGCACTCACCATCAAGATGTCAAGTGCAGCAATCATGTTCACACAACCTCCACACATTTACTACAGGTCTATGCACAGCATATACAAGCGTCCACAGATGTCAAGCGTGTTGAAAAACGTCCGGTTCACTCATATTACGACCAACACAGACGGCACCGAGGTGCCAGCGGACGTGCTGAATATGAGTGACAACGACTACTACGAGCACTCGACGGCGGCGTTTGAGATCATCAACGACGAGCTGGACGCCTTTTTTGAAGACAAGCGCATCATGGAGGCCGAGGTAGACGAGGACGCTGGCGTGATGCACATCAACGTCAGCGAGGGCACCTACGTTATCAACAAGCAGCCACCAACAAAGCAAATCTGGCTCAGCTCGCCTGTCAGCGGGCCTAAAAGATTCGACTTCCACAACGGCTCCTGGGTGTCCCTCAGAGAGAACATCAAGTTGTCGGACCTTTTGAAAGACGAAATAACCCGAATGTACGGCGACTTTGAATGGAGATCAAGCTTTTGACTCTCTTACTTTTACCCTTTGCATTCTTTACATAACACTTTATATCGCCGATTTTAATGATTTACTAATACACTATTACACGGAATGTTACAGGGGAGGTTTTGACTTGATTATTCATGTAGAAGGTAGGACAACCAAGCGGGATCCTTGACGTGAATAGTAGTAGGTCTCATGTTGGATAGTGCAAAGTGGAAAGTAGGTCAGAGTTAACATAACTATCACTTACTTTCGCAGCGTGTAGACAACATTTGAGACAGAGTTTGCCTTGTATGTGACTAAAAAGCAGAAATGTTGAAGCACCATTATTATTTGGACTTGAACCTGGTAAAAAAAACCTGGTTTTGAGCAATATCTGAACGAAACTTTGTAGAAGCTGTGAACACAATGTGAACTGCTAAAGTGATGCCTTTTTAAAAGCTAGTGAGATATTTAGCTTTTTGAAATCAAAATGTAATACTTGAAACCCATACAAAAATACTCATTCATCTTAATATGTATTCTCACCTTTATTGCATCTTCGAATTGACAAACCTGTCTATTGTACTGTTACATTGAATCCAGATTAACCTTTCAGTGCTCTTTATAAATGCATCAAGCTGTAATTGAAGCGTCTTTTTTATTGTGTGGTTTGAAAATGGTGCAAGCAACTCAAGTAGTTCTACATTTATGAACTGGAATGGGTTCGCCATTCGCAGAACACGCGTTGGACGACGACCGTTGATTACCCACAGAGGTAATTATGTTGTACCGTATGCAGGCCACGAATAAATCTGGTAGTGTCTAGCCTTGGTTCTTGGAGTCACCACTCAAGACATCTGAAAACATGCCCTTTATTAGCGGCACGACACTTACTATACCCAAACCAGCTAATTAAGCGTAGTATGCCTCTGTGTGACGCCTGCTTTCACGTAGTTTTTACTGTTTTGCCCCAAAAGCAAATTGCAGACACGTAGATTGCAGTGTCTTTATTCTTGTTTATAAGCTCTGACCACAGATCCCGCTGGTCATTGCTAGTTAAATCACATTCTAACGCATGCTTTTCTCAAAAGGTCAACGGATGAGACGACGGCGCTCACCACGCCAATGATACTTGAACCCAGAAGGAACGCTTGACATAAAATAGAGGTAGAGATACTGAAAACCTGAGCACCAATATATATGAGTAATAATATGTCTTGTGGGTGTCTAATACAATCAGTGACACAAGGGAAAACGAACAGGCAAATGTCGTAACACAAAGTGAGCAATAGACCATTTTAGCGTTGTATATTAACGCAAAACAGTGAGCTTTGAAATAATAGCAAGTTAACAACTGCTTGGAGTGACAGCAAGAACTATGCTCTACTACGTCTGCATTCCTGGGGTGCTTTATTTAAGCAGATGAATGTGATTGGTGTTGTTTTTACTCAACTCTCCTAAAAATTGAGCCTTTATGGCTAGAATACTGTAGCACTAGCTGTAAACGCAATTGATTTCATGAGCTTTCACTGGAGGTTACTTATAATATTCACTTTTAGCTTGAGGTTGGTACCCGCTATGGTCACTATTTTGGTAGAGCAATACGGTAATGCAGGTCCTGTAGTGGTTTAGTGTTCCTGATACCACTGTTTTATGTTATGATGATAACGCAGTTCTTTATCACGCTATGTTACCACTGTTTTAAAACTGTAGTTTTTATAAATGGTCTCTGTCTTAATTCAATAATGCTAAACCCCTGTGGAAGTTACGGTGTTGATCTAATTTTCAAACACTGCCTCTTTCTATTCTCAACATGCAACTGTAGTACACTTATTTATATTTATTCGTATAAACCGAGAAATACCTTTATTCAATGATATTTTGTATTTAAGCTCCCGATCACTTTGGAAACTAAATAAAGCTACCTTCCATTCAAACAGAAAAAATACTCTAATAATTACGCATTAAACAAGCACGCATTTATTACTCGATGTTCCAACCCAGTCGTTCTTTAAACCATTCAATATTTAGTTAATTGTTTTAGTTGGTCAAAATTCATGCTCAGCAAGTTGCACATCAACAATATTCCAATTTATGAGAACTTGGCACATTCCAAACTTTCCAACCTTTTTAGAGTTGATACATTACCCTATCAAGCATATTCCAAGACCACTGGACCTCCAAGCATCCGTTAATTGATTGGCTGCAACTATACTTCTGTCATGGTGTGGTGATGTTTGCCCTAGTGGAGAAAAAAATGTCGTCAAATAGAAAAACTCGCAATGCTAATGGTTTCATTATATAAAGTTGGCAAGAAGGACAGAATGATAGGCAGACTAGCATTGAGAAGGAGTGTTGGTAGCCAAGTGAGGCTCTTTTCACAAAGCAGAAGAGCTTTGGGTGTTGATATTGCAGCAGAGGAAAAGTGCAGAGAGTTGCTTGACAGTTTGAAGCCACTAGAAAAGCTTTTCGATAACCATAGCACACCAAGTGAGGAAAAGCTGAAGACCATTGCCTACCTAAATACATACTCGGACAAGAGACATTTGTCGTTATGGGAGCAGTTGGTGTCGTTCCCAAAAGAGCACGAAGACCTGTATTTGGAAAACGACGCTGATTTGTACAAGTTGAAGGCCAGTTCAGGGTTGATCATCGACAAGATCCCATACGAAGACACGGCCACCGGTGAGATCAAGTGGAAGGTAGTAAGGGATGACGACAAGAGAGAAGGATGGGAGACCATTGCACATGTGCTGTTTGTGCCAGCATTTGTGTTCCTCGCTGCTGCCATCTTCTTCAGAGAGGACATGGACGTTACGGAGTGGGCCAAGAGAGAGCTTCTTTACAGAATTAGGGAGCAGGCCAGCACCGAGTCAAACTCAGAGGTTCTCAAGGCCTTTGATGCCGCCGGTGGAGATCCAAGAAACGTTGAATTTGACTTGGCCAAGTTCGATAAAAACGACGAATCCGTCATTGAACGTATCCTCAGTGGCGAATATGACAAACTAGCAAAGTTGCAATCAAAGAGACAAGGATAATTAATCGATCAGTTGATTAAATTGATTGATCGAGTGATTGATATTTTTTTTTTCCATATAACATTATTTATTAAACTATATAACTTATATACATTCAAACAAATTCTACAGATAGTTCACCCGTAATTGCAGCTTAAAGTCACATTTTTAAGTTAGTGGGAAGCGCTAATAAATCAATCATTTGTGAATCACTATTAATTATTCACATTAAATTTTTGCTTCGTTTTGTTCACATTTTTTTAACACATCACTTAAATTACTCTTTTATCAAGCTACTAGATACATTATAAACACAGCTCTATATCACCCAATGGATCCATTCCCAGACTCTTCAATTAAGGCCACAACACCTAGTGTAACAATAACGCCGGATGAGACGTTGAACACGCTTTCGCCAATAAATAGCCAGCAGAGGTCACGTTCAGGCTCTTTAACACACCGCCGTCGCCGTTCCTCTTCGATAATTTCCAAAGTGGAGCCGGAGACGTTTGAAACAAAGCAGGACCAAGACGTCCAGGATAACCTGAATGCCAATTGGGTACATTTCAAGGGTGCGTGGGTGGTTCACATTGTTATTATCATACTTTTAAAAGGTCTCTTTGACATAGTTTTGTCGTCGAATGAAATGGCATGGACACTAACAAACGTTACATATGTTGTGGGTTCGTATTTGATGTTCCATCAAGTTAAGGGTACGCCTTTTGATTTTAACAACGGTGCCTTCGACAACTTAAACATGTGGGAGCAGATTGACAACGGCGCACAGTTTACACCAGTGAAGAAATTCCTCTTGGCTGTCCCAATTGGCTTGTTTTTGATATCTACGCACTACTCTAACTACGATCTAACGCTTTTTGTCGTTAATTTGGTAGCGTGTTTGATTGTTGTCATTCCAAAGTTGCCTTACTCGCACAGGGTCAGAGTTAATATCCCTTATTTGTCAGAACAGTCCTAATATACTCCTTAGTTACTCTTTTTTTACTTTATACTACTATGTCTATCAGTATTTCATTTTAAAAAGAATATTCCTAAATCAAAATCTCACTTATTTTGATTATAAGCCACCACAATTAACATCTACCGATTAACAAATTACATTTGAGTCTACTAAGCGCAACTCTACCTACAAGATTACACACTATTCCATCCACTCCAATACCCTTTTTTTAACTTAAAACCCTTATAAAGCTCTAAGTGAAAAAATTTTAAAAAAATTTTCTTCACCTCTAAAGAAAACTTCTCTTTTTATATATATTAATATATCAAAAGGTATCAAGTGAATATTGGTAGTTTAAGATGGCCACAGGGAAAACTGAAAAATCACGTCGTGAACGTCAGGGCGATTTACGTGATGGCAACCTCAGAGTCAAAGGTGAAAACTTTTACAGAGATGCCAAAAAGGTGAAGCACTTGAACATGTACAAGTCTGGTAAGGCAATCAGAGATACCAAAGGTGAGATTGTTAAGGCGGCTTACCTTCAGGGATCAGATATCCCTGATGCCAGAGTCGATCCAAACAGAAAATGGTTTGGTAACTCAAGAGTCATTGCACAGGATGCATTGTCACATTTTAGAGACGCTATGAAGGAAACCAAGAACGACACATATTCTGTTTTGCTTAAGAGAAACAAGTTGCCAATGTCCTTGTTAGATGAAAAGGATACAACAGAATCTCCTCAAGCGAAAATTTTGGAAACAGAGTCATACTCAAATACCTTTGGACCAAAAGCTCAGAGGAAAAAGCCAAATCTTACCGTGTCAAATTTGGAAGAATTGATTAGTGCAACAAATAAAGACCAAGGCGATTATGAGGATAAGCAAACATTAAAACCTGTCATGGGTCTCATGGGTGGTGACAACTACGACGACTTTACAAACGAAGCAAAGGAGTATATTTTTTCGAAGGGTCAATCCAAACGTATTTGGAACGAACTTTACAAGGTTATCGATTCAAGTGACGTTGTTATTCATGTTTTGGATGCAAGGGATCCTCTCGGTACAAGGTGTAAATCAATTGAAGATTATATCAAAAAGGAGTGTCCACATAAACATTTAATCTATGTGCTAAACAAATGTGATTTAGTTCCAACATGGGTTGCAGTATGTTATTTCATTTTATTTTTGAATTGTCATTATCACCATATTAGAATTACCAAGAATTTTGTCAGGATGTTATCTTCTTTTATTTTAAAAGTTTCAATAGATTCTATCTGTTACATTCTTGGAATAATAATATCATATCGCCCAGTGGATCTTTTTTTTTAGTTATCGTTTTGATAATTATGGATTAGGATTCACGATAGTGTAAATACTTCGTTTTGAAGGTTTATGCGAACCCCCCTTCCTTTGTTCTAAAGGAAGTCCTAGATATGATAAAAGGATCTTATGAGTTGATGGTTGAACTTAATACCTTGATCATCGTAGTAAAGAACCATACATTTAAAATATAACGATAATAATGATAATTTTTCTTTTTTCAAGTTTGAATCATTTTACTAACATTACATTTTATTTTAACAGGCTGCATGGGTTAAGCATTTGTCAAATAGCTATCCAACATTAGCATTTCATGCTTCCATTACCAATTCATTTGGTAAGGGTTCTTTAATCCAGTTGTTGAGACAGTTTTCTGTTCTTCACCAAGATCGTCAACAGATTTCTGTTGGTTTTATCGGTTATCCAAACACTGGTAAATCAAGTATCATTAATACTCTTAGAAAAAAGAAGGTGTGTCAAGTTGCACCAATCCCAGGTGAAACCAAGGTTTGGCAATACATTACTTTGATGAAGAGAATCTTTTTGATTGATTGTCCAGGTGTGGTTCCACCAAGCTCTCATGCAACGGAAGCTGAAATTTTATTTAGAGGTGTTGTCAGAATCGAACATGTGTCCCATCCTGAACAGTACATACCTGAACTTTTAGCAAAATGCCAAGCAAAGCATTTAGAGAGGACCTACCAAATTAAGGGTTGGAAAGACAGCGAAGATTTCATTGAAATGTTAGCTAGAAAAACTGGTAAGTTGATAAAGGGTGGTGAGCCTGATGAGGCTGGTGTCGCAAGACAAGTTTTACAGGATTTCAACAGAGGTAAGATTCCATGGTTCGTACCACCACCGGAAGACTTAGTTGAAAGAAAGGGTGACGACAAGAAGGCTGGATATAAAAGAGCGAGAGAGGAGAGAGAGAAGAAAAGAGCTGAAGAAGAGGAGGAGGAGGAGGATGATTTAGAAGGAGAAAAAGAAGAAGAAGAAGAAAAAGGGAATGATGTTAAGAGAACTAAATTTTAAACTGGTTCTATAAATCAAAAAGTCAAAAGGTCATAAAAAAATAAAAAAATCCTCTCTTTACTAAACAACAATCATTTTCTTGAGTTTATCTTTTACTACTATTCTGTTATTATTGTATACCTTTGTCCGTACATAATTATTTTGGCGTTTATCACAACTTTCAGTTTAATTTGGGAACTTTTCGTCTTTTGTTTGTCAAAAAAATTTTCGAGCTTCTTCAACAACTTTTTTATCAGTATAAAACAAATATGAACGATATTAGAGACGTTTGGGCGTTTAATTTTGAGGAAGAGATGTCACTGATGTGTTCTTTAAGTTCACGATATTCGACGGTATGCATTTCCACAGAGTTCGGTGGTGTTATAGCCCGACCATTGGGATCGTTCAGATCAACATTAGACTATCATTACCAGACGATGAGAGCAAACACGGGACTCGTGAGCCCTATTCAGATAGGCATCACGTTGAGTGACGCCAAAGGACAGAGACCAGAGGTGGGGTTTACATGGCAGTTCAATTTAAAATTTAACCCAAACGAACAGATGCACCAGCCTGACACAATCGAGGCCTTGGCGAAGACAGGCGTCAATTTCATGCGAATGGTACAGGAGGGAATTGATTTAGAAGTATTCAGTGCCTCTTTGATTGACTCTGGTTTCATTCTATCACCAAACCTCAACACAATCTGGGTTTCTCAGCATTCAGGTTACGATCTTGGAATTATCTTGAATCTAGTCAATGGCGGCCTCCCTCCACAACAAAACGAATTCGACGATTTGTTCAAAAAAGTGTTTACGAATGTTTACGACACTAAACTGATTGTTTCACAGCTAGGCATTAATATCAACTCGTTGTTCTTAAATAACAACAGTAACAGCAATGGTCAGGCAGGCTCCCAGTCACAATTGTGTTACATGACGCTCTTGAAACTTGAATCTCTCAATATAGACCTCAAGCCCTTTTCGAATCTTATCTTTGGATTCCATTAAATGTAGTAGCTACGTATTTATATATTCATTTAGATACAATTTCTGTATAGTACTAATAGAAAATTTGATATTTTTTCATGTTTGTGGAAGAGAAAAATTCCGATGTTGAAGAAGAACGTTTTTGTTTAGCAATAGGCAGGTCTAAGAGTTGAAATACTGCTTCATTGATGGCTTTAGATATTGCAGAGGTTCGGTATTATTACCTTGCAAGGTCTCAAGGGCTGATGTCGGGTCTCTATAAGGAGAATGCCGTCATCAAGGCACCTGGAGGTGCTGATTCGCCATATTTTGACAAAATAGTAATCAATAAGGTAATCAAAGACGACAACAACAGCAATAAGGTTATCATTATAGGGGAAATGGCCTTCGGTAATGCGGTTAGAAGATTTTTGCACCTATTGACGTTTGACTTGATCAACAAGTCATTTATCACACGACTACAAATATCAAAAGACATTTTCCAATGGACTGATAAATTGGATGTATCGAGTTCCACAGCAAAGACAGGAACGAATAACAGTAGCACTAACAATAATAATAATAACGGTCATAACAATAGCAGCAATAATAATAGTAATAATAACGGTAATTTCACGAATAGCAATAATAGTAATATCCAAGCAGATATGCAGACGAAACAACAGTCGAATAAAAAGAACAGCAATAAAAAACAGATCATTAAAAAGAAACCAAGGAAGCAAAAGCAAAGCTAGAATTAAAGGCTATTCCTTTCTGATTTTTTATATATCAAAACACACTTATAGGTGTCAGTGTATATTTATATATACTATACTATTAACCTCAACCAAGAATTAAATCCAAAACTCTTTGCTGAGTTTCGTCGTCATCTGCTCTGACACTTTTCAATCCAAGCTTATTCAAAGCTTCCACGATCTTGTCAATTGGAAACCCCATGTCTTTAAACAAAGTGACACTTTGCTCCTCAATACCGTATTGTTCCCATGGTTTTTCGTTTGACTTGGCATACTGAAACTCATGCACGGTGTTACTTGCTGGTGCCTTGTAGTTGGCATTTGGTGCATAGATTCTAGTCCAGTTTGCCGCTGTAATTGCAAACTGATGTGGATCTTCCATAAACACCTTAGCAACTTGTGCGTCCTGAGGATCACTTGGCTCTGGGCATTGCAACAGTGATTGGAGCGAAATCAACGTTGACTTCAACGTTAAAATTGGCGTCCAGGCGTCCTTCAAGATATCAAGACAAATGGCTCCTGTTTGTGATGAGATGTTTGGATGATACACCCTTGTGTCGAATTTCATGATCGGTGGCTTGAAGGGATACTCCATTGGCACATTGATATCCACCTCAAATAAACCGCCCTCGTATGGTGTCCCCGGTGGACCAACAAAAGTACCCTTTAAGTGTGATAGATCGCTACCATCAGCTAATTCGAGTCCTACTCCACTTGTGATGTCCGATTTCACGTCTTCTAACTCCTTACTGATTCTCTTAGATCTACTCATCGTACCGCTACTATACTGTTATTAGTTACTGGTGTTGAGCTAGTTATAAACCCCCTTTGATCTTTACAAATAGTAGTGAAAAACAGGTAGTGCTGATGAAGTTCATTTTTTTCCACCTTATGCTTGACAAGTTGATAATACGATATTTATATAGTAAAATATAAGATTTTTAAAGGTAGCCATCAAATAGAAAACCTAGCTTCTTCAAATAGACGTCCTTCTGTCTTCTAAGTGATCCATAAATTCATGTGATTCTCTTCTACGTGTTAATAATTGTTTGATAACAAATATCACCATAAATAAAACACTCAACCCCCCAACAATCAAATAGCAAACACCGAGTCCATAATGATCACCGCCAAATATGGAGGACGTTGATAGGACAATTGACTTAGTACCCCCAAAATCAGTAACGGGATAATTCATGCCAACTGTCATGGTATAGGTTCCTGGTGCAACATCTTTGCCCTTGTACACACCATATAGTTTCATGAAAGACGGTAACGCGGCAGTCTTCATCCAGTTCATAAACCTTTCGTCTTCTGAAATTGCCTTCAATGATTCTTCGGTGTACCCATTGGGATACCTGTCAATCCAATTTAACGGAGGAACAACTTGGTCAATGGAGTACTGACTTGGCTGATAAAGTTTCAAGTCACTTGACCATGCAATACCCTGATCACTAAAAGCATATCTATTGGAATCGCCTTCTAGTCCCCCAATTGTATCATTAAACATGGAATTTGCAACTAGTCCACATGGATACACGATTTTACCGTCCCTAATCTTCATTGGATCACACTTGGAACTTAATGAATCTGCATCAATCGCTTCCCCCTTCAATTGTTGCCAGTCATAGCTCTCAACATACTTCCTATGGTTTTGATAAAAATTGGTAAGCTTGTAATACAGATAAAAATTCTCCTTGATATTAACTGGTATATCAAGTTTCAATGTACATTCTCCGTTGGAATACTTCCACTGGTTGTCCTTACTAGACTTCCCTTTGAAATGGCTTTTAATGTTACTCTTTGGTATTGTAGTATAGTCCTGTCCAACTTCAGCACAGTTGCTGTAATTGACCTCTATCAACTGAACATTGTTGACCGTTATCAAAAATGCTAATCCAAGCGGTATAAATATCACAGCACTAACTAAAAGCAACGGCAAAACCACTTTGCTTGTCATTATTGGCTGCCATGACTTCAATCTCTGCTGTCTGAATGCCGTATTCGGTGGTCTTCTTGATTTCATTTTCTTCTCCACACGTGTTCTCACTCCGTTCTCTCTTTCCTCATCCTCCAATTCACTATGATTTCTTCTTATATTTCGAACCCTTCTTTTCAACCCTTCAAACATCACTTGCTATCAACTCTAATCTCCAGCTATAGAAGAAAGTGGCTTTTCCAAAAACTCACTAAAAAAATTTATCAACTAAAATTCAAATATATATATATATATATGTTATAATAAATTTACACTAAAGAAACTATATTAAATGTGTTTCGTTAAACTTGCAACGAGTCGCTTCAGTTCTTCGTTGCTGCTGATGGCCTCGACGTCTTCTAGCACGTTATGCTCTCTTAGTATATTCATGAATGTAAAAACTACACCCCATGGATGCGGGCGGCAGCAAACTAGTCTCTCAAGCAAGACTCTAAGAATCAAGTTTTTGATTTCAACATCATCTGTATTGAATAGGTGAAGCATTAATTCAATGCACCATTTTGTATGTGCATTCGGGTACCTTAACTGGTTAACAATTGCACTAATGACATGATACTTGATTTCAACACCTTCACTATCCTTCAACAATGAGGTGAGCAAATTGAATTCACCGCTTTTTACATTAAGTTCACTAAAGTTGCTGATATTCATTATTGTGTACAACACAAGGGAATTCAAGACATTCAAATCATAATGACAATCTTTGTCGCCATTATCAACCTCTAAACCTGAAATTATTTGTCTTAATAAAGATAATGAAGGAATCCTTAAATAATTATCGATGATCTTCCTCAGTTTGCTTAATTGGTTGCTTGGATCATTGATTATGATTGGAAGTTCATTGATGAATTCAACTTCTTCAATGTTGAGATCTCTTTTGAATGGATCTTTTTCGATAACCTCTACAGGTTTACCACATAAAATTATGTTTCTCAACTGAACAAATTTCGGTGACAAAACTCCAACTAGTGAACTACTGACTTCACTCAAGAAGTCTGGGTAATCATGTAATAAAACTAAAAAGATTTTCATTGTTCCTTTGTGGATAACTGTAATGAACTCTGGAACCGTATCTTCGTTCACGTAACCACTTTGAAATCTTAATAGAGTAACCAACAAAGAATTAAACTTCGCTAAACAGTTAACTTTATCTGTTTCAATGTCTAAAATCACGGGCATAAACATTCTATGTGAAATCAAACAAATCCATGCAAAAGTAAATCCTGGATATGCCGACGGTTGTAAACATAAGAACAATTCACTCAATGTTTGATAAAACTGAACATGGAATAATTCCAACTTGTTGAATTCTTCAGCGTCAGCCTCACAATTAATGAACTCCTTATAGTTTTCCTCTCTAATTAAGCACCACTCACTTAACAAAGTTGAAAAAAATCTGAAGTAAGGTCTCTCGTTAAAGTTTCCCTTGCCAAGTTCATGATCATTTGAGAAAGCTAACAAGAATGTTGTTAAAATTTTATTTAGTAACTCAACTCTAAATTTATTGTCATCACTTTCATCATTTTGAATAATTAATAAATTAATTATCAAAGACGCAATTGAATCAATCGTGGTGTATTTGTCAATCTCACATCTTTTAGATGAATCAACTTCTTTAATGAAGGAAACAACGGCCATTTCAAAGGAGGTGATAAAAAATGTAACAAATGTCTCATTCTTTTCCAATGTTCCATTATCAATAAGTTGGTTCAAGAAAACAATTTTCATTTCATGATCGTTTAATTTGTATAGCTTAACCCACTCAGCAAAAATATATGCAAAATAATCACTTAGATTATTAGATTCTAAGGAAATGTTCAAAATCAACTTATCGTCGATGTTAAGTTCTTTTTCGTCCAAGGAGCCCATCAATTTGCATACACATTCCATGTTTTTAATATCATCTTCGCTGTCTTCAAACGCCTTGATAACATTTAAAAAATCACTTCTCAATGCGATTGGTTGCTCATTGAATACTAATAAATTAATAAGTTCACAAATAAATTCAATTGCTTTAGTATCCTTTTTGATTTCAATAAATTTCATCAAGTAAAAGGTAAGATCATGTAATGATATTAAACCCTCGATTATTAATGACTTGATAACTCTTGAATTGAACCTACGTTCATCATTTGAATTGAATAACCAAGAATTTATATGCTTAGCAACAAATGATGAGAAATCACAAATTTTGGATAAAATCAAAACAAATGAGTCAATTAATATTTGTGGTGCCTCTGTCGATGCAAATAAACTGTTCATTGACATCTGTGCATATTTCATGAAAACGTTACTATCAGTGATTCTTGAAAAACCTTGGAAAACGTCCACCAATATGGTTTTTACAGCCCTTGCAATATCGACGTTATCATTCAAATTAACATCCTTGATTTCTGGACTGGCCAGTAATTTAATCAAAACTTCTAGTTGTTGATTCACAAAAATAACAAATTGTTCTTGTGTACGTTGCATATCTAACTGTATTTGATTTTGTGGACCAGGAATTGACATTTGCATTGGTGGTGGTGGTGGAAGTGGTGGAAGTGGAATTTGTTGTTGTTGAACTGGCTGTTGGATTGGCTGCTTTGGTAATTGGTGTTGCTGTTGTTGTTGCTGCTGTTGTTGTTGCTGTTGTTGTTGTTGTTGGGATAATCTTGTAATATCATTTAGCTGTAGATTAGCATTGATATTAGGGGTCATACCAACGGGAATTCTTGGCTTACCAATTTCTTCATAGATATTGAATTGTCTATTGGTAACACCATTAACTTGAAGGCCTAAAGGATCTGGTAATGTCATTGAAAATTTATTGGCATTTTGTGTATCACAAAAAATTTGATCATTTGATGCTGGTGATGATTTGAACTGTCTACGCAATGCAATTGATGCAACCATTTGATCATCCATATCATGAATTGCCCTTTCAACTGCCGCTCTCTGAATAATATTCAATGCTAATGGCAAATTATCATTAACAGCCCTTGGTAATTCTTCCAAAATAGATTGATCAATTTGACCGTTCAATGCTTGGTTAAGGATCATGTGAAGGTTTACTGTAATATTTTCTCTCAATACTTCAGTGCCAGAAGTGATCATGTACTCAGTTAATGTTCTAACTGTATTAATATAAGCCTTCCTTAATTTGAATTCATCAGATTCAAAAGCAAAATCTTTTAAAATCAACGCCTTTGTGGCTACTAAACAAACAGAAATCGTCCTATTGACTAGTGGTGCCAAAATTTCTTTAACAGCTTTTGTTAATGCCAAATGTAGAAATCTTTTTAACGCTTGGTGAGTCGTAAAAACAGTATTACCAAGCAAATTATCAAACCATTGACCACCTAGTTGCTGTTGCTGTTGCTGTTGCTGTTGCTGTTGAACATTTTGAGCAAGCGGGGTAAGATTGTTAATAGATGGAGATTGTTGTTGCTGTTGCTGTTGCTGATGCTGTGCAAGTAACCTTTGCTGTGATAACTGCTGAAGTAATTGTTGTTGTTGTAAAACAGCACTCAAGTTTTCGTTTCCTTCATTGGCTCCAATAACAGAAGAGTTCAATTGATTGACATTGCTGTGACTGTTGTTGGCATTATTGTTATTGTTGTTGCTAATTAATGGTGGTAACCCTCTATTCTCACCAAGTGCCGCCTTACCTAAAAGTATATTTTGCTGGCATCTTTTTAAAAGTTCTTCAAACCTTTTTGCATTAAAGTCCTCAAGAACACTAGATTTTTCGATTGAATCCAATCTAATGTTTAATTGATTGCATAAAACCTCAATTTCAAATTTCAACTTCAATTTTAGATTGTCAATTTCGTATATTGCCTTCAAAAGTTTGAAGACATTTGATACCCAGGGGTTCTTAACATTGAATATATTGGAAGAGTTTTTCATTTGCTCTAGAATTTTACAAATGAATGGTATAATGAACTCCAATTTGTCCTTCTGGTAACTTTCTAACAATAAATTCTTAATATTCATGTCATTTCGTAAAATTGGGATATTCCTAGCAATAGAAATCTTACCCAACCAGGCACCCAAATTTTTAAAATGAGTCTTTTCTTGAGCAGATAATTCATCACCAGAATAAATTACATTACTCAACATTATGATCTGTCTAAATGTGACATTCAAAACAATTGAATAAAATAAATTTGAATTCAATCCTTCAACTATACCAGCATATAGATGTTGATTATTAAGTTCAAGCTTGGCTCTTTGAATAACAAGATATCTTGAAAACCATTGGAAGTAACGTGGTTCTAATTTTTCCTTCATTTCACTGATTCTTGATTCTAGTTTTTGATCAGTGATGTTATTAACCATGAACAAAATTCTATCACTTAGTTCACTATTTGGAGTTTCTTGTCTTATTTTAGTATCGATAAATTCAGGAATATTAATTGAATAAAATAATGATTTTAGCTCAATGTCAGGTTCAACTAACTCGGGCTCTTCGAGATGCAAATTACCAATAACAACATTTTGAGCAGTTTCAAACAAATCAGGCTGAGATGCCAAAGCAGGAATTTCTATCAACTGAGAACAAAAGTCTTTAAATTCTGGTAATCTTCTCTGGAATGAGTACAATGCTTGGATCGCAAATTTGAACATTCTACTTGAAGGGTTTTGTTTAGCAGATTCTAGAATATATCTGAGGGCAATTGAAAGTGCTGGACCATCAACTAATTTGAAAACTATAGTATTACCAAACAAAACTGAAGTTGTCGCTAACGCATCAACAGGATACTCTGAATAAAATCGATATTCGTCCAATAACGAGTGAATCATGCAGGCAAAGACATCTTGATCATGAGGATTGTCAGACACTTTCAGTCTTTGTAACATATGAACTATGTCCCTAATCTCAATTTCTTTCTTATACATTCTTTGGAAATATAATTTCATTTCTTTTTCTACATCAATGGAAAATGTGTTCGTTGAGCTATTCATTAATATTGCGTTATCATGACCTTGACCAAAATTAATCAACCTTGGATAAGCTTGTAAGCACACTCCTAATAAATCTTCAAATCTAATTTTTAAATCGTTCTTTAATTGATCTGAATTCAAAGCATTTAGAAGGAAATAAACAGTTTCTAGGTTTAATGATCTTGTTGTCTTTCTACCATTTTGAGCATTATCGTATTCTAATGCTGCTTGTTTTTCCATATAGTTGATGATGGTTGATGAAGCAATAGCATTATTACGTTTCAATTGTGCATTTATGAAATCTTTGAAATTCTTCCAACCGTATTGAGAAAAAACGATGGCAATATTGAACGCCTCATTAAAATCATTTGCGTTATGTAATATTGACATTATAACAGTGTCATCTTTAAATGAAGCAATTAGACTTGCAATTAAGTGAATTGACTCGGAAGTTTTCTTTCTTTCATAGTATCTTGCTAATAGTTTACCCAATTCGCTAGCATCAAATTCTTCAAATAATTTCAAAGTTGAACTCAAATAAGGTGAGCTTATATCTAGTAATCTGAAAACAAAACTTTGAGCGATATTGGCCACAATCACAGCAATATTTTTATCGCTCTCAATCATCAAAAGATTAATTGCAGCTAAAAGTATATATTCAGGAGCTGAATTAACATCTCTTTCAAAAATTTGGTTAATCAAAGCATTTTGGTTACCAGAAATAGCAACTAATGACGTTGCTTTCATTTCTAAAATTGCAATATTTTTGATATATAATAATAATTGCCTCGAGTTTGATTCTGATGATAAAATTGGTTCGAGATTCATATTCAACAAATTAATTGAACCATTGTTTGGATCCAAATTGTTTATTTCAATTATTAAATCAACAATTATGTTCATATCATTCAACTTGATCGCCTCAAATAAAAATAGATCGATCAAATGGTCTTTTTGAATACATGAAAAAAATTGAGATAAAGAAGCTGTCGTTAAGGGGTAGTTATCGGAGTCATAATTTGACAAAATTTGATTAAAAATATAGGACCAATCATCATCAGATTTATCGATTGAGGATATACCTTTTAATAATTGAGTGCCCTTTGCAGTCGCCTCTGGAATTGAAGTTGGTGTTAGAGGAGTTATGAAATTTTGTTGAGCATTGTCATTTAAATGTTGAGATCCTGGGAATAGAATCTCATTAAATAATAAAATAAATGCATCATTTGATTGCTTTTCATCTTGGATTGACAAAAGTCCATTCAAGATCATGTCAGGTATAATATTTGATTTACAAAATTCTTTTAATAAATCTTTGAAATTCATTTTTTGCATCGAACTTAAAAAATTAGTTATGATTGAGTTGACTTTAGAGTACTTGACTGGGTCTTTGTTAATAAAAGTTTGGATTGCGTGAGTTGTGACAATAAACTTATGAGGATTTGCAAAAATTTCAGACTTTAAAAATAAATTTAAAAAGTTTGCTAAATTTTGTTGATTCGATAATGTTGTATCAGATAATAATTCAAACCACTCAACAATACCTGGAGAAGAAGAAATATAAATTGATAATAATTCCTTTAATAAGTTTAGTTCCTGGTCTTTTTTATTATTTAAAATTAGGAAATTTTCGATTGATAAACCAATTAAAAGTTTTTGAAAATGAGTTAAAGTAAAGAAATTCAAAAACTGATTTAATGAGAATAAGATAAATTCAGACTCTGGTATAAATAATGCACTTGGTAAGTAATTTAAGAACTTTAAATTTATATTCGTTAAATAATTGAGTTGGCTTTGAAGAACGGTTTTATTGTTTGATTCAATGAGTTGGTCTTGAGTGCCACTATTAACAATATCGGTTGCTATTAAGTTGATAAGCCTTCTTAAAAAGTTCGAATAGATATGAGGATGCTTGTTTAGGATTGACTGGATTTGTTTAGAGATGTCAGCTTGATTTTCGTTATTTAAATTAGTGACTAAAATAAATAGCTGTGAAAGAATCGCCTTTGATAAATCTTTTGTCAGAGACGTAGTAACTGGTAAACTAGCGATTTCTTCCTTTGAGTCCTGAAGGGTGTGTTCTTGTTGATTATTTGTAGGCTCAATTAGGCCTTTATTAAGATCCTTGGAAGTCAAAACACGTAAGAAAAATTAGCTTAAAATGAGTAAAAATCAATAAATATAATAATTTATTAACGACAATAACTATGAGTGTAAGCTTACAATGATAAATCCAAAGAAAGAGCTATTTGAAGAAAATGTTTCAATTGATAAAATAGCTTTTTACTCAATGACTTCTGTTCTAGGAAAGCGTAGATGATCTCTTAAGTAAGTCTAACCAGCTTAAAAACACAACTGTCGTTTCGATTGATATTTCACTAACAAAATATCAAAGGAATTTGTTTGTTACAGAAGAAGGAAATGATGGCAAAGTGAATAGAAGTGCTCAACTTTTTTTTACTAATGAACATCAACAACATTTAGTGAGATCCGGGTAACCCCTCTTGTCTTACTACTCTTTCTTCGAGATTTGAAGATATACTCAATTATATCAATAGCAACAGAATATAAAGACTTGACAGCGACTTGAAGTTTGATAGAAGCAACTAATTGATATATAGCAGACAAAAACAAGACGAAAAGAATGAATTTTCAATATCTTTTGCTGGTAGTAAGTTTTCAAGCGTCCTACTGCCTTGGACATAGCACACCATACAATGTAGATGGAGCTTCTCAGCTACCAGAGATTGGTACTTTTAGCATGCCCAATTTGGTACAGGTTAGAACTATCGACGAATTGACTAACAATTGGGAAGGTGTGGGACAAACGGACTTTAAAGAAGGACGAATTATATTGACACCTAAACCACCGATGATGACCAGTGACGACTATGACGAGATGGTAGGAGCCTTATGGAGTTTAAATTCGCATAACGGTTTACAGAAATTTACAATTGAAGCCACTTTGAGGTCAATAGGTAGCTATGGGGTCACTGGAGCCGGCTTGAGTTTGTTTCTTGTTGACGAGAACTTCAATTCCAAAGATCAAAGTAACTTCGGTGGTCCATTGCAGTATAAAGGACTGCAGTTATTGATAAACAATGATTCCAAAAACGGTGCCAGTGTTAAACTTTATTTGAACGACGGGACAAGGCAAATCAACCTCGATAACGACTATTTTGGAACGTACCTCTTTGAGTTCCAAGATTCTAATGTTCCTTTTACAGTGAAGATTGGGTATTCTGATAATGAAAATCACTGGTTCAAGATTAGCATTGATAACAAGATGCTCTTTGAAACTAACGAAATTAACTTGCAATCGCTATTGAGTTCCAAAATCAAACTCGGTATTAGCGGCAAAACTTTGAAGACGAGTAACAAACACGAACAATTTGAAATACTGAGATTAAAGACATTGGATGGTATCACAGAAGATATGAAAAAGAAAAGCTTGGAAACTCTATATGCAAAGCATGGAGAAGCTAATAACGACGATAATAGTGCCAAAAATAGAGAAAAGGAAGAAAAGATGAACAGTTTCATGGAAGCACAAATGA
This sequence comes from Saturnispora dispora, assembly GCA_003708095.3. Lineage (NCBI taxonomy): Eukaryota > Fungi > Ascomycota > Pichiomycetes > Pichiales > Pichiaceae > Saturnispora > Saturnispora dispora. The sequence goes on along the minus strand of PPND03000006.1, from coordinate 29,540 downwards.
AGCTAAGGAACCAGTTGTTGATTAATAATGCAAGAGAAACTGAAAATCTTGGAAAGGATGAGAGGTTGATTGAAAAGTTGATTCAAGATTTGAAAAGCGAAATTTCTTTCGATGGTAACACACATGAACTCGCTAAGATTGAGGAAGAATTGAAAGGAATGAACATTAAGTTTAATATGATGAATGACATTATTAAGCAGCAGAATGACATAATTAACAAACAGAATGAAATGCTAGACGTCACTAATAATAAAATAAACTCAATTGACAAATTACTACGGAACCAGTTTAATAACTTTGATACTAAGTTAACAGGAGTTTCAAAGTTACTGGCAAATAAGGATGAAGGTCATGTCCAGAAACATTTTGCCAAGGTAGAGAAAGAAGAAAAAGAATCATCATCGAATTCCACTATTGTTAGTATCATGTTATTAGTATTATTACTACTAGTTTTACTGTCATTATTAGTTTTCAAGTTGAGGAATGATATCAAACATTCCAAGATCTTATAAGTGGGCTTACAACGAGTTATAAAAATGAAGGCTTTCTTGACCGTATATTTGAAAAACCTATGGAATTTGGATTTGGAATTCTTTTAAACTTAACAACATTTGAATAAATTTTGCCGAAGCTATTATTGTTAATATCATGTGAAAATTGGTGTGCCTTTTGTTGACCAAATAACTGAACTTGATACTTATATAATAAAGGGTCATTAATTTGATATTCTCTCTCTATAATACATTCTAATTGATTTTTAATTAAGTTATCATTATTATTCTCAAATCTGTAATTAATTATGTCACTAAAATCTAATGCATTTTGATCTACTTCACAATCCTCGTCACTGATTTTGATTTCATCTTCAAAAGTTGGTAAATTTAACTCAAACTTAGTAAATTGTAAATTCAGTTCATTCAATTCATTAAGTTTTGATTCAAAAGTTTCATTCACTAAAGCATCTAATTCAATTTTATCCATACTTGGATTTTCCATCAGTTTCATTGACTTGAAATTTTCAATTTCCATTTTTAAGTTGTTGATTTTCAAATTTACGTTTTGAATCTTAATTTTAATCGATTCTCTTTCTCTATTAAACTCAATCATTTTCTCCTTTCTGAGTAACAAATCCCTCTGATAACCGTTTATGGTCCTTACTTTTTTGAATTTTCTTTTGCAATTTTTGAATAAACCAACACATCTCTTTGAATTCCAGTACTGATTCCACTGGAACTTTCTTAGTACACGTTTGGTATTGATATACTTATTCAATATGACATTGCCATGAAGAGTTTCAATATAGTTAATTTCGTTCAAATTATTCTTACTCAATTCACTTTCAATGCTCTTCAAATTGTAGTATGGTAAACCATTAAAGTGGTAACTGTTACTCTGAGTATTCTCACTAAATAAAGGTAGTCTAATGAGTTGCACAGAAAGTGGTAAACTTATCGTTCCAGGCGGTAAAGTTGAGATTGAATTATCTGTAATCTTGGCTAAACTATTACTGTTGATACTACCTGCATTTGAATTATTACTTAAGTTGTGATGATGATGCTTCAAACTTGAGCTGTAACTAGGTAGTTTGTTTAGTTGATTGATTAAGAATCCTCCATTATTTTTGATGTTATTGCCTATCAGACTGCTGAATTTATTCTGGTTTAAAGAGCTATTCGAGTTCAACTGAAAATCTTTACCTTTATCGGTATTGCCACTGTTGACACTAAGGTCGTCTAGCATACCATTATTATGATGACCTTTCTTACCATTACCCTCTTCATCGTCGTCCTCAAGTAAATCGTCCTCATCATCATTGTCATTTTCAATGATAGTGTTGTGTGTATTGAAGATTGTTGATTGATAATAATCAAGTGATATTTTATTGCTGATAAGAGATTCACTGCTATCTAGTAAGTTGGGTAACTGGTACAGGTTACAGATGTTCGTTATTTCATTCGAAGACATGATAGTTTGGGTATATAACTGTTGTAGTTGTTGTTAGCAACAGTTTTCTTGGATTACGTAATCTTGGACAACGTTTTATCTTTGCTTAGCATTTTTCTTACAGGAATTGACGAATGAGAGCAATACTTGACGTATCAAAACATTGGAATCTGTTCTTCATGTTTGCAACTGGTTGGGTTCAGCTATTTTGTCATATGGTGATCAAACAAAGCTGGGTGTATAGTTGAAACTAGAAAAGAGAGAAGAGTATACGAAAGGGCAATTTAATGAGCAGTTCGAGCAAGGTCTGTTTTAATTCGATCGTAGACTCAGAGGTAGCCTCCAAAACTACCTAAATCTAACAAGAGAACTGTGTTACAATCATATGAAATAGAAGGGTAGACTAAGATACAACCCACAGCGTAAAAAAAAGGTGGGTTTGTGTACTGGCGAAAAGCACCGAACAGCGCTTAGCTTGGCTATGTGTATCAAGGTCTGTGAAGTAAGCTTGATTTTTGGGTTGATGCAAATGAAACTTATTTGTAGTACCGTTAAGAACGACTACGTCCCATAAAAATCAGTACATTACTACCACATACTATTGGCGAAATAGGCATCCTTCGCAGGTCTGTGGTGATACCAGCGTTCCAGTTGCGACAAGCCATCTAACTCCTTCAGCATGGCTAGGAGTTGTTAGCCTAAAAGAATTACCTGAGGCCAATTGAAGTGTGGGAGCTTATATGTAATAAGCAATACTAAAATTCTGCCTTGGTGAAAAAACCCACAACACACTTAAATAATACTGATCCAAATAGTCACACGTTTAATCACCTTACAAAGTGCATCGGTAACAAGTTTCCAGCAACGCTCTTTGTTGCAAGGAGCCTCACATACACAAACTACTACTACATACTCTATTTCTACTAAACTACAGCACCTGCTCGCATTTTGTTTGCTTCTAGAAACGAACTACGTGCTATCTCGCCAGCGAGTTTTTAGTTTGAAAGCTGCGTGGCCAGACGATTGGAGAAACCTTATCCGCAACAGCCAGAGGCACTTTGTTAGTAATCCCACGGGTCTTCCGGTACCAATGTGGCGACATTCTTCCAGTGACTTACTCTACCATGAAAAATAACGTAGTTTTAGGACCGGCCTACCCGAGTCATTTCGACAAATCTAACAATTCCCCCCCAAGACATGTAATTATGTGCTAGTATTTAAGCTAATTCTAGTAATTCAAGGCTGTATGTGACAAGACACACTGGGACCAATTTGAGTACAGAGGCTGGTTTGAAACTCAACTCAAAATATCTAGACCACGTTGGGCAAGAACCGGCCTACTAGCCCTCCTTCCACCCAAGGGAAACAAGATGTACATGGCAAAGCATGCCCTCTGTGTGATGAGCACGCGCCATGTGGACAAGACTTTTGGTTACTGCTACGATAAGGGATGGGCGTGTGACAGATTTACTAGTAGGCTCCCTGTCTGATAAGCTACACCTCGTACTCACTTAGACGATAAGAGATTAAGCGCCTAACTGAACCATGGCCATACGCTATAGTTTGCCTCTGTCTGTTTTTTGTTTTTGTTTTTTTCGAGTAAGCCAGCCAATCTCTTCTTATGCCGTTGACAGTACCTCTGTCGCAGGGAATGCTTACTGACTTTGCACGAGAAACGCACGCTCTATTGTTTTTTTTTCCTTTTTGTGATTTTGTGTATACTGTAAATCAATGGTATGACTCAGGAGCATACTGCTGAGTGTTTACAATAAGGCCGAGCGTGCGAGACACCCTACCTCTCTTTCATCTATTGTATTTTTGTAAACACACGTGCCGAAGTAATTGGCAACCACTCTCCTCCTCCACCACCACCATCTTCCCCGTATTATTTCACCAGATAATAGCCTGATACTCAATAATAGACCATGCACGATAAAACGATAATAATAACAACCCGCCTAGGGGTCTTGCTGAGAGTTACCGTATGCGGCAGCGCGCGCACGCTCTTCCGCATCAGGAAGCTGACAAGAGACGGAAATTTTTTGATGGTTTCCCTATTCGGAACCAAACAACCTTTCTTTTTTTCACACTCACTCTACATTGATAGCGAAACGCTGATGCGTAGTAGAGACCCACTGTAACAACTAAGCTCAGAGCCCAGCAATGTGCTAAACTTGTATACAGCGAATTTATGTAACGGCGTCGGAGTAGCGATTTCGGGGTAGAGGAGAGATGGGGTAACCCACGCTTGTGCGTTTGTTTATACGATGGTGCTGTTGTTGTTGTTGTTTATTTTAATCTGTAAACCTCCACCCATAATTGGGTCTGAGATCGTTTCCATAGAGCTTTTTTTGTTTGACAGAAATATTTTTTTTGCTCTTGCCCCCCCCCCCCCCACTCGCCACACACACAACAGCATCCATAGTTCTGCTCTAGGTAGGTCAAGGTGTCAGATCTGGCTCTATGGCCCACTTCCGTGGCTCGGCGACCTAAAGCCATTACTCATTATTATCACACTAGAATGTAAACACAAACGTAAACACTAGGGATCTATAATTAGTAACACAAAGCCCAAAATTCCTATTTTTGCCGAGAATCGCGCGCTTTTGTTTATTCGCTGCCGTTTTGGGAAAGGCAAAGTTTCTTTTTGAGGGTTAGAAGGAAAATCTTCGACAAGTGTATAAAAGGAGAAGAAGATGCTTTCCAGTCTCTACCCACAACAACAAGAATCTTTTTCCTCAACATTTACATTCGCTTATATCTACTTAAAATGCAATTCAAGTTCCTTGCTCCATTAGCCCTTGCTGGTTACGCCGCTGCTGCTTACTCTAACTCCACTGACACCACTGTCACTGAAGTTGTCACTGAATTGACCACCTACTGTCCAGAACCAACCACTTTTGAACAAAACGGTGTCACTTACACTGTCACTGAAGCTACCACTTTGACCATCACTGACTGCCCATGTACCATCACCCACACCAAGAAGCCAGTTGCTCCATCTTCCACTGAATCTTCTACCGAAACCGTCCCAACCTACACTGAAAACGGTGCTGGTAAGGCTGGTGTCGCTGGTTTGGCTGCCGTTGCTGGTGTTGCTGCTTACTTGTTGTAAGTGCAATAGCGTTATTTTTGAATTGATTTTTTAAAATCATAGTGTTGTATATCTTCTTTTTTTAACTTTTATTTTTTTTATTTAATATTGTGATATCTAATAGTTTTTTTAAAGGTTACTTCGTCTATTTTAGTGCTAGTTGATTTATTTTTAGAAGTGTTACAGACCACTTCAACTATTTTTATCAGCCAATAGCAAAGCAGTTTGATGTGTAAAAGTCGCGACTTGTTTCTTTGTTGTTGTAACGCGACTTTAGACGTTGTCGCAGCACGACAGATAATGTGTTGTATAACAACTCTGGTCTCTGTCGCAGTGTCCTGATGTTAGATTTCTCTTTTTTTTTTTTTTCTTACTGGTAGAAAAAAATTTTTTGATACTTGAAGTTTTTCACTTTAATACCCTGTATATACATATAGAAAGAGTCAAACCATGGTGTCCGTGCGTAGAAGAAAGATGAACCGTTCAGCGGTCAAGAAACAAACAAAGAAGGAGAAGAATCCTAAGGACAAATTCAATCCAAAAGCAAACCCAGTGATTGCCAAGTACTGGGACCCTAAACTCACTGCTAAGCAAAATTACACTAAGCTAGGTTTAAAGATGTCACTGGGCAAGGCCACAGGAGGTGTTGAAAAGGAACTAAAGATACCTAAAATTAACAGAGACAACGAACTAGAAGATCTAGAGCAGGATGAAGAAGAGGAAGAGCAAGGAGAACAAGAAAATGGCAACGAAGACCCATATGATCCAAAAAACATCCTTGAAGGTACTGCTAAAATACAGAAAGACGAAAATGGGAACGTGATCAGGATTGTGTACGGTACCAAGAAGATAGGTGAGGCAACAGAAGAAACAGCGGAAGAAGAAAGCGAGCCAAAGCTTTCAAAAATCGTTATCAATGAGCTAGAGGAAATGGCAAACAAGCCTAAAAAGGAGACCCTCTACAAACTCAGTTCTGTCGAGGTAAGCAGGTATTCGAAGCTGCAAAACAAATACGGTGACAACTTCGCCAAAATGCAGTGGGATCAGAAACTGAACCCTTTCCAACTCAGTGCCGGTGAGCTCAAGCGTAAATTTGCTATTTTAAACAAGCAGCTACACCAGTCTTCTTTATAGCACCATATCTTCTTTTTATATACATAAATCTCATTTTAATAATAGTCGATGAACTCCAACAACTATCACCACATCAATTACCCACCACCGCACTGGACAAAAGTCCTCAAAGGTGGTACAAACTCGAGTGTTGAATCGGCTTTCAATGCAACAATTCAAAATTCTGCTTTAACAACCCAAAACTCCTTTGAATTTGTTCGTACCAATCTCAAATCAGATTTGACGTCTCTCAATAACATTAAAACCTCTTATCAAAATCTACAGTCCAACATTAATCAGCAATTCGATAGACTCAATGATTATTAATCTTTCATCTCTCTTCATCATGCTGCAATTTTTTTTTTTATTCCTTCTCTCTTTACCATACAATCTATTTAATTGTAATAGCTGGCTGTATATTCCAAAGATAGTTTTCTTTAACTTTCCGTCAATTAATAATGTCACTACTATCGCATTACTTCAAAAGAGGTGTTTCTAATCAGATAAAATCGTCTCAAAGCACTATCATTAAAAAGCTTCCTAATGGTATCACTCTTGCCGTTGATGAAACTCCATCGTACTTCTCAGCGTTAGGGTTCTATTTAAAGGCAGGTTCCAGATACGAGTCGGATTACAACTTAACAGGCTGCTCGCATTTATTAGACAAGCTTTCTTTTAAATCAACAGCAGAACTTACGTCAAAGGAAATGAATGATCAGCTAAACAAGTTAGGTGGTAACTTCATGTGTGCAAGCTCGAGAGAGTCCATGATCTACCAGGCCTCGGTTTTTAATAATGACGTGGAGCCAATGTTCAATTTGTTAACTCAAACTGTATTCCACCCAAATTTAACAGAAAATGAAATTCAAGAACAAAAGATCAGTGCACAGTATGAACTTGACGAAATTTGGTTACAATCGAATTTAATTCTGCCAGAACTATTCCAGCAAACAGCTTATAATAAACTAAATTTAGGTTCACCCCTACTTTGTCCTTTCGACAAATTGAAAGATATCACTTCAAATCAATTACAAGCTTACAGATCTCTCTTTTACAATCCTGAGAATTTGGTTGTTGCATTTTCCGGTATCAATTTCGATAAAGCGGAATCTCTCGTAGATAGATACCTCAATAGCGTCAAATCAAAGAATAACAGCGCGATCATTAAAGCAAAGGCAAATTACACTGGTGGCGAATTATCAATAGATTACCCTCAGGGTTTAGACCATTTGGAAGAGTTTCACCACATTTATGTTGGTTTCGAAGGTGTCCCTATTACTGATGACAACGTTTACAAGTTAGCTATTTTACAAATGTTAATTGGTCAGGGTGGCTCATTTTCTGCTGGTGGACCTGGTAAAGGTATGTACTCAAGAGCTTATACTAGAATTTTGAATCAATATGGGTTTGTTGAATCTTGTAAATCTTTCATTCATAATTTTGAAGATTCTGGTTTGCTAGGTCTATCATTATCTTGTCTACCTCAAGCAAATAGAGTTATGTCAGAACTCATTGGTTATGAATTAAACCTGTTAATGTCTAATGACATCGGTAAAGGTGGGATGTCGGAACAAGAGGTTGCAAGAGCTAAGAATCAGCTGAAATCTTCTTTGATGATGAATCTAGAATCTAAAATGGTTCAACTAGAAGATCTTGGTAGGCAAGTTCAAACTTACGATAGAAAGATTGATGTTACTGAAATGTGTGAAAAAATTAATTCGATTTCAAGATTAGATTTGATTGATACTGCAAAGAAAATCTTTACGGGATCTAATCCAACAGTTGTTGTTCAAGGTAATAGAGAAGCATTCGGTGATATTCAAGGAATGTTGAAACGTTATGGCCTTGGAAATTGATATTTATTAGCTTAAAACAATTTTAACTATTTTATTACTAGCTTGTATATAAAAATAACATATATATGTATATATATAAAAACAAATTTCCCAATCACTGTCTATTTAATTAACTTATTATTCTCTCTTTTGCAAAACATCTTCAGGGTATAAATAGGTACCAAAGACAATATCCCAGAATTTATTTGAAACACCAAAACCCAATTGATAGTTTTTGTAATGATGCTCCAAATGGTAAGTTTTCAAATCTTGGTAAAACTTTGGTAGTTTAGCATGATGAAGCATATAATGGGTTACATCATAAATGATGTAACCTAAAAAGCCACCGGCAAACCCAACACAGGCAACATGGTATGGGAAAATGGCAAAGACTAACTTGTAAAATGGGTAACAGAGAATCAAAAATAAAGTTGGAGGCATGACTAATCTCATTCTGTCCATTGGCAAGTAATGATGAACACCATGGAGCAAGAAATGTAATGCAAAGGCGATGTTGCTTTCAGGTAAGTGGTCATCAAGATGGAAAAGGAATCTGTGAAGACAGTATTCAATCAAAGTCCACACAAAGAGACCCAATGACCATAAGAATAATGATAATAGTGGGTGCAATTGTGAAGCACCCAAATAAAGAATGTAGAAATTAACTGGTAACCAAATGGTTGGAACAACCCACCATGGAGTCAATGAAAGAGGCTCCAAAAAGTTACCAAAAAGTTGTGCAGATCCCTTACCGTAATGTCTTGGTCTATGGATTTGGTCAACATAGAACTCTCTTGACCAGTTTGATCTCAAGACTTGCATCAACAGTGGTTTGTCCAAGTCAAGGAACTTGTGCTTTTTGAAATCGTCACTGTGATCTGTTTTCAAATGAAGCAAGTCCTCAGGAATTTCACCAAACTGTGTCAAATCAACAACTTTCAATCCATCGTCATCTTCTAGAACCACTTCCATATCTTGATGCTTTGAAAGCAACTCTTCCTCTTCCTCTTCTGTTGCCAAGTATCCAATCAACATGTCGTCTAACATCTCGTATGCAGATTCCGAGTGCGTGTGACTCACAACATCCTGTAAGATCTCTGTTATATCCTTACCACCGTACTCAATGATAACTTCAGCACCAGCTGGATGTTCTTCCAGAAACTCAGTAACATCGTACACTTTCCTGTTATAAAGTGTAACCCAGCATGATCCCTCATCTTTGTGTTTGAGAACTTCACTAGACTTGAACAATGGTAGATTTTTGGCTGCACTCATACTTCCTCTGCTCTTATTCAAAAAAAGACCGTTATCACAACCAACAAGTGTATAGAAAACGGGAATCTGTGCTCTTTTACTCTTCTTAGCCTTGTTTTTTTTTTTTACTTTTTCCCCTTAAACGCCAATGAAAAAACATGTTATTTTTTTTACAAAAATTATCATTGGAAAGAAACTCCACTTTATTTGATACGGCTGTTTAGCAGGATCTGTAGTTGCCGGGTGCATTAGTATACAAACTCTTCTTTCACTCTCTACACTCGCTTCTGGTTTTCACAGTTCAAACTTGCGTTTTTTGGGCCAGATATTCAAAAAATTCGGATCATTATCGTTGCTTTTGACAAAAATTGCGCTGTTAAAACACGTAATATTTTGCCCGAAGAGCTTCACAATGTATTGTTTACCATCGCTTTTTGATATTACAGTCAGCTTGCGTTTGTAGTTAGCACTGGATGGTCAGTTTACTCCAAAAAAAGACGATTATATGACTCTCGATTAAATAGGCCATATGATGTTTGAGTTGTAGAAATAGGAGTAAATTACATGCATTTGATACTCGAAAAGAATTCATCAACTTACAATTATAAATAATTGAATCTTTTGATATTTTCAGTTTCACCATACAAACATAGGTATTGACAAGGCTCTTTGTAACAGCAAAAACTGTAGTCAGGTGTACGTGTAATCTTTTCTGTGCTGACAATACGATATGATTTGATTCATGCATTTTCAATTGCATTATCTTTCTCTTTAAATCTTTCACAAGAATTAAAGTCTCTGCTGAGCAACGTGTCGGGGTTCTAAAATAATGAATTTCAAATATTGGAAGTAATATATATTCTAAACTATAAATTTTGTGCCATCAACTCAAAGTTATATGAAAAGACTATAACCATTACCAAATGATAAATTTTAATTAAAGACAGCTTATTATTTGACTCTTTGAATATGTCTACCAAGTTATTTTGGGAACACTTTGTATCAACAAACGCTTATACAAAAATAATGGCTATGCTATAAAACTTAATCATAATACTGTGATATCTCGCAATAATACCACACATTCAACAATTGATCGTTTGGTCTAGTGGTTACGATGTCTGCTTCACACGCAGAAGGTCCCGAGTTCGATCCTCGGATCGATCAATTTGATTATATTTTTACTTTATTTTTTTTTTTACAAAAATTTTTATCAATAGTAACAAGATGTGCACATGAAATATATATTAACTACAATAAGATGATGAAAAGTAAATTAAAAGTATATATCACCATTCACCATACCTCGTAAACTTTGTAGGCAAGCTAACCATTTCTTCACGGTTTCTCCTCTCCGCTGTGTCATTGTTTCTCTTCCTACCAAACTTGAAATTGTTCACAGAAAGTGGAGGTAAGATGCTGTCAGAAACATTATTAACTCTGTTCATATATATATGAACAAAGAGACAACTGACAAGTATCATAAAAAATATAAACCCAATAATACCACCAAACCAACCAAAATTGCTACCATCTTGCCCAGGTACTTTAACGTTCATCCCAAACAAACCCGTAACTAAATTCATTGGAACCATAATAGTACCAATCATAGTTACTTTCGATAATATATCAGTCACCCTATTATTTGCATAAAACGACTCCACCTGCAATTGCGCTAAATAGTTGGTATGTGATCTACTAAAGATCTTTTCATAGGATAATAACGATTGAAACATTGTGATAATATGATCCTGAATATCACCGAGATAAAGCGCAATATCAGCTCGTGGCTGCGCAGGATGTGAACTACCATCAGCTGCTGCCTCTTGACACCTCTTTGAAAACATCTTGATGACATCTGCTTTACCCTGTAATAATCTCATTAATGTCATAACTTTCCGCCTAGACTCACCAATTTTCAATAAAATTCTCCCAAAGTCGTTATCACTTGCTGAGAATACTGAATCTTCAATCGCATCAGCTTCATATTCTATTGCATGAATAATTGGGGCAAATCCATCAGTAATATCATCAATCATTGCATAACAAAGCCAATCAGCTGAAACATTGACATAATCTCTCAATTGCCTCACTCTTCTTCTAACATTAGCCGGGTTGACAATTGGTGAAAAGTGGAATGTCAGCATACCCGTTTTGAATACAACAATATAAACGTTGATTGGTTCTAAAAAGTCCTCACTTTCTGGATCGGTCTCAAACGTATGGAAACAAACAAAATAATATGATTTGAACAGTTCAACCTTTTCACGAGTTTCCTGCATTCTAATATCTTCTGCTGTTAATGGATGGATACCAAAGGCTTTGGCAATTACTTTGACTTCATTATCCGTAGGACATGTACAGTCAAGCCACCAAATTGAATCCTGTTGTTCAAATAGACATTTCATTGATTCGTTTGGTCCAATCAAGGTTGTCAAGTCGGCGGCATGAATAGTCTCTTCCCTTTCAGAATTAAAAAAACTAAACCTTGTAGGTAAAGCTTCAAATTTATTTTCTTCTGGATCGAATGTTACTCCTATTTCCCCATCAGTTGATGAACCAACTTCACTTCTTTTCTCTTGTATATTGGAAAATGATTTTTGTGATTCATTTGAAGGTGATGTATTGAACTTTGGTGTATATTTTAAAGCTGCTGAGCTAAACTTGTCTCTACTGGTGGTTACATTGTTTGAATACTTTAATTCTTCTTCTCTCTTTGCAATTACTTCATTTTCTTCTCTTTGTTCTTGAATAAACTCATCCAACTCACTGAAATCAATTCCTTGCACCCTAACATGTTCGGGGACCATTGGAAAACAAACATCCTCTTCGGTTTCCTGTGATTCTCTAGACGCATGAGAATCGAGATCACTATCATCGTTGTTGTTCTCTCTACTAAAACTTTTTCTCCTTTCACTAGAAGTCCTAGAGCTTAACTTAGTGAGTAATGCTCCAGGTAAACCTGCGTTCGACGGAGCCTTTATAAATTCAATTCTCTCTTCATGAGACGCGTTGCTATTCCCACGAATCCGGTGTTGGTGATGATGATGATGTGAATGAATACCACTCTCACTATTTCCACGCCCTAGTAGAATACCAGAAGTGGCATTTGCTGTGTTACTGTTACCACTATGTTGTGCTCCATCCTTTGGCCTGATGATATTTTTCACTTGTTCGCTGAAAGATTTAGATCTAGATCTTCTTCTTCCTTCCTCGCGTCCTTGCAGCGGTGCAGGTAGTGTAGTATTCGCAAAACTCAAGCCTGGATTCTTAAATCTATCGTTAAACTGTACCGCATATTGATCGTCCTCATCGTCATCCCCAGCGCACATTTTTGTTCGTAAATCGCTAGAATTCATCTTCGAGTCATCCTTGACCTTCAAAGGAGCTTCCTGTGATGGAGAAAGAATAGGACTTAGATTCTGTTGTGGATGTGAGTTTGTCCGACTATTTTTAGGTGCATTAAGTGGAGAGGATAAAATCACATTAGATTCTGTTCTTATTGGTAAGCTCATACTTTGATGTCTATGATCATTTAGCTGAGAATCACCACTGATAGATGAATGATGCGATACATCATCATGGCTATCTTCTATTTCAATCGAAGAATGTGAGCTGTCCGAGGAATCGATTGAAGACATTGCTTTTTAGCTGTATTGTAACCCAATAATGAAACAACGTAATCTTTATTTGATAAAGTCCACACTTTGCTGTTATTTATTCCAACAAAATAATAACTACGTGAAAAGTATATTTGTCAGTTTTTAGGTGTTCTGATACTTTGAGTCCAAGCAATCAGGCTGTAAGTACGATAAAGTGAAAAACAATTAACAAAAATGCACGTTTTTTTTTTCTTCACAGAAAAGTTTCTAAAAGAGGTAGTGAAAGATGCTCAATAGACATGAAATAAGCTGGACAAGCAGTCATGGATCACTAATATTAGACATATATCTTATCATTTAACCGTTAAAATTCAATATTATAAAACACAAAACATTATTATAGATTTATTAAAAAAAATAAATATATCATCTATATCTATTTCAATGCTATTTCACTTTTAATAAAGGCCTTCAGCATTTAAAACTTCACAAGCTGCAGCACCTTCCTTTCTGTCAGTAAGTTCACCAATTCTGTAAACAGTTTCACCAGCTGCTTTTAAGTTCTTAGTTAATGCGTCAACATTTTCAGGCCTAGTAATAGCAATCATACCAACACCTAAATTCAATGTCTTCAAGATATCTTTAACTGGGACACCACCAGTCTTACCAAGCCATTTGAAGATTTCTGGAACTTCCCATGTGTTGATGTCAATCTTGGCAGCCAAATGGTCTGGAAGAGCTCGTGGAACATTTTCAACCAAACCACCTCCTGTGATATGTGCTAAACCAAGAATCAGTCTTTGCTTGATGGATGGTAATAGCTGTTTGACATAGATTCTAGTTGGGATTAAAACTTCCTTACCAATAGTGGTTTCTGGTTTCCATGGAGCAACATCAGTATATTGATAATCGGTTGAATCAATAATTTTTCTAACAAGAGAATAACCGTTGGAGTGAATACCATCGGAAGCTAAACCTAAAATAACATCGCCTGGTTGCATTTCGTTAACCTTTGGAAGCATTTCAGATTTAATAACTGCACCAACAGCTGTACCATTAGTATCATAGTGACCTGGTGCATACATACCAGGCATTTCAGAAGTTTCACCGCCAACAAGGGCACAGCCAGCTAACTTACAACCATTAGCAACACCTTCAACGAATTGAGCTGCAATATTAACATCCAAATGGCCAATAGCAAAGTAATCTAAAAACATCAATGGCTCAGCACCTTGAACAACCAAATCGTTAACATTCATTGCAACTAAATCAATACCTACAGTATTATGGATGTCTAAAATTTGTGCAATTCTCAATTTGGTACCAACACCATCAGTTGCACCAACTAATAAAGTTTCACTGATGTCATTGTAACCAGCCTTTTTCAAATCAAATAAACCACCAAAACCACCGATATCAGAATCAGCACCTGGTCTTGCAGTAGATTTGACCATTTTTTTAATATTTTCAACCAATTGGTTACCAGCATCAACACTGACACCAGCATCTTCGTAAGTGATGGAAATTTGCTTCTTTGAACCAGTTTTAAATGCTCTATGTGCAATATCAGTTCTGTTGTATTTACCATCAAATGAGACATGTTCAACACCAACGTATGCTTTCTTGACAGCTTCTTCTAAAGTTGGGGCAATCGCAGTTGCTGCAATAACTCTACCACCAGATGTCACAATCTTGTTGTTTTCAGACTTGGTACCTGCATGGAAAATAAAGGTATCACTTGGTAAAGGAGTCTTGATTGTTATTTCATCTCCCTTTTTGTAAGCCTCAGGGTAGCCACCTGCAGACATAACAACAGTTGTTGAAAATCCTTCAAAAATAGAAACATCAATGGCATCTAATCTGTGTTCAACAGTTGCAAGGAATAATTCAAGAAGATCAGTCTTCAATAATGGCAAAACGGTTTGGGTTTCTGGATCACCAAATCTGACGTTATATTCTAGAACCTTTGGTTCGCCTTCTGGAGTGACCATAATACCAACAAAAAGACAACCTACCATTGGGTATCCAGCATATCTCATACCATCAATAGAAGGCTTCAAAATATTCTTTCTGATCTTCTCCAAAAGGGCAGGAGTTGCAATTGGGGCAGGAGCGTATGCACCCATACCACCAGTATTCAAACCAGCATCACCATTACCAATTCTCTTATGATCTTGAGCAGGTGGTAAGTCAACAAAGGAATATCCATCAGAAATACAAAGAATAGATAATTCGTCACCCTCCATATACTCTTCAATGACAACTTCACTACCAGCGTCACCAAAAGCGTTATCAACCATTATTTCCTTGATGGCAGCAAAAGCTTCTTCCTTATTTTCCGGAATCAAAACGCCCTTACCTGCAGCTAAGCCAGAAGCTTTGATAACTAATCTGTAATCGGTCTTTTCAATGTAAGCCTTAGCAGCTTCATAATCAGTGAAGTTTTCATAAGCCGCAGTTGGAATATTATATTTTTTCATGAAGTCCTTTGAAAAGGCTTTTGATCCTTCCATACGAGCAGCTGACTCAGAAGGACCAAACACTGGGATACCGACCTTCTTAAAAGCGTCTGAAATACCATCAACTAATGGAGCTTCAGGACCTGGGATCACCAATCCAATGTCATTATCTTGTGCAAACTTGACTAATGCAGGAAAGTCCTCCTTCGAAGAACCAATAGGCACAGTCTTAACGTTCTTCAGGGAATCAGTACCACCGTTACCTGGTGCAACGTAAATGTTACCTGCAAGGGCTGATTGTGCAAGTTTCCAAACAAGTGCATGCTCACGACCACCGTTACCAATGACAAGGACGTTAGTTGCGTTAGACATGGTTATCTCTTTTGTGAATTTAAGTTGGTTCAATTTATCAACAAATTTACAGAAAAAAGAGTATATGTTAACTTGACATCCTTTTAAATGATGGTATTAATTAAAAAAAATTTTATTCAAAAGGTCTAATCGAAGACACAAAAAGAGCTGAAATTTGAAAATTTTGTGACTTGGGTCAAAATTCGCTCATATGCTCATGAATGCTTTTCTTGATATGTTAACAGAACTTGCCAATTGTTATGCGTCGTTGAGAGGGCCCAGATTGTGATGCCTTGCTCACACCTTTTTTGGAGCCTCTCTGAGACCCCCAATTCCGCCTTTTATATCCTCCTCCCCGACTCTTGGAGTTACCTCTTCGCTGTGTTGAAGCTACACTTCTCTGACTAGCATTACTTGCATTACTACTTCTTCTAGCAGGAGCACTCATCCGCAAAGTCTTCAGTTGACTCAAAGTATTCATATCATCTGATGTCCTTGACCAGAACTTCGATGTTTCAGCTGCCTCTTCTTCAACATTATTTTGATCAACTTTGTCATTATTAGGTAATGTGATAGTGCCAAACATTTCAACCCTTTTAGCACGTAACTCATTGATCTTTTTGGAGAAATCAGAAAAAAATTGTAGTTGAGAGCTCTTGAAGCCATCTATTAATCTAAACTCCGCTTCTGTGGCGGGCAGTATTTGTGCCATACCCTTCAAAAGAGTTTGTGAAGCAATGTTATTTTCGTTATTTATATTTTTAATCTTTGCAATCCTATTTCTAGTTTCCATTAACTCGGAATAACAAAAGTTGAAATGCTGCTTTATTGAGTCATTTTTAGCTGTTGGGGGTGGCGCTTGGGTTCCTCGAGCCAGAGTCAGCTTCGAAGTGTTTTCGCCATACTGAAATTGGAATAACTCAGATGTTGGTCTAAATGAGGCCATTCTGTTTGCAGTGAGCAGCGCATCACTACTAACAGTGTTGTTATTGTCAAATGAGTTGTCTCTAGTTTTATTTCTTAAGTGCACTTTAGGGAATTTCATTAATATCTTTTCGTTTCCTTTCAGCAGGTTTTTGGATTTTGAGCCCAAAATAACATAATTTGATGCATAATTACTACCGTAATGCATTTTTGATTTCTCCTCCAAATAACCCTGATGAATAAGATGAAAAAAGACACGTTCAACTTCAGTTTTAGTCAGCTCCTTACCACACCCATGATATTCATTTCGATCCAATCCATTATTTAAAATTTTTGCAGACCTTGACCCCTTGATAATATCTTGACATTGAATAACTGTTACATTACTCTTCTGAATTAATTGCACTAACTTTACACAATTCAACGCCAACGTTGTAACATCTCTTTCTTCAGTTTCGTCATCATTACCCTTTTTACAATTATCACACTCTTTATTACAGTCGCTTGGGTTGAAAGACTCATTAAAGTATTGTAAAACTTGTTGACGCCTACAATCACTTTGATTTTCGCAGTATTGAATAACTTGTTTCAATTTTTCCAAGTGATGTTCCCTTGTTTGCTTTGTTAATTCTTTGTCTTTTCTAATCAGCGTTTGTAAAGTTCTTGCATCCCTCATAGAATAAAACATGACACAGTCCGAGTGCTGTCCATCTCTACCAGCTCTACCAGTTTCTTGGTAATAACCTTCCAGATTTCTTGGAATTGTCAAATGAAACACAAATCTAACATCAGGTTTATCAATTCCCATACCAAAAGCAATCGTTGCAGCAATGACTTTAGTGACTCCAGTTTGCCATTCAACTTGAACTCTTGATCTATCTTCAGTTGTCATACCTGCGTGATAAAAGTCACATTTAATACCTAAATCCATCAATCTTTTTGATGTTGATTCGCATGAATTTTTAGAATGACAATAAATAATGCCTGTTTGATTCCTATATTTTGATTGAATCAATTGACATATTACTTCTAAAACATTCTTCTTTTTTGGGAGTACCTCATAAAACAAGTTGGTTCTGTTGAAACTTTGTTTGAAAAATTTTGGAGTTTTCAATCCAAGGTTATGTATGATATCAAGCCTAACATGCTCATTTGCGGTAGCTGTTAGTGCCATCATGGGTATATCGGGGTATTCCCTTTTGAAAAAAGACAGTTCTTGATAGTCTGGTCTGAAATCATGACCCCAAGAGGATACACAATGCGCTTCATCAATGACAATTCTTGCAAGTTTACCATCTCTGTGGAGTTTTTCAATAGCTCTCTTACATTGGCCACTCTTACTTATCATTTCAGGTGACAAGTACATCAACTCAATATAGCCTTGAATGAACAAGTTGAAGATATGCTTCTTTGCGTCTGCTGACATTCTCGAATTCATCATTGTTGCCTTGACAAGCTTACTTTCCAAATTTGAGACTTGGTCTTCCATCAAAGAGATCAACGGAGAAATGACCACTGTAACTCCAGATGTTGTACCAGATGTTACAATCGCAGGTAATTGGTAGCAAAGTGATTTACCACCCCCAGTAGGCATTAAAACAAATACATCTTCACCAGAAAGAGTTGCGTTTATAGCTTCAAGCTGATTAGATCTAAATGATTTCAACTTGAAAACAGTCTTGAGTTTCTGATAAACTTCAGAGGTCCATTCATACTTTTGATGAAACTCTTTGTAATCTTGTGGGTTTTGAACGTCAGTTAGCACTTGAAGATCATCATCTTTTTCAGCTTCAGCTAATAATTCATCTCTTGTGGTTGAAGAAACATCAAGTTGGTGAATTAATACATTATCATCATCATCATCCCAGTCATCATTCTCAGCAGTAACATTATCATTGGGACTGTCATTATCATCAAGTAAAGTAATTTCTCTTTCTTCATTCATTTGTGTCATGTAGTCTTCTTCCTTTTTAACTCTGACATCATCATCATCGTCAGAAAAGTCATCATCATCATCATCATCAATTTCGTCATCATAAGACTCTAATTTGTTACCCTTTGCATCAGTTATGATAATTGAATCGTCGTCTAGATCACTATCAAGAGGGATTGAAGAATTTGAATTTGAGTCTGGGTTTGTAGGAAACATTTCTAATGCATCATCAAAAACATCATCATCGTCATCATCATTGATGATTTCATCCTGTACTTTAGATGTTGAAGTTATTCGATTTTCTGGAGCACTTTCAGTAAGTTCTTCGTCATAAAGATGATCATTATGGGTTTTTAAACTAACATTACTTTTAATTTCGGTGACTTCAGTAACTTCTAGCTCATCATCATCGTCATCAACATCAGTTAAATGTGACTGATTGTAATCAAGATCTTGAGATCTTTGATCCCATTCAATAAAGTCATTCATTTCATTTTTCATTTCGCTTTCACTAGCTTCTTCTTCATCACTTTCACAATTGAAGGAATCCTCAATGGCATGATCTTGTGAAGAATATGGATCTAGTGCCTGATTTACCGTTTGGTTTGACGACTTCAATGACCTATGAAGTAAAGGCGAAGACATCACTGGATTATTAGGTTTATTAATCTGGGTATTTATTGTTGGTTCAACTATTTCTAATTTGTCTAAGCTAGTCAGTTCAATTATCATCCCCTGAATTTCGTTACACTCAAGTTTGATATTTGATATTCTTGAGTTATAAACTTTCCTCTTTTCCCTCTTTGTATCCTCTGATAATGACGTTGAAGTTTCAGTTTTCAAGTTTTGCTCATATATGGAATTGACAGCTTTAAGTTTTCTAATAATGTTATCTTGAAATATAGCATACCTCTTTAGGTTGTCAAAGGACAATGAATCTATTATGTCATTATCTTCTCTCAAACTGATTGATCTAGCTGGCAAGTGAATTTTTTGCTTTTTGGTAATATTATTTCCGTTATTGGTATTAGAATTTGAGCTTGGGATAGTCTGATCATCATCATCAGAGAATGAGTCGTTTCCTTCTATTAGTTTCCTCTTTTGTGTTGATTGATGTTGTGTTAAATCAATGAAAGAATCCAGTGTTGTTGACGCGTCAGTAGAATGTTTACTTCGAATCATATTAACTATATCTCTTCGAGCAGACTTGTCAGGTTGTGGTACACGTGGCGACGAAAGCTGAGGCGATATAGGTTGAGGTACCAGAGTGTTTTGCGGCACTGTTTGCTGTATTGTGATGGGGGACTCATTGGACGGTATAACTGGTTTGAAGTTTGAATTTGATCTATATTCTTTAATTTGTTCTAGTGACAGCTCTGCTAATTGAGGTAGCGGCAAGGGTATATAAGATTTGCTTTCTAGGAGCCATTTAATCTCATCTTTCAAATTGATTAATGGTGCCATCATCAACACTTTAGGTTGATTTCTACAGAGTAGGGTTTAATACAATATTTTTTTTTTCAGGCATTATTAAATTTCCAAGATAAATCCTACTAAATCATTACAGAAACTGAGACATCTTTGCGATATGAACGGTAAACAGCCTTAGCTTTAGTAAAGCTGAAGTATTTGACCATCAGCGTCAAATAGCCGTTTTTAACTTATCAGTTACATTCGAATTTAAAAGAATCATATTAAGATTATAGGTACAGGTATTTAAAAGTTGCCTTTTGCACTATATCAATCATAACCAAACCTTTGGTTACGCAATGATAAAAAAAAGGAAAAGAACCTGGCGTCAGAAACCTAAAGTGTAACGGTAACGACACCAACAACTAAGCATGCGGATTCACCAGATAAATCTGAATGAGCTCCAAGTCACTTAATAAAGTTTTGAAGAAAAATAATTGTAACATTAAAAAGGCCACATGGACCTTGATTTCAGTTGTTACACTGAAAAGAACAGATACTACACTTGATCTAAGCCAAATGGCAAAGAGATCTTGAAAAAAGAAGAAACTTTTGTAAACCTGAGTGGTACAGAAACGGCAGATGCAATCCTTTTATAGTCGCGAAACGGGCAGTATATTTCTCGAATGGTTTCGTTTTTGAAGCTTCGGGCCGGGTAACATTCAACTAGTTGCTCATTTTCAAAACACGCCCACCATAATCCGGGTAACCCTTACCAAAGCTCATTTTATTTTTATGTACAAAAAAAAAAGGGTCTGCCATTTTAAGTCCGTGTCGATAAAACATTTACGAAGCAGAGCGTTTGCGTGCGCGTTCGTTTTGTCGTAAAAGTTGAAATCTTTGCGTAGCAAGGGAAAACAGATTTGCATTGGGATTGAAACGTGACGCGTTTTGAGCTGTCACTCGCAAATCTTTTTTTTTTCTTTTGGCTGCTGTACTTGTTTGGTAATTTCCTAAATTAGTAACAAGCCAATTTCACTCTAAAAATGGATTTGGTGGTGATCAAGGATTTGCGGTATGATTACTATTTTTGGGAAAAAGTGAGTGAAGCTCAAAGCCGAATTAACCATACACCAACGCAATGCAATGATCAGCCAATTCACACCAACTTAGTGCCTTGTTTTTGCAGAACGTACCGCAAAGTGCCGTGGTTAGTAGTAATTATGTCAGTATCTGCGACTCTACGGCTATAGGTTGGCAGCTATTTGCCATAAAAAGGAAGACAAATAACCATCCACGTTGCATGATTACAGCTGTTTCGACGCGTCAGGCTATTGTTTAAGATGGGACTATATGCAATATGTGATACGATTTACAATAAATCGCATTTCGCTAAACATGCAGGTATTCTTAAAAGGGAAAGTGAGGTTTTGGCACCACTGTGCTTCCGATATATCCAAGTTGTATGTTTAAACAACATTAGCAGTGTTTTTTCCCAAAACAGAAATGTAGTGGGGGTTGTTGGGGACATTATTGTTGTGTAGATCTGAGGGATTTTGCTTCGAAGGATCTAGAATAGTTGGCATGATAGCGACAGGTTATCAAAGATCTTAAGGTTGCTGCCAAAACCAGATTGAGATAGGCAGCACTTATGACAAAAAATCGTAGTACCGAAGAGGGGGGACACCCAATGTAACGATCACCATCTACAGATTTAGATTTGAATTTAAAATTAAATTTACGCGTACATAATGTGATGGCTCTGACGGGCTCAAAATGGACGCACACGAGATACGACTACATTTAGGCTTTATCAACCCTAGCTGTTGCATTTTGTTTGTGTTTTGTTTTTTTGTCAGTTTTCTTGTAAGCACCGGCGCTTGCTTGTATTAAGAGATATCTTCACTGGCTTCCTCAATTGCAATTGTCCTTTTATTTTGCTCTTCTCTCTTTTATGCAAAATTTTCCATCTATAACAACAGAGGGGGTTTACGTAAGCACGGATTTTTTGTAGTTGAGGAGGAAAAAAACAAAAAAACGGTGCAAAGTCAAAACAGTTGAGCTTTTTTAAATGATTAAAGTAGTTAGAATGGACTCTCTATTGAGGGTTAGAAGGTACCGATTGGTCATAGTGGCAGCGATTGTGGGTCTCGTCATGCTTGTGCTGTTCAACCAAGGACACAGTGTGCCTGATACCAGCATAGAGAAAAGCAAGTACTCGCAAGAGAGGGTGTTCAATGGTTTGATAAATGAAGATGGGAATCTTGTTAAGGACGCAGTGCAAGAGCTCTCCGAGAAGGAAAAGGACGAGAAAGAGATGAATAAGCAGCTCAATGCGCAATTAGACATCATAAAGAAGAAGATGTTCGATAAGAAGAAGAAGTACAAGGCCGATAACTAGTAGCAGGAGTTGATAGTGGAGCAAACAAGTTTAGGATTTATATAATCAAGTACACTTTACTGTCACAGCTTTTTTTTTGCGAAACAGGATGAAAGCTATTAGCTCTCTGCTCAACGTCACCAATCTCCTCTAGCCTACTTTCTTTCCTCTCCTCCCTATTTTAATTAAATAACTGTATAATCTTACCCTTTTACCGTCTAGTTTTCCATCACTCGTCGTACATACAGCCTACACTCACAGCCTTTTGAAATTTATACTACATTTTGGCTGTGCACACCGTGTTGCTATTCTTGTCATTTCCCAAACGGGAAGAATTGCCTTGTTGCTATCGGCATAACAACACTTCCTAATTTTAGTACACCTGGCATTTATGTCTATCACATATGTACGAGTGTCCACAATTAGTTACTAGTGGATAGGCCAAGTAAAAGTAGAAGAATAACAACAACAACAACAACAACAACAAATGCCTAATTGAATTTGTTGCAGCAATAAACACACGTTCTATCGGGGTACGAATTTCTTTTTTGGACCCAAATTGAGATCTCGACTCGTGGATCTGATTCCCAAATCTTCCAATCTAAGATCTTGGAATTTTCATTTCCAACTCCTATTATGCTTTTGAACGTTGCATCACCAGCTTCTACCTCTTCCTTCACTTTCAACTTGTCGAACAACCACTTGTGACCACATTAGCAATCTTGCTGCATATGCATTCCCCCATTTTGACTAACAATAGTGACGTAGCCTTGCGCACTCCCTTTTTGGGCAGCGCATTAACGATCTGCTTGACGCGCACGGCGAAAGGCCCTAAGGGGGGATGCCCGTTCTAAATTAAGATATGTGGAGCGCTGGGTTGTTGACAGTGCCAGCACTATAAAAGGAAGGAGGCTCCCCAAGAGACCTTATGAGTATACCTTACAATCCAATCATTACCACACTCGCTTAAAAATGAAGTTCACTCAAGCCCTTGCTGCTTTGGTCCTCGCTGGTGCCGTTACTGCTGCTTCCGACTCTGTTGCCCCATCTTCAGTTCCAACCACTGAAACCACTCCAACTACCACTGGTACTGAAACCACTCCAACTACCACTGGTACTGAAACCACTCCAACTACCACTGGTACTGAAACCACTCCAACTACCACCGGTACTGAAACTACCCCAACTGGTTCAGAAACCACCACTGGTACTGAAACCACCCCAACTGGTTCAGAAACCACCACTGGTACCGAAACAACCCCAACCACCACTGGTCCTGCTGCACCAACTAACGACGCCTTCTTCTTCCAAGGTGAAATTTACTTCCAATTTTACGTCGATGCTGCTACTGAGTACGCTTCCGTCAACTTCTACTCTGATGTTGACCCAGAAGTCAATGGTTTCCAATACGACCCAGATCACATCTTCGGTCTTTACAAGCCATCTTCCAGAGCTGGTGAATTCACTTCTGACTCCACCGCTAACTCTATCGATGTCTCTGGTCCATTCAGCTTCGAAGAAGGTGAAGAATACCTCGGTTTCTACCTTAACGGTCCATTGGCTTCTGAAAAGAGCGAATACGTTGCTGCCTTCCTCTTCAACTACCAAAACGGTGCTGCTGCTAAGAGAGATATCACTACTGTTATCGTCACTGCTACCTCCACTGATGCTCTTCCAGAAGGTTTGCCATTCACCACCACTGGTCCTCTTTTCAACCCAACCAGCACTGATACTACCACCACTACTACCCCAACTACTACTCCAACCACCACCACTCCAACCACTACCCCAACCACTTCTTCTGGTGACGTTTCTACTGTTATTACTCACTCTACTACTGTCATCACCATCACCTCTTGTGAAGATGACAAATGTACTGAAGTTCCAGTTACCACTGGTGTCACCGTTATCACTGAAAACGACACTGTTTACACCACCTACTGTCCAGAAACTGAAACCAAGGAAGGTCACTCTACCATCATTGTTCACTCTACTACTGTTGTTACTATCACCTCTTGTGAAGATGACAAATGTACTGAAGTTCCAGTTACCACTGGTGTCACCGTTATCACTGAAAACGACACTGTTTACACTACCTATTGCCCAGAAACCGAAACTACCATCACTTACACCAAGACTGGTACTAAGACTGGTGTTCCAACCACTATTCTTCCAACTACCGTTGCTCCAACCACTGTTGCTCCAACTACCGTTGCTCCAACTACTGGTGCTCCAACCTCCACCTCCACTGTTGCTCCAGAACAATCTACCACTGAATCATTCTTTACTGATGCTGCTGGTTCCATTTACACCTCTGGTGCTCTCTTCTCCTTGATGGCTGCTTTGTTATCCTTGATGGCTTAAGTCTAAGGTTTCCATCCTATATTTTTTAATAATTATTTTTTAACTATGTCTTGATTTCCCCGTTTTTCATTTTGTTTTGAAAACATATTTTTTGTTCTAATGGGTGTTTAATTTCTTTATATTATATGCAACATCTTATAAATGTTATATTTCACCATTTTAATTTCGAACCGTTTTATTTTCTGACTGCTTGAAATCTTGGTTTTCTAGCCTGATATTACTTAAAATGCGTTCATTTTAAGATTTGACGCGTCTTGTGTAGATTACAGAAATTTAATGATGGCACCCATTTATTTTTAGAAGCGTTATACATCGTCATATTCGTAGAACGAGGATTCTGATCCACTGTCGGCAGCCGAGAAGGGCGATTCGTTATCTGATACTTCACTCTCTGACAATTCACTATCTGAGGAAGGTGAAGAGGAGGCCTCGTAATTTGAAAGGTGCTTCTCAGAGTCTGCATGCATGCACTCTGGATCAGCTTCCAATTCCATGCCTTCCTTGAATATGGTGATAGTCTCAACTTTTCTGTGGCACCTCAAGCAGTTCCAATTTTGTTCACATCTCTTCAATTCATTTAACAAACAGATGTAGCAATATATATGTCCACAGGAAGTTATCCACGGATTGTGGACTAGATTGTCGTCCAATACTTTAGCATTATCTGTTCTTGGATCCTTGTTGTAACAAATGGCGCAGCATCTGATAGGTAAGTTACTGTATTTGGGGACCAGTTTGGACTGATTGTTCCATATAGATTTTATTTTGAGTGGAATGGGTATTGATGGAACTACTTTTAAAAGCTCAGTTAGTCCGTTCCAAATCAACTGCCTATTTTGAAATTCATAGCTTATAGATTCAGGGTTTGAAATGAAAGAGGTCTGCGTAGAAATTAATGGTCGGTAGCGTATGTTTAGCAAAAAATGAAGTATACTTACTTGTTGACGTTTGACGAGAAAGTTGAGCATGACAAAGAGATTAATCATGGATTTGAAATTATTAAAGTATGGTATCCATGTTCTCGCCCTCTCCATCAATGCTGTATCAGAACCATGGATTATGGAGTCACACTTTATTAGTAAGTATGACAATATTATATTTGATAAAAGAATAATTTTCTTCACTTTTGACAAATCACCTAATTTCAAGTTCTGTAAGATGAATCCATATGTTGTTGATTTATCCCACACAAACAGCTTGAAAAGCACTAGCTTCAATATCAAACGTAAATCTTGGGCATGTCTTGAATGTAATCTCTGCAGCAGAATAGGTAGGCTAGAGTCCTTGAAAATATCTGTGAACTCGTTTGTTAAAATGTCAGTGATCTCTTCATCAAGAGACACACCGTCCAAAGCATAGACGCCCCTAACACTCATCCAGTAACAATATCAAAGATGATAATTATTTAAAGTTGCGCTGGAAAAAAAATAGCTAATCGCTAAGAACTATCTGATGATGAGGGATAAAGTTTAAGTTAGAATAGTATAAAAATGTGTCATTTTTAGCTTACTTTCCTTTCAGCTTCTTTTCCACTTCCTTCCCACTTTTATTCAACTGCACTGAGTGCTTATATTATAATGAAAAGAGTTGTTGTCGTTGGTGCCGGTATAATTGGGCTTTCCTCTGCCCTAGCAATAGCAGAGGATAACAGCGATGTTGAAATTGTCGTCGTTGCCAAGGAATTTCCTCTGGAGGGTCAAAACGTTGCAACGTACACCACTAACAAGTCCGGAGCACATTTTCGTCCATTCCCATCTAAATCTCCTGAAGAATACAGAGATTCTAAGTTAGCTAGAATTACCTACAAAAGATTCAAGAAGTTGGAAAAGGAGTTTCCTGAAACTTCAGTTAAGTTTATCAAGGGTTATGATTTTATTGAAAAAGAGGACCCACTTTATATTAACTTGGCTAAGGGCTACACTGAGGAGATTGACGATTTTGAAGTCATTGATCCAAGTGAGTATCCAAATGAAAATGTCAAATTTGGTGCCAAATACAAGACCTTTTCAGTGTACCCACAACACTATCTGTTGTGGCTGCAACAAAGATTAATGATGCGCTATCACGCTAAGATGGTGCAGCGCAACATCAGCTCACTCAGGGAAGTTTCACAACTCTACCCAGGGAGCGTAATTATCAATGCCACTGGTATGGGTCTGACGTATGAAGGTGGCTACGATCCATTGTCATATCCTATTAGAGGACAAGTTCTTTTGACAAGACCACCCAATGCGCAAGTTTTGGACAAGTATCTTGGGCAAACCATCACTTATCAGCTAGAAAACGGTGATTGGAGTTTTGTTATTCCCCGTCCGTTTGATAACGGAATCATTGTCGGTGGTACCAAGGTTGTTAACTCAACAAATGCTGAAATAAGCTTTGCAGAACGGGACCTGGTTGTGAAGAACGCCAAGCTCAGGTTCCCGGACTTATTTGATCAAAACGGTGAACTCGAAATTTTACAGTACAGCATTGGCTTTAGACCAGCTAGAGAAGGAGGTGTTAGATTAGAGAGAGAAGTTGTCGACAGCAATGTTACTATTGTGCACTGCTATGGATTTGGGGGCTGTGGTGTGGAAATGTCTTGGGGTGCTGCTGTCAATGTTTCGAAGTTGGTTAACTTCAAAGCAAATCTATAATTCGAAATCAATTTTTAAAATTTATCTTCACAGGAAGTATATGTTATTTTATAATGTAAACATGTCACGATTATTGTAAATTTTAAGAAGTGTTAAATAGACTTGAAGTATAACAATAACATCTTTTTATTAACAATTATTTTATGCAATAAATCAACTCTGCACCGGAATTATCGAGCTTGACAGGGAAAAAATGACTTTAGCTATCAGTTTTTTTAGTCATTTTTTCTGCTTTTGGTTTTGACACATAAGAAGAAGACATAAAAACAATAAGGAAAGAAGAGATATGAGCAGCTTAAAGCGATCACTTAATGGTGATAAGGCAGAAGTATTGGCTCTGAAAAAAAGAAAAATGGAAGAGGGAGATCTTTTGCTGAAATTACCAAATGAAATACTGCAACAAATTTTGAAGGATCTAAGCAGAAAGGATATCATAAGTCTATCGTCGCTTTCACATAACCATCGCACTCTATTTCACTCTATTTTGATGAGTGAAGTTCGATGTACGTGGCCGCAGGTTAACGATTTTATAAAAAAATTCAAGCATCATTCGTCGATTGAAACAATAAGTATAACGGCGGATCTAGAGCACGAGAAGTTGACGAACCAAAGTGAATGGAACGTTTCATTTAAGAAAATACTGGAAAAGTGCGTGCGTTTGAAGGAGATGAAGATCGAACTATTGAAATCGGCGAGATGTCTAAAATATAAGGACGATTTTGATGAGGATTTAAGCAATAAGGTAGTAAAGTTGAGTTTAAAGTCGCAGTATGGTACTAGTAGTGGAGATTGCAACGGGGAGTCAATGTTTGAGTTGACCCAATTACAAAGGTTTCATAATATTAAGGAGATCAAATTAGATGGATTTAGTTTGAATAGGGACGTATACTACCATCCAAAAGTGAAGGAAGATCTCTCAGATTACCATTTGAGGAAACTGGACGGTAAAATGAACAGACTTAAAGAGATAGAGATGGTCAACTGCCAATGGGATTATCCCATCAGTTTGAAAGACGTATTTTCGCCAGAGTACCCGTTACCGGAGGGTATCAACGGTAACGAAAGCGAACGATGCTCACCAAACAAGATATCGCTAACATACAAGAATGAGGCAAGTAAGTTTGTTGAGAGTGAGCGGTTTAAGATGTTCATTGATACGGAATACAACAAGCATTTTATGTTTGAAATCAACTTTCTAAAGAATTTGAGAGAGCTGGAACTCGTGGTGATCAATACCAACTACGAGAATAACAAGTTTCAGTACTACTATCCAAGGCTGAATCTGATTAACTTGAAAAGAGTTTTCTACTCTGAGAACGACCAGGGAGAAATCATGAAACAGAGTCTATTGACGAACTTGGCCAAGCTCAAGCTAGTTGGCTGGCGACTATGGAGTGGACTGGAGCTCGACAAATGTTTTAGCATTAGACAGGAAGAGAATCTGTCTTACTCAATGACGCATTTTGAGCTTTACATCATGAGAAGCGGTGATTATGACTTGCGTGGTCCTGATGCAGGCGATAGACAAGTTGCGCGTCAGCACGAAACCAAGTTGAGAGGCATCTTCCCTGATTTGACAAAGTGTGTTGTTGCATACGTTGAAGACTACCAGCGTCTACAGTGAAGACAGACTAAAATGGCAACACTGGAGGAATGTTGTAGGGTCATGGGAGGCATTTTTGTTGTTACAGTAATGTACATGAGCAACGAACGACACGAGTAACGGCATGGGTTTGCTACCCTTGGATCGGCGTTACACTATGTATTTAAGAAAAAGTTCCGACGTCTGAAGATTACTAGCTTATTGTAGCACATAACTATTTTATAGTAGATTTGATACCAAAAGCGCCAGCAGCTAAGTTGCAGGTAACTTCTTTGATTTCTCAAGCCATACCACATGAGCGCTTTTTCTTCTGCTGAACGTCTGTTCCAACAGAGCGCTAACGAACAGCGGGTGCCTTTCAAAGCAGCTTGGCTGCTGTATTCCTTTCCCGAATGAGACTGACATCAGTGCAGCTCCCTTTGCATTAAAGGCATCGGCCAAGCACTTGTTTCTCTGGGCTGCACACACCCTTCTCCTTCACCACCACCACCACCACCCACTGAGCACTCGCTAGAACTCCGTTGGCGGCTATCAGCTGCGCTGGCGGGATGTTGGGATGCTTGGGGGGCCAAAAGAAAACTCCGGGGCTTGGCTGAGCGTTTTTGGCTATTTCTGGGGGGGGGGGTGCCCCCGGC